>CM046037.1:48586021-48961021 GCA_025215565.1 Flaveria ramosissima | reverse complement strand
AGTGTTACAAAGCATAAAGAAAGATACAAGAACCTGAGATATTTTATACTACATCCGACATCCGGCCATGCTTAGAAAGCCAACTGGAAACATTTGATCAAGACAACAACAAAATCAAATGTAGAGTCAAAAGGATGATTGCCTTTTGACTAGTGACTATGACATGCCATAGCTCACATCCTAATATATTACAAAAAGGATAAAAGTACATAAAGTAGAAAGCAACAGACTCAAGACCTCAATGTACAGTTACCAAAAGCATGGACCTTTTCACCAACTCATGTAAGTTGGTGAGTAATCAGAGTTGCAGCGCAAAGTGGTCCAGCTTTATGAAAAAGTACATCAGATAAAGCATGTGTTAAAAGTATTTGGAAGAAATCAGTCTTCACTTCTTTGCTTCGGAAGACTTTGTCTTTGAAGCTTCGGAAGACTTCACTTTTGGCTTGAGAAGATGTTGGTCTTGGCTTCGGAAGATTTGACACTTAGAATATTTCTGATGCATGGAGTAAAACTTCCGAAGCATTTATACTTTGCACTTAAGTGCATGCATGCTGGAGAGACTTTCAATGTTTTAGGTGCATCAACCTTACATAAAACCTTACAAACTCCCCTTAAGCTGATGCTACCAAAACATTTTAAGACTTTAGATGTTGACAATCCTCATCATGATGATGACCATACCCTTCTTCATTAGATGGTCAGGATCACTCAGACTTTCAAAGTGTCTTCTCATCTTAAAGAGATCATGCAGAGGTAGGTTGAACACGTCCTGCCATGTGTAGACATCTTCAACACCTTGATCTCTAATTACAACCATCTTTCTGGATTAGTAGTGAAGGTCCAACATAAGATGGGTCTTCTTGATGCAAGAGGAGCTGCTTGGATTGGAGTTGTTTGAGCTTCCTCTTGTTGCACTTCCTTAGGATGTTCTGACTCATTCTGAGATTTAGAGGTCGATGACTTGGATTTCTTCTTTAGCTTCTTATTTCTAGCCATCCTTTTCTTCCTCTTTAAAGTCTTTGATTGAGGGGACTGGCCTTCAACACAAGGTTGTTCTGATATGTCCTTCTCAGTTGGGTCTACCTCCCTCACAGGTTCAGAAGGAGAAGGAGTTTGACCCTGCTGTGCATAAAAAGATGAAGCTTGCTGAGGTTCAGTAGGAGCTCCAGGTTGTGTTGTCTCAAATTGTTTAACCTTAACCTCCACTTCTTGAAGGGCTTGACTTGGTGGAGAGTGTAAGTCAATAAGCTCTCCTCTTTTGATCTTTTTCTTGATCACTCTTATGTGCTCATCCATAGTGCATAGAGACATTAGGCCAAGTCTCCTTCCGGAGAATCCATACAACTTCAAGAAGCTCATCATCCTCTGTCTATCAGCAAATTTTTTTTTACTCTTTTGGATGATGGCTCTTGACTTGGCTGCTTCTTCCCTCATCTTTCTCTTTATAGCCTTTTGTTCTTTGAGCACTTTAAGTTCAAGTTGTTTGAGATACTCAAACTCAATATACTCAAAGGACAAGGGAAGAAGTGCAGCTGCCTGGTAGAGTCCTGTGGCACTCAGGTAGTTGATCATGTTTTGCCTATTAGTTTCTTTATCTACCTGAGGTTGTGGAGTTTCCACAGTCTCATGCACATGGCTTTCTTGAACTGGGGAGAGAGTAGGAACATGTTGTACAGTGTTTTCTATCTTCTTTCTTCTTTGATTTGGAGGAGCAACCTTGCATCCTTTGCTTCCTTCCTCTCTCTAGACATTTCCATGTCTGCCAGTTCATTCAGTTCTTCTAAGGGGAGAGAAATGATCTCACCAATGTTATAGTTCCTGGTCTGTATGTAAGTAATCCTGACTGCCCTTAACTCATCATCTTGAGTGTTTGGTTTGGGGTAGCCCTGATTGCAGCTTCCATGAAGCCTAAAGACCCAGTGGAACTTTCTCCCCTTAACTTCCTCTTCCTCTCTCTCCTCCTCCTCAATCTCCTCAAGAGTCATTATCCTTTTCCCTTTGTCACCCAAAGACCTTTGTGACTCAGGGTGGAGAGAGCTTTGGCCTTCATTGCTTGGAGTAGCTTCCATGCTTTGGCTAGAGAGAGGTTATGATACACCTTCACCAGCAGGTGTTTCACTGAGGGGATGGATTGTTTAAGTAGTTGTAGTTGTGACAATGCTCTAAGGCTCTGTCATTGTGCCTTCAGTCAAGGTTTTCCCTTTGAAGCTAATCTCAGGGTCTCAACATCCAGTTGACCAATGACATTACCTGATTGCCTTTGTCTTCTTCTTTGACTGAACTCTTCAATAATCCTGTCTTGAATCCTTTGAGCCATCCTGTCAGCTTGCCTAGATTGGCTTGGATTGGCAAGTGGCCTGTTGACCGGATCAAGACCTTCATAGTAGTTCAAGTTCTGAAAGTTGAAAACTTCTTGCAGTCCTTGAACTCTTTGAAGTATGAGGGCTCTTCTATCAGCATCATACCTCCATCCTAAAATATAGTTTGATGATCCTTGGGATGGGGTTGATGTAAGGATTCCTTAAGTCTGATGCAACCCAAAATATCCTAAGTGTCTCAGCAACATGCACTAAGTACTGAAGTGAAGAATGCTTCGGAAGTTTTACACAATGCATTAGAAAATACTCTAAGTGTAAAATCTTCCGAAGCCAAGACCAATATCTTCCGAAGCCAAACATGAAGTCTTCCGAAGCTTCAGAGACAAAGTCTTCCGAAGCTTCAACCTATGAAGACAGATTTCTTCCGAAGACTTTTAGTACACATGCTTTATCTGATGTACTGTTCCATAAAGCACCTTTTCCGCTGCATCTCTGTAAAGTCACCAACTTACACGAGTTGGTGAAAAGGGCCTTGCTTTTGGTAACTGTACATTGAGGTCTTGAGTCTGTAACTTTCCACTTTATGTACTTTATCCTTTTTGTAATGTATAAGGATGTGAGCTATGGCATGTCATAGTCACAAGGTCAAAAGGCAGATATGCCTTTTGATCCTACAATTGATTTTGTTAGTGTCTAGTCAATTGTATCCAGCTGGCTTTCAAAGTATAGCCGGCTGTAGGTTGTAGTATAAGTATTTCAAGTTCTTGTATCTTTCTTCATGCTTTGTAACACTTGTAAAAGAACTTGAGAAAGCAATATACTGCCTCCTTGAAACCCATACTCTTGTTCTGTCTCTTGCTTTACTTGTGTTCTTTGTATCACTTTGGTTAACCCAGTTCACTGTTTGATTAAAGTTTAGTTAGTCTCCTCATTGTGTTGTTGTGTTGTAATAGTGTTTAAGCCCTTAAACGGTCCTGCAATTGGTATCAGAGCTTTCCAGGCTCTTGATATAAGATCTAACCATCTTAAGATCCCTCACACACAAAAACTAAACTCTTCAAATGGCTTCCATCTCAAAGACTGATATGGAGACTGGAACCATGAACAAATCCCCACTGATCACTCTTAATGATTTTGACACCTTGTGGATGAGGATGGAAGGCTTCATCAGGTCTCTTGATTCAAGAATGTGGGAATCTGTTGAGAATGGACCTTTCATACCCAGCACCCCCTCTGCTAGTGGTGCTGGTATGATTCCTAAAGATGTGGCCAACTACTCAGATGAAGATAGAAAAAGAGTAGAGATTGACAGGAAGGCCATGACTGCTCTTCAGACTGCTCTCCCAAACTCTGTATACAGAGGTTTTAAGAAGTGCAAGACAGCCAAACAGCTGTGGGATGCACTGAAGCTGATGTATGAAGGCTCCTCTGAAGCCAAGGAGAACAAGAAAGATCTTCTGAAGTAGCAGTTTGAGAATTTCACCTTCAAAGCAGGTGAAACCATGACCCAACAATACTTCAGGTATGTTGAGATTGTGGATACCCTAGTGGATGGAGGAGTTCCTCTTGAGAACAGGGACATTGTAAGGAAGTTCATGTCCTCACTTCCTAGGCAATGGACACACTATTGTGTGGTGATCAAGAGGACTGAGAACCTTAAAACTCTTACTCTTACAGAGTTGTATGGGATTCTCAGTGGATACCAGATGGAGATGAACATGCAAGGTTCATCTGGCCACTCCAACAATCAAATGGGTTCAGCCCTTCATGTGGTTGAAAGGGACAGCATAGAACCCCAACATCATGTCATATGCTACCCTGACAACTCACAAAAGGGTCCTTTCATCACCTTTCCGGAGACACCAAGGGAGAACTTTACTCAAGGAAGCCCATTCCAAGAGACAAGTTCTTCTCAAGCCTTTGTGTCTGCTGATGAAAGCTGTGGGAATTATCTCTTCACTCTTGAAGACCTGGACTGTATCCATCCAGATGACCTGGAATACATGGAGATAGTTCAGCAGATGGCTCTCCTCACTCACAGAGCCAAGAAGTTCTACAAGAGGACAGGAAGAAGATTTCCAAGCAATGCTACCAGTGGTAAGTTTGGACAGGACAAAAGCAAAGTTAAGTGTTACAACTGTAACCTTATGGGTCACTTTGCTAGGGAGTGTAAGGCACCTAAAGCAAATGGGGGCCAAACACAACCCAGACCAAACTACACTGACAAAGCCCCTCAGGCTGAGAAGACAAAGCAACATGCTGCTGTTGCTGTTGAAGAGGGAGGCTTTGACTGGAGCTTTCAGGTGGAAGATGCTTCTCCAAACCAAGCACTGATGGCTGATCATGATGAAGCCAAGGTATTGGAACATCTCTGCTCTCCTGAATGCATTGCTAAAGTAAATAGATACAGGTCCTACAACTTAGAGATGAGATCTGATCTTGAGTCATTAAACATATTAAAATCTGATTTTAGAAAGTCTGAAAATGATTACAAGTTAAAGATAGAGGACTTGGAGAAAACCATTTCAGTACTAAAACATGAACATACAGATTTTAGAACTCAGATCCAAGATCTCATCACTAAGTTGACTGAGTGCCAGGCTGAGCTTGTGATCAGCAAAGCCAAGGCAGAGAAGAGTGTTCTTGAAGAAGAGACCTTCAAGAACATGATATCCTCATCCCTGCACAACAAGGTTTGTTATCAAAATAGACAGGGACTGGGATCAAATGAGATAGCTCCTCCACACACAATCTTGTCTGTAAGATCTCCTAGGTGTGGAACTTGTGAAGATGAGCTTCCTCTCATAGATCCTATAAGTGAGGATGATGAAAAAGTGATAGTGAAGAATTCCTCTGAGAAGAGTGAAGAAGAGGATTCTTCCAAGGGTCACTATCCTTCTGAGGAGAAGAAATCAACTGTGATGACCAAGTCCAAGAGAAAGAACTTGATCAGGAAGAGCAAAAGAAAAGCAAAGAAGGCTCAAGAAATCAAGGCTACTTTTGATGCTAAGGAGAAACAAGTATTTATCTCTGCAGGTTTCAAAGTAGTAAGGACTGAAGACATCAACCAAGACTCCTCAGCTAAGAGTCATGGATCTTGTTCAAATCATCTCAGTGCAAAGAAGAAGACTGAGCTGCTGTGTACCACTGCTGCACAGCCTGGACCATCAAACTCCAAGAATAGTTCACAGCCCAAAAGAACTGTCTCAGCATCTACCAAGATGAAGGTGGAGAAGGGATGTGACCAAAGCCAGTCTTGCTCTCAAAAGGAGACTTCTTTGAAGAAGAAAATGTTGTGTGTTATGTGTGAAAGTACTTCTCACATTGCTAAGGATTGCCCATACAATCCTAAAAGTACTGTCCACATGACCAATACAAAGACTTCAAAGAGTTCAAGAAGTCTCAAGCTTCGTAAGGAAAGTCTGTTTCCTTCGGAAGCTCCAAATCAAAGAAGAAGGTAACTGGAAAATTACCTTCGGAAGCAAAGTTGGTCTCGGAAGAAAGGAGTTCTTCCGAAGCACTGAAGTCTGCAGCAGTGACTGTAGACTCTTCCGAAGGTTCAGTCATAAAAACTTGTGAAGTTCCAAAAGCTTCTAAGGTTTTGAAGGTCAAGTCCAAGACTCCAAAGGTGGTGTGGAAGTCTAAGAAAGACCAAATGACTGAGATTTCTCTATCAACAACAGCTGAAGATCCCCATAGTACAACCATAGGATCTATTACTGTTGCATTACCTTCTATTACACTTAATGAGCCCAAGACAAGTAAGGCTTGGGTTTCCAAATGTAACTAATCATTTTCTTTGTGCAGGAACAGCTCAAGACAAACAGGAATGTCTGGATAATTGACAGTGGCTGTTCCAGGCACATGACAGGCAATAGGTCTCTACTCCATAATTTTGAGAGAATTGATGGAGGACCAGTTGCTTTTGGAGGAGATGAAGGTGGTTACATTTCTGGAAGGGGCAAGGTCACAAATGGTAAGCTCAGCATTGAGAAGGTAAACTTTGTTAAGGAGCTTGGGTACAATCTTCTGAGTGTATCCCAATTTGTGATCAGAGTCATAACATGCTCTTTACTGAGCATGAGTGCATTGTTCTCAAGCCTGGTGTGGTCATTCCTCATGAGTGTAATGAGTTTAGGAAGGACCTCTTACTGTCTGGTGATCACAGATGATTTTACAAGATTCACTTGGGTTTTCTTCCTTAAAACTAAGGATGAAACCCCTGAGATTCTGAAGAATTTCATCTTAAAAGTTGAGAATCAATGTGATCACAAGGTCAAAACCATAAGATGTGATCAAGGAACTGAATTCAAGAACCAAATACTTGATACATTTTGTGATGAAAAAGGTATTACAAGACAATATAGTGCTCCCAGGACTCCTCAGCAAAACGGAGTTGCTGAGAGGAGAAACAGGACACTTATTGAAGCTGCAAGAACTATGTTGTCTGACTCTAAACTGCCTATCACTTTCTGGGCAGAGGCAGTTAATACTGCTTGCTATGTGCAAAACAGAGTTTTAGTAGTTAAGACACATGGTAAGACTCCTTATGAACTTTGGCACAAGAGGAAACCTTTCATTGGTTTTCTCAGGTCATTTGGATGTCCCTGCACCATCTTGAATACCAAAGATCAAATTGCCAAGTTTGCTGAGAAATCAGATGATGGACATTTCATTGGATACTCTTCCCAAGCCAAAGCTTATAGAGTATACAATCTCAGAACTAGAATTGTTGAGGAGTCAGCCAATGTGACTTTCAATGAGCACGCTCCTTGTGTAGCTGGTTCTGGTCCGGATTGGCTGTTTGATCTTGATTTAGTTACCAACTGTTTTAACAAATCTTGTGAGCATGTTTCAGGATCTGCAGAAAATCTAAATACAGGTGATCCTGATCCAAGATTTGAGCTAGGAAGACTCTCAACTCATACATCTTCAGCTCCAGTTGGAACTACTTCAGCAAATGAGGTTTCTATCAGCACAACAATGACAAATTCAGCTGATACATCTGGCATGCCTTCAAATTCCAGCTCAGAGGCCTCTCAACCAGATAAAGACACCTCACTTGTAGAAGACAACAATGGTGATGGTGATAGTGATCAGGAATTTCTTGATGCTAATAACCATACCATAGATGACAACATCAATGATGTCACACACTCATTGGATCAAGTTAACCTTGATAAGTGTGATAATGTGGAGGGTGAATCTTCCAGACCAGATCTAAATTTCAAATTTAGATCTGTCTCAACAACTTGCTGTGATCCCTCAGCTAAGGATCCACAAGTCTCACCCCACCACAAACATCATTGGAGATGTTGTCACAGGGGTAAGAACAAGAGGACAAACCCATGAAGCAAATGTTTGTCTTCACTCTTGTTTCTTATCTCAGATAGAGCCCAAGAAAGTTGATGAAGCTCTAAACGATGGAAGTTGGGTTGAAGCTATGCAACAAGAGCTGCTTCAATTCAAAAGGCAGAAAGTTTGGAACCTTTGTCCTCTTCCTCATGGGAAGACTACCATTGGAACCAAATGGGTTTTTAGGAATAAGAAGGATGATAGAGGAATCATCATCAAGAACAAGGCAAGACTAGTTGTTCAAGGATACACACAAGAAGAAGGGATTGACTACACTGATGTCTTTGCTCCTGTAGCAAGACTAGAAGCTGTTAGGATATTCCTGGCATTTGCTGCATCCAAGAACTTCAAGGTCTACCAACTTGATGTAAAGTGTGCTTTCTTATATGGAGTGATTGATGAGGAGGTTTATGTCAAACAGCCACCTGGTTTTGTAGACCCTGATCATCCTGATTATGTCTGCAAGCTTGACAAAGCTCTTTATGGGCTGCATCAGGCACCCAGGAAGTGGTATGAGACACTATCTGAGTATCTTTGTAAACATGGATACAGGAGAGGTACTATAGATGGAACTCTCTTCATCAAAGGACAAGGAAATGACTTATTGCTGGTTCAAGTATATGTAGATGACATCATCTTTGGTTCAACTAATCCAAAGCTCTGCAAAGACTTTGAGAAGCTGATGAAAGACAGATTTGAGATGAGTTCAATGGGAGAACTCAACTTCTTTCTGGGAATTCAAGTGAAGCAGGTTGAAGATGGCATCTTCATAAGTCAGTCAAAGTATGTTCAAGACATACTCAAAAGGTTCAACATGACTGATTGTAAGATTGCTAAGACACCCATAGCCAGAAACCACTCCCTTGGTCCAGATCTTGAGGGGGAGTGTGTAGATGAACATTTATACAGGGCTATGATTGGGTCTCTTATGTATCTTACAGCTAGCAGGCCTGATATCATGTTTGCTACATGTATTTGTGCAAGATATCAAGCCAACCCTAAGATGTCTCACTTAATCACTGTGAAAAGGATTTTAAGATACCTCAAAGGTGCTTCAACACTTGGTCTATGGTATCCAAAGAATCCAATTTCAATCTGTATGCATATACAGATAGTGATTATGGTGGTTGCAATATGACTGCAAAGTCTACATCTGGGGGATGTCAATTCCTTGGTGGAAGGGTGGTCTCATGGCAATGCAAGAAACAATCCTGTGTGTCTGCATCAACTGCTGAGGCTGAATACATTGCTGCTGCAAGCTGCTGTGCTCAAGTGCTTTGGATTCAAAATCAGATGCTGGACTATGGATTTAACTTCAAAGAGACTCCTATCCACATAGACAACAATAGTGCTATCTCTATCACTAAGAACCCTGTGCAGCACTCAAGGACCAAACACATCAACATCAGTATCATTTAATAAGAGATAATTATGAAAAGGGATTAATTAAACTAGTCAAAGTTCATACAGATGAACAATATGCTGATCTGTTCACAAAAGCTTTTGATGAACAGAGATTTAAGTATCTGATATCAGCTATTGGGATGATTAACTTTGAGTAGACTTTTCTTAAAACTAATTCTAATTATTTCTTCTTAAAATATGTGTGTCCTAAGTTGTCTAGTTCATCACTTTCATAAGCTCATGTTTTCTTTGGATGTAAAATTCTTTTTGAAGACTTTCCTTAGATTCTTGAAAATTTTTGATACTTCGGAAGATAAAATTTTATCTTCGGAAGAAAAACATGTCTTCAAAATAAATAACTGTCTAAGAGATTTTACCTTCGGAAGAAGTCTAAACTCATCTTCCGAAGCTTAAAATTTCTATCTCAGACACTTATTCATTTTTAAGGACCTTTTCCTTCCGAAGCAAAATTAACCTTCGGAAGCTTTGTTTATTCCTATACAAAGCATCCAGGGGTTTATTTCTCTTCCGAAGCATAAATCTTCAAGACTCTCAGGAAAATCTTCCGAAGCCATTTTAGCTTCGGAAGCTTTTTCAATCAAAACTTCCGAAGACAAATAACCTTCGGAAGCTTTTCGAATTCCAAGAAAACTACTTTTTGAGCAAAAGTAAACTACCTTTTCAGAGGTGGGACCGACTTCCGGATTTCAAAGTTTATCCTCTTTCATTAACTTTGGTTCAAATCCCTTTTCACATAAATACCCAACGGTTCCCCCTCTTTCCCACTATCTTCCTCAATTCTACTATTCCTCTAACCTAATTCTCTAAACCGCCTTTGCTTTCTACCTTTCTTCACCCTTAAGCTTCTGAAATGGCCAACCTTAACCGCAGAAACAACCCAGATTTCTCCATGCAACTTCACAGGCAACATAATCAAGTTGCTCTGTTAAGCTCTGAGAAAGATGCAAGTTTCTCAGAGATTTGCCAATTCTTGACTCTGTCAAACTATTTCACCTCCCTGACCATTGATCCTACTCTATATGAGGATCATTTGCTTGAATTCTGGAAGGCCAAGAGGTCATTATGGATGGGGAGAAGGCACTGTCTGCCACATGCAAGGGAGGACAATCTTCATCACTCCGGCCATCATTAACCAACATTTGCAGCTGGATGATTAAGAAGGTGAGGTGTCCTTCCCAAAAGAAGTTGTTAATCATTCTTTTGAGCAGATGGGCTATGAGGGAGATTTCTCTGTAAAGACCTTCAGGAAAGGGAAGGTCTCATCCCAATGGAAATTCCTGCTCCATGTGGTTATCCACAGCTTATCAAACAAGCATGGTGGATGAGACCAGATTCCTGAGGATCTCTCCTTTATAGTTCATGGAATGGTTCAGGGGGTCAAGTTCAGGTACTCACAATTTGTTTATACTAATTTACTTGCAAACTTAGACTCCTTAGAGTATTACATGTTTCCTAGATATGTTCAACACATTCTCAACTGTGAACTGGGCTCCAGTTGAGGGAAACAAGTAATATTCTTAAATTGGGACAGATGAAGCCCGACATCTTTAAAATAATTAAGAAGCCAACTGTAGGCTTCTCAGGGGTAGAAACAGCCCTAGTCCCAAAAATGTTAGAGCTCATTGCTCAAGGTGACAACCTAGCAACACAAGCTAGTGTTGAACCCACACCTCTTTTATCCTTACCCCTAAAAAGACCAGAAATCACCCTCACCTACCAAAGAAAATCCAAACGAACCCCTGCTCAGGCTATTGAGTCTGTGCAGGCCCCCAAATACTCAACCTTACAGGAAGAAGTGGATACTAGAGCTCCCACTTCTCCTGAGGAGCAAACCACTCCCATTACTTCACCTATCAGGGCTGAGGTTCCTCAAGCTCACCCTGATGAGCTCACTAGCCCAACAGCCTTAAGCCTTCACTCTGAGTCTCACACTCAAGTGAACAACCTTCAGGGGACAGCTACCATCCCCAGCCTTTGGATCTTAACCAACCAATTCCCAACCTATCTTTCTATACTGATGAAGACTTAGGATTCAGTGAGTACCATGAGTCTCTCTTCTCCTCCCCTACTCAAAGAGAGATGAGTACCTCTGACTCTCCTCAGTCTATCCCACATCAGTCACCTATTACTGAGGTGGACACTTCTGAACCTGTTCAGGATGTCCATATGGAAGAGGCTCTCACTTTTGCAAGTGATTACATCATTAAGACCTCAACCATGGCAACTCAGCCCACTGGCATCTCAACTGAGGCTGCCAGTGAGCAGAGGAAAACCAGCAGCAAAGAAACTCAAGCTGGTGGTGAGAGAGAGGACTTTGGTCCAATCATCTCATCCCCCAATGATTCTTCTGATGAAGATGAGGGGAATTTGAGACTAAAGGTGCAGAAATTGTCAAAAACATGCACCTATTTAGTCTCTAAGGTTAGTCACTTGGAATCTCAGGTGACTACCTTACAAAACAGGGTCAATGATCAGCAACTCCAGATTTCATATCTGAAGGAAAAACTAGCTGGGAGACCTTTAAGGAGAGCTCAACCAGGAACACAAGAACCTGTGGAAGTGATTGACTTATCCTCCAGCTCACCTATGCAAGTGGGTGATGCTACCAAAAAGGGGGAGAAAGTTATTACAACCACAGAACCTGGGAGTTCTTCAGAGAGAATGGACATAGATGACTCACCATCCTCACTTCCTGTTGTGCATTCTCAGCAACTTTCTCAAGTTCACATTAATGTGGACTCTATAGACTCACTCATCAGGAGTCTCTTTGAGGAAGGTATACCAAGGGCTGTCTCATCTCCACCACAAGGAACTGGAAACTACATCATAAGGTGGAGGTATGATGATGACAGGAGAGCCCTTATACTTCACAAAGTTCAAGGCCAACAAGAAGTTTTTCAATTCCAAAGCCTGAGCTTCTATGAAAGACTGGATTTAGTCAACTTGCCACTTGTCAATCCAAGCAATTCAAGACAAGCTGACAGTCTGGCTCAAAGAATCCAAGACAGGATCCTTGCAGAGTTCACTCTAAGAAGAAGACTTAGGCAATCAGGCAATGCCATCGGTCAACTGGATGTTGAGGTGGACCCTAAGATTAGTTTCATAGGGGAAACCTTGACTGAAGGCCCAGTGGCAGAACCCGAGACCCCTGTCTCATCATCAACAACTGCTGCAGAAGTCCAAACTCTATCTGAGACACCTGCTGGTGAAGGTGTTTCTCAGCCTCTCTCTGGCCAGAGCATGGAAGCTACTCCAAGCAATGAAGGCCAAGCCTCAATCCACCCTGAGTCACAAAGGTCTGTTGGTGACAAAGGGAAAAGGATAATGACTCCTGAAGAAATTGAGGAGGAAGAGAGAGAGAGGAAAAGGAGACTAAGGGAAGAAAGTTCTACTTGGTCATCTAGCTTCATGCAAGCTGCAATCAGGGCTGCTCCCAGACCAAATACTCAAGATGATGAGTTAAGGACAGTCAGGATTACCTACTTACAGACCAAGAACTATGACATTGATGAAATCATCTCCCTCCCCTTAGAAGAATTAAATGAACTGGCTGACATGGAAGTGTCAAGAGAGTTGAAGGAGAAAGAGGATGCAAGGTTACTTCTCCAACTCAAAGAGGAGAAGAGACAGGAAAGACTTTACAAGCATGCTCCCACTCTCTCACCAGTTCAAGAAAGTCCTGCACAGGAAGATGTGGCTCCACAAGAACGTCAGGTAGATAAAGAAGAAGATAGGATCTAGATGATCAACTACCTGAGTGCCACAGGCTTCTATCAGGCAGATGCACTTCTTCCCCTTTCGTATGACTTCATTGAGTTCGAGTACCTAAAGCAACTTGAGCTTGAGCTAGTCAAAGAAAGAAAGACAAGTAAAAGGAAGCTAAGGGAAGAAGCTGCAAAGTCAAGAGCCATCATTCAAAAGAATGCAAAGAAGTCTGCTGACAGACAAAGAATGGTGAGCTTCTTGAAGCTATATGGATTCTCCGGAAGGAGACTTGGCCCCATATCTCTATCCACTATGGATGAGCATATTAGGGTGATCAAGCAGAAGATTAAAAGTGGAGAACTCATTGACTTGCACTCTCTTCCAAGTCAAGTCCCACCTGAAGTGGAGGTCAAGTTTGAACAACCAGAGACACCTCAACCAGCACCTCCAGCTGAGCCTCAGCAAGCTTCATCTTCTGATCCTAGGCAGGGTCAAACTCCCTCTCCTTCTGAACCTGTGAGGGAGGAACACCCAACTGAGAAAGACACTGATGATCAACATGGTGCTGCAGACCAGTCTTCTCAGTTAAAGACATCCAAGAGGAAGAAGAGGATGGCTTCTAAACCAAAGACTAAAAAGAAGAAGCCAAAGTCATCTACCTCTGCACCTCAGGCTGAATCAGATCAACCTGAGGAAGTACATGATGAGGCAGCCCAATCAACTCCTATTCAAGTGGCTCCTCTAACTACTGAGACACCGATCTTGTCCTGGACTTACTCTACCAATCCAGAAAGATGGAATGTTATCTGAGATCAAGGTGTTGAGAATGTCTACTCATGGCAAGACATAATCAACTTACTTCTGCATGATCTCTTTGAGATGAGAAGATACTATGAGAGTCTTGATGATCCTGACCATCTAATGAAGAAAGGAATGGTCTTGATTGTACTGAAGACTACCAACATTTGAAGATCTTCTAAGTGTTTTGGTAGCATCAGCCTAGGGGGAGTTTGTAAGGATTCCTTAAGTCTGATGCAACCCAAACATCCTAAGTGTCTCAGCAACATGCACTAAGTACTGAAGTGAAGAATGCTTCGGAAGTTTTACACAATGCATTAGAAAATACTCTAAGTGTAAAATCTTCCTAAGCCAAGACCAATATCTTCCGAAGCCAAACATGAAGTCTTTCGAAGCTTCAGAGACAAAGTCTTCCTAAGCTTCAACCTATGAAGACAGATTTCTTCCGAAGACTTTTAGTACACATGCTTTATCTGATGTACTGTTCCATAAAGCACCTTTTCCGCTGCATCTCTGTAAAGTCACCAACTTACATGAGTTGGTGAAAAGGGCCTTGCTTTTGGTAACTGTACATTGAGGTCTTGAGTCTGTAACTTTCCACTTTATGTACTTTATCCTTTTTGTAATGTATAAGGATATGAGCTATGGCATGTCATAGTCACAAGGTCAAAAGGCAGATATGCCTTTTGATCCTACAATTGATTTTGTTAGTGTCTAGTCAATTGTATCCAGCTGGCTTTCAAAGTATAGCCGGCTGTAGGTTGTAGTATAAGTATTTCAAGTTCTTGTATCTTTCTTCATGCTTTGTAACACTTGTAAAAGAACTTGAGAAAGCAATATACTGCCTCCTTGAAACCCATACTCTCTTGTTCTGTCTCTTGCTTTACTTGTGTTCTTTGTATCACTTTGGTTAACCCAGTTCACTGTTTGATTAAATTTTAGTTAATCTCCTCATTGTGTTGTTGTGTTGTAATTGTGTTTAAGCCCTTAAACGGTCCTGCAGTTGACATAGCCCTTGGAATACCCTCCTCAAAGAGACTCTGAATGAGTGAGTCCAGTGAGTCCACATCAATATGGACTTGAGAAGGTTGCTGAGTATGAACAAGTGCAAGTGAGGATGGTGAGTCCTTGTAGGACCGGTGAAGGGTATGTACTTACAACACAACAACACAATGAGGAGAGTTCCTTAGAACACTTAACAGATCAAATAAAGAACTGGTTAACTTTTTGTGAAAGATGCTAAGAACACAAGTAAATATGAGATAGAACAAGATGGCAAACAACACAAGTAATTGGTTTTCAAGAATGCTGTATATTTCTTCTCAAGTTCTATTACAAATGTTACAAAGCATACGATAAAAGTTACAAGTATTTGAGATACTTTATACTACATCCTACAACCGGCCATACTTTGAAAGCCAGCTGGATACAATTGACTAGACAACTACAAAATCAAATGTAGAGTCAAAAGGCAGATTTGCCTTTTGACTAGTGACTATGACATGCCATAGCTCACATCCTTATATATTACAAAAAGGATAAAAGTACATAAAGTAGAAAGCATGGACTCAAGACCTCAATGTACAGTTACTAAAAGCATGGACCTTTTCACCAACTCATGTAAGTTGGTGACTTTACAGAGTTGCAGCGGAAAGGTGGTCCAGATTTATGGTAAAGTACATCCGATAAAAGCATGTCTCTAAAGCTCTTCACAAGAAATCTGTCTTCACTCTTTGGCTTCGGAAGACTTTGTCTTTGAAGCTTCGGAAGACTTCACTTTTGCCTTCGCAAGATGTTGTTCTTGGCTTCGGAAGATTTTACACTTAGAATATTTATAGTGCATGGTGTAAAACTTCCAAAGCATTTCTACTTCTGTTCTTCAGTGCATGCATGCAGAGAGACTTTGGATGTTTTGGCTACATCAGACTTATAGGAATCATTACAAACTCCCCCTAGGCTGATGCTACCAAAACATTTAGAAGATCTAAAGATGTTGACAGTCCTCAGGATGATGATGACCATACCCTTCTTCATCAGATGGTCAGGATCACTCAGACTCTCATAATATCTTCTCATCTCAAATAGATAATGCAGTGGTAAGTTGATTAAGTCTTGCCATGTGTAGACATTCTCAACACCTTAATCTTTGATCACATGCCATCTTTTTGGATTATATGAAGGTCCAGGATAAGATGGGTCTCTCAGCTGCAAGAGGAGCCACTTGAATTGGAGTTGATTAAGCTTCCTCTATACACTTCCTCAGGTTGATCTGACTCAGCCTGAGGTGTAGAGGTGGATGATTTAGGCTTCTTCTTCTTCTTTGACTTTGGTTTGGAAGCCATCCTCTTCTTCCTCTTAGAAGACTTCAACTGAGAGGACTGGTCTGCAGCACCTTGTTGATCAGTCTTGTCTTTCTCAGTTGGGTGTTCCTCCCTCACAGGTTCAGAAGGAGAGGGAGTTTGACCATGCTGTGGATCAGAATATGAAGCTTGCTGAGGCTCAGCAGGAGGTCCAGGTTGTGTTGTCTCAGGTTGTTCAACCTTAACCTCCACTTCAGGTGGGACTTGACTTGGAGGGGAGTGTAAGTCAATCAGCTCTCCACTCTTGATCTTCTACTTGATTACCTTGATATGCTCATCCATTTAGGATAGAGACATAGGGCCAAGTCTCCTTCAGGAGAATCCATATAGCTTCAAGAAGCTCATCATCCTTTGTCTGTTAGCAGACTTCTTCATACTCTTTTGGATGATGGCTCTTGACTTTGCAGCATCTTCCCTCATCTTTTTCTTTGTTGCCTTTTGTTCTTTGAGCACTTGAAGTTCAAGCTGTTTGAGATGCTCAAACTCAATGTACTCAAAGGACAAGGGAAGAAGTGCAAATGCCTGGTAGAAACCTGTGACACTCAGGTAGTTGATCATGTTTTGCCTATCTGTTTCCTTATCTACCTGAGGTTCTTGTGTAGCTGCCACAACCTCTTGCACAGGGCTTTCTTAAACTGGGGAGAGAGTTGTAACATGCTTGTATAACCTTTTCTGTCTCTTCTTCTCTTTGAATTGGAGAAGTAGCCTTGCATCCTCTGCTTCCTTCATTTCTCTTGACACTTTCATGTCAGCCAGTTCATTTAATTGTTCTAAGGGGAGAGATATAATCTCATCTATGTCATACTTCCTAGTCTGCACGTAAGTAATTCTAACTGCCCTCAACTCATCATCTTGAGTGTTTTGTCTGGGGCAGCCCTGATTGTAGCTTGCATAAAGCCTAAAGACCCAGAGGAACTTTCTCCCCTTAGCTTCCTCTTCCTCTCTCTCTCCTCCTCCTCAATCTCATCAGAAGTTAGAATCCTTTTCCCTTTGTCACCCACAGACCTTTGTGACACAGGGTGGAGAGAGCTTTGGCCTTCATTACTTGGTGTAGCATCTAAGCTCCGGCCAGAGAGAGGTCGTGAGACACCTTCACCAGCAGGTGTTTCACTAAGGGAATGAATTTCTAAAGCAGTTGTTAGTGTGACAGGGCTCTCAGGCTCTATCACTAGGCCTTCAACCAAGGTTTTCCCTTTGAAGCTAATCTCATGGTCTGCCTCAACATCTAGTTGACCAATGAAATTACCTGATTGCCTTTGTCTCCTTCTAAGGCTGAACTCTTCAGTAATTCTGTCTTGAATCCTGAGTGCTAACCTGTTAGCTTGTCTTGATTGACTTGGGTTGACAAGTGGCATGTTGATCAGGTCAAGACCTTCATAGTAGTTCAAGGTCTGAAAATTAAATACTTCTTGCTGCCCTTAAACTCTGTGAAGAATGAGGGCTCTTATACCTCCATCCAATAATGTAGTTTGAGGTTCCTTGAGGTGGGGATGACATAGCCTTTGAATGCCTTCCTCAAAGAGACTCCTAATGATAGAGTCTATAATGTCCACATCAATGTGAACTTGAGGAAGATGCTGAGTATGCACAATTGCAAGTGAGGATGGTGAGTCCTCAATGTCCATACTCCCTGAAGAACTCCCAGGTTCTGTGACTGTAATGACTTTCTCCCCCTTATTGGTAGCATCACCCTCTTGCATAGGTGAGCTAGGAGTTAGGTCAATCACATTCACAGGTTCTTGTGTCCCTGGTTGAGCTCCCCTTAAAGGTCTCCCAGCTAGTTTTTCCTTGAGATAAGATATCTCAAGTTGCTGATCATTGACCCTATTTTGCAGGGTATTCACCTGAGATTCAAGGTGACTAACCTTAGAGACTAAATAGGAGCATGTTTTTGATAGTTTTTGCACCTTTAGTCTCACATTCCCCTCATCTTCATCAGAAGAATCATTGGGGGATGAGATGATTGTACTAATGTCCTCTCTCTCACCACCAGCTTCAGGTTCTTGCTGTTGGATTTCCTCTGCACATTGGCAGCCTTAGTTGATAAACTTTGAAATCCGGATGTCGGTCCCACCTCTGAAAAGTAGTTTACTTGGAAGTCGAGAAATATTCCGAAGGTTATTTGCTTCGGAAGTTCTAAAAAAAAGCTTCCGAAAGCAAATTTGCTTCGGAAGATATTTCAAAAGTTTTTGAGAATTTTGCTTCGGAAGAGAAATTACACTCAGAGATTTTAATTCTAAGGAGAATAAAAACTTCTGAAGATAAATTGTTTTCAGAGGAAACTTGTTCTTTGAAAACATACAGGGTACTTAAGTTGATTTTAGGCTTCGGAAGATATTACAAAAAGTTCTTCCGAAGATAAAATTACTAAAATAGTTATTTGTTTACTATGAAATAAATTTCTTCCGAAGGTAATTTTAAATCTTCCGAAAAGAAAAGAGATCAGAATTTTCAAAAATCTAAGAAATGTCTTTTGAAAAGATTTTCTTCCAAGGGCTTATGAAGGTGATAAAATAGACAACTTAGGGCACACAGGTTTTAGAAATAAAGATGATTAAGTTTTAAGAAAAGTTATTCAAAATTAATCATCCTAATAGCTGATACAAGATATTTAAATCTCTGCTCATCAAAAGCTTTGGTGAACAGATTAGCATATTGTTCATTTGTGTTAACTTTGACTAGTTTGATTAATCCTTTTTCAAAGTTATCTCTAATCAAATGATACCTGATATTGATATGCTTTGTCCTTGTGGAGTTTCCACAGTCTCATGCACATGGCTTTCTTGAACTGGGGAGAGAGTAGAAACATGTTATACAGTGTTTTCTATCTTCTTTCTTCTTTGATTTGGAGGAGCAACCTTGCATCCTTTGCTTCCTTCCTCTCTCTAGACATTTCCATGTCTGCCAGTTCATTCAGTTCTTCTAAGGGGAGAGAAATGATCTCACCAATGTTATAGTTCCTGGTCTGTATGTAAGTAATCCTGACTGCCCTTAACTCATCTCTTGAGTGTTTGGTTTGGGGTAGCCCTGATTGCAGCTTCCATGAAGCCTAAAGACCCAGTGGAACTTTCTCCCCTTAACTTCCTCTTCCTCTCTCTCCTCCTCCTTAATCTCCTCAAGAGTCATTATCCTTTTCCCTTTGTCACCCAAAGACCTTTGTGACTTAGGGTGGAGAGAGCTTTGGCCTTCATTGCTTGGAGTAGCTTCCATGTTTTGGCTAGAGAGAGGTTGTGATACACCTTCACCAGCAGGTGTTTCACTGAGGGGATGGATTGTTTAAGTAGTTGTAGTTGTGACAATGCTCTAAGGCTCTGTCATTGTGCCTTCAGTCAAGGTTTTCCCTTTGAAGCTAATCTCAGGGTCTCAACATCCAGTTGACCAATGACATTACCTGATTGCCTTTGTCTTCTTCTTTGACTGAACTCTTCAATAATCCTGTCTTGAATCCTTTGAGCCATCCTGTCAGCTTGCCTAGATTGGCTTTGATTGGCAAGTGGCCTGTTGACCGGATCAAGACCTTCATAGTAGTTCAAGTTCTGAAAGTTGAAAACTTCTTGCAGTCCTTGAACTCTTTGAAGTATGAGGGCTCTTCTATTAGCATCATACCTCCACCCTAAAATATAGTTTGATGATCCTTGGGATGGGGTTGATGTAAGGATTCCTTAAGTCTGATGCAACCCGAAATATCCTAAGTGTCTCAGCAACATGCACTAAGTACTGAAGTGAAGAATGCTTCGGAAGTTTTACACAATGCATTAGAAAATACTCTAAGTGTAAAATCTTCCGAAGCCAAGACCAATATCTTCCGAAGCCAAACATGAAGTCTTCCGAAGCTTCAGAGACAAAGTCTTCCGAAGCTTCAACCTATGAAGACAGATTTCTTCCGAAGACTTTTAGTACACATGCTTTATCTGATGTACTGTTCCATAAAGCACCTTTTCCGCTGCATCTCTGTAAAGTCACCAACTTACACGAGTTGGTGAAAAGGGCCTTGCTTTTGGTAACTGTACATTGAGGTCTTGAGTCTGTAACTTTCCACTTTATGTACTTTATCCTTTTTGTAATGTATAAGGATGTGAGCTATGGCATGTCATAGTCACAAGGTCAAAAGGCAGATATGCCTTTTGATCCTACAATTGATTTTGTTAGTGTCTAGTCAATTGTATCCAGCTGGCTTTCAAAGTATAGCCGGCTGTAGGTTGTAGTATAAGTATTTCAAGTTCTTGTATCTTTCTTCATGCTTTGTAACACTTGTAAAAGAACTTGAGAAAGCAATATACTGCCTCCTTGAAACCCATACTCTCTTGTTCTGTCTCTTGCTTTACTTGTGTTCTTTGTATCACTTTGGTTAACCCAGTTCACTGTTTGATTAAAGTTTAGTTAGTCTCCTCATTGTTGTTGTGTTGTAATTGTGTTTAAGCCCTTAAACGGTCCTGCAATTGGTATCAGAGCTTTCCAGGCTCTTGATATAAGATCTAACCATCTTAAGATCCCTCACACACACAAAAACTAAACTCTTCAAATGGCTTCCATCTCAAAACTGATATGGAGACTGGAACCATGAACAAATCCCCACTGATCACTCTTGATGATTTTGACACCTGTGGATGAGGATGGAAGGCTTCATCAGGTCTCTTGATTCAAGAATGTGGGAATCTGTTGAGAATGGACCTTTCATACCCAGCACCCCCTCTGCTAGTGGTGCTGGTATGATTCCCAAAGATGTGGCCAACTACTCAGATGAAGATAGAAAAAGAGTAGAGATTGACAGGAAGGCCATGACTGCTCTTCAGACTGCTCTCCCAAACTCTGTATACAGAGGTTTTAAGAAGTGCAAGACAGCCAAACAGCTGTGGGATGCACTGAAGCTGATGTATGAAGGCTCCTCTGAAGCCAAGGAGAACAAGAAAGATCTTCTGAAGCAGCAGTTTGAGAATTTCACCTTCAAAGCAGGTGAAACCATGACCCAACAATACTTCAGGTATGTTGAGATTGTGGATACCCTAGTGGATGGAGGAGTTCCTCTTGAGAACAGGGACATTGTAAGGAAGTTCATGTCCTCACTTCCTAGGCAATGGACACACTATTGTGTGGTGATCAAGAGGACTGAGAACCTTAAAACTCTTACTCTTACAGAGTTGTATGGGATTCTCAGTGGATACCAGATGGAGATGAACATGCAAGGTTCATCTGGCAACTCCAACAATCAAATGGGTTCAGCCCTTCATGTGGTTGAAAGGGACAGCATAGAACCCCAACATCATCATATGCTACCCTGACAACTCACAAAAGGGTCCTTTCATCACCTTTCCGGAGACACCAAGGGAGAACTTTACTCAAGGAAGCCCATTCCAAGAGACAAGTTCTTCTCAAGCCTTTGTGTCTGCTGATGAAAGCTGTGGGAATTATCTCTTCACTCTTGAAGACCTGGACTGTATCCATCCAGATGACCTGGAATACATGGAGATAGTTCAGCAGATGGCTCTCCTCACTCACAGAGCCAAGAAGTTCTACAAGAGGACAGGAAGAAGATTTCCAAGCAATGCTACCAGTGGTAAGTTTGGGCTGGACAAAAGCAAAGTTAAGTGTTACAACTGTAACCTTATGGGTCACTTTGCTAGGGAGTGTAAGGCACCTAAAGCAAATGGGGGCCAAACACAACCCAGACCAAACTACACTGACAAAGCCCCTCAGGCTGAGAAGACAAAGCAACATGCTGCTGTTGCTGTTGAAGAGGGAGGCTTTGACTGGAGCTTTCAGGTGGAAGATGCTTCTCCAAACCAAGCACTGATGGCTGACCATGATGAAGCCAAGGTATTGGAACATCTCTGCTCTCCTGAATGCATTGCTAAAGTAAATAGATACAGGTCCTACAACTTAGAGATGAGATCTGATCTTGAGTCATTAAACATATTAAAATCTGATTTTAGAAAGTCTGAAAATGATTACAAGTTAAAGATAGAGGACTTGGAGAAAACCATTTCAGTACTAAAACATGAACATACAGATTTTAGAACTCAGATCCAAGATCTCATCACTAAGTTGACTGAGTGCCAGGCTGAGCTTGTGATCAGCAAAGCCAAGGCAGAGAAGAGTGTTCTTGAAGAAGAGACCTTCAAGAACATGATATCCTCATCCCTGCACAACAAGGTTTGTTATCAAAATAGACAGGGACTGGGATCAAATGAGATAGCTCCTCCACACACAATCTTGTCTGTAAGATCTCCTAGGTGTGGAACTTGTGAAGATGAGCTTCCTCTCATAGATCCTATAAGTGAGGATGATGAAGAAGTGATAGTGAAGAATTCCTCTGAGAAGAGTGAAGAAGAGGATTCTTCCAAGGGCCACTATCCTTCTGAGGAGAAGAAATCAACTGTGATGACCAAGTCCAAGAGAAAGAACTTGATCAGGAAGAGCAAAAGAAAAGCAAAGAAGGCTCAAGAAATCAAGGCTACTTTTGATGCTAAGCAGAAACAAGTTTTTATCTCTGCAGGTTTCAAAGTAGTAAGGACTGAAGACATCAACCAAGACTCCTCAGCTAAGAGTCATGGTTCTTGTTCAAATCATCTCAGTGCAAAGAAGAAGACTGAGCTGCTGTGTACCACTGCTGCACAGCCTGGACCATCAAACTCCAAGAACAGTTCACAGCCCAAAAGAACTGTCTCAGCATCTACCAAGATGAAGGTGGAGAAGGGATGTGACCAAAGCCAGTCTTGCTCTCAAAAGGAGACTTCTTTGAAGAAGAAAATGTTGTGTGTTATGTGTGAAAGTACTTCTCACATTGCTAAGGATTGCCCATACAATCCTAAAAGTACTGTCCACATGACCAATACAAAGACTTCAAAGAGTCTCAAGAAGTCTCAAGCTTCGGAAGGAAAGTCTGTTTCCTTCGGAAGCTCCAAATCAAAGAAAAGGTAATGGAAAATTACCTTCGGAAGCAAAGTTGGTCTCGGAAGAAAGGAGTTCTTCCGAAGCACTGAAGTCTGCTGCAGTGACTGTAGACTCTTCCGAAGGTTCAGTCATCAAAACTTGTGAAGTTCCAAAAGCTTCTAAGGTTTTGAAGGTCAAGTCCAAGACTCCAAAGGTGGTGTGGAAGTCTAAGAAAGACCAAATGACTGAGTTTCTCATCAACAACAGCTGAAGATCCCCATAGTACAACCATAGGATCTATTACTGTTGCATTACCTTCTATTACACTTAATGAGCCCAAGACAAGTAAGGCTTGGGTTTCCAAATGTAACTAATCATTTTCTTTGTGCAGGAACAGCTCAAGACAAACAGGAATGTCTGGATAATTGACAGTGGCTGTTCCAGGCACATGACAGGCAATAGGTCTCTACTCCATAATTTTGAGAGAATTGATGGAGGACCAGTTGCTTTTGGAGGAGATGAAGGTGGTTACATTTCTGGAAGGGGCAAGGTCACAAATGGTAAGCTCAGCATTGAGAAGGTAAACTTTGTTAAGGAGCTTGGGTACAATCTTCTGAGTGTATCCCAATTTTGTGATCAGAGTCATAACATGCTCTTTACTGAGCATGAGTGCATTGTTCTCAAGCCTGGTGTGGTCATTCCTCATGAGCATATCCTGCTCAGAGCCCCCAGGAAAGGGAACATGTACAAGATGGATTTGCAAGAAACATCTCCCTCTGGAGAAGTTTCATGCTTTCTATCTAAAGCAAATAGTGATGAGTCTTTCCTATGGCATAAAAGAATGTGCCATGTAAACTTTAAGAACATGAATAAATTAATTAAACATGATCTGGTAACTGGAATGCCAAAGAAAGAGTTTACAAGTGATGATCATTGTGTTGCATGCCTGAAAGGGAAGCAACACAAGGTATCTCACAAGCCTAAGGAAAAGAACTCCATCACTACTCCCCTACACTTGTTACATATGGATCTCTTTGGCCCCACCAGTGTAATGAGTTTAGGAAGGACCTCTTACTGTCTGGTGATCACAGATGATTTTACAAGATTCACTTGGGTTTTCTTCCTTAGAACTAAGGATGAAACCCCTGAGATTCTGAAGAATTTCATCTTAAAAGTTGAGAATCAATGTGATCACAAGGTCAAAACCATAAGATGTGATCAAGGAACTGAATTCAAGAACCAAATCCTTGATACATTTTGTGATGAAAAAGGTATTACAAGACAATATAGTGCTCCCAGGACTCCTCAGCAAAACGGAGTTGCTGAGAGGAGAAACAGGACACTTATTGAAGCTGCAAGAACTATGTTGTCTGACTCTAAACTGCCTATCACCTTCTGGGCAGAGGCAGTTAATACTGCTTGCTATGTGCAAAACAGAGTTTTAGTAGTTAAGACACATGGTAAGACTCCTTATGAACTTTGGCACAAGAGGAAACCTTTCATTGGTTTTCTCAGGTCATTTGGATGTCCCTGCACCATCTTGAATACCAAAGATCAAATTGCCAAGTTTGCTGAGAAATCAGATGATGGACATTTCATTGGATACTCTTCCCAAGCTAAAGCTTATAGAGTATACAATCTCAGAACTAGAATTGTTGAGGAGTCAGCCAATGTGACTTTCAATGAGCACACTCCTTGTGTGGCTGGTTCTGGTCCGGATTGGCTGTTTGATCTTGATTTAGTTACCAACTGTTTTAACAAATCTTGTGAGCATGTTTCAGGATCTGCAGAAAATCTAAATACAGGTGATCCTGATCCAAGATTTGAGCTAGGAAGACCTCAACTCATACATCTTCAGCTCCAGTTGGAACTACTTCAGCAAATGAGGTTTCTATCAGCACAACAATGACAAATTCAGCTGATACATCTGGCATGCCTTCAAATTCCAGCTCAGAGGCCTCTCAACCAGATAAAGACACCTCACTTGTAGAAGACAACAATGGTGATGGTGATAGTGATCAGGAATTTCTTGATGCTAATAACCATACCATAGATGACAACATCAATGATGTCACACACTCATTGGATCAAGTTAATCTTGATAAGTGTGATAATGTGGAGGGTGAATCTTCCAGACCAGATCTAAATTTCTCAAATTTAGATCTTTCTCAACAACTTGCTGTGATCCCTCAGCTAAGGATCCACAAGTCTCACCCCACCACAAACATCATTGGAGATGTTGTCACAGGGGTAAGAACAAGAGGACAAACCCATGAAGCAAATGTTTGTCTTCACTCTTGTTTCTTATCTCAGATAGAGCCCAAGAAAGTTGATGAAGCTCTAAAGGATGGAAGTTGGGTTGAAGCTATGCAACAAGAGCTGCTTCAATTCAAAAGGCAGAAAGTTTGGAACCTTTGTCCTCTTCCTCATGGGAAGACTACCATTGGAACCAAATGGGTTTTTAGGAATAAGAAGGATGATAGAGGAATCATCATCAAGAACAAGGCAAGACTAGTTGTTCAAGGATACACACAAGAAGAAGGGATTGACTACACTGATGTCTTTGCTCCTGTAGCAAGACTAGAAGCTGTTAGGATATTCCTGGCATTTGCTGCATCCAAGAACTTCAAGGTCTACCAACTTGATGTAAAGTGTGCTTTCTTATATGGAGTGATTGATGAGGAGGTTTATGTCAAACAGCCACCTGGTTTTGTAGACCCTGATCATCCTGATTATGTCTGCAAGCTTGACAAAGCTCTTTATGGGCTGCATCAGGCACCCAGGAAGTGGTATGAGACACTATCTGAGTATCTTTGTAAACATGGATACAGGAGAGGTACTATAGATGGAACTCTCTTCATCAAAGGACAGGGAAATGACTTATTGCTGGTTCAAGTATATGTAGATGACATCATCTTTGGTTCAACTAATCCAAAGCTCTGCAAAGACTTTGAGAAGCTGATGAAAGACAGATTTGAGATGAGTTCAATGGGAGAACTCAACTTCTTTCTGGGAATTCAAGTGAAGCAGGTTGAAGATGGCATCTTCATAAGTCAGTCAAAGTATGTTCAAGACATACTCAAGAGGTTCAACATGACTGATTGTAAGATTGCTAAGACACCCATAGCCAGAAACCACTCCCTTGGTCCAGATCTTGAGGGGGAGTGTGTAGATGAACATTTATACAGGGCTATGATTGGGTCTCTTATGTATCTTACAGCTAGCAGGCCTGATATCATGTTTGCTACATGTATTTGTGCAAGATATCAAGCCAACCCTAAGATGTCTCACTTAATCACTGTGAAAAGGATTTTAAGATACCTCAAAGGTGCTTCAACACTTGGTCTATGGTATCCAAAGAATCCAATTTCAATCTGTATGCCTATACAGATAGTGATTATGGTGGTTGCAATATGACTGCAAAGTCTACATCTGGGGGATGTCAATTCCTTGGTGGAAGGGTGGTCTCATGGCAATGCAAGAAACAATCCTGTGTGTCTGCATCAACTGCTGAGGCTGAATACATTGCTGCTGCAAGCTGCTGTGCTCAAGTGCTTTGGATTCAAAATCAGATGCTGGACTATGGATTTAACTTCAAAGAGACTCCTATCCACATAGACAACAATAGTGCTATCTCTATCACTGAGAACCCTGTGCAGCACTCAAGGACCAAACACATCAACATCAGGTATCATTTAATAAGAGATAACTATGAAAAGGGATTAATTAAACTAGTCAAAGTTCATACAGATGAACAATATGCTGATCTGTTCACAAAAGCTTTTGATGAACAGAGATTTAAGTATCTGATATCAGCTATTGGGATGATTAACTTTGAGTAGACTTTTCTTAAAACTAATTCTAATTATTTCTTCTTAAAATATGTGTGTCCTAAGTTGTCTAGTTCATCACTTTCATAAGCTCATGTTTTCTTTGGATGTAAAATTCTTTTTGAAGACTTTCCTTAGATTCTTGAAAATTTTTGATACTTCGGAAGATAAAATTTTATCTTCGGAAGAAAAACATGTCTTCAAAATAAATAACTGTCTAAGAGATTTTACCTTCGGAAGAAGTCAAATTCATCTTCCGAAGCTTAAAATTCTTATCTCAGACACTTATTCATTTTTAAGGACCTTTTCCTTCCGAAGCAAAATTAACCTTCGGAAGCTTTGTTTATTCCTATACAAAGCATCCAGGGTTTATTTCTCTTCCGAAGCATAAATCTTCAAGACTCTCAGGAAAATCTTCCGAAGCCATTTTAGCTTCGGAAGCTTTTTCAATCAAAACTTCCGAAGACAAATAACCTTCGGAAGCTTTTCGAATTCCAAGAAAACTACTTTTTGAGCAAAAGTAAACTACCTTTTCAGAGGTGGGACCGACTTCCGGATTTCAAAGTTTATCCTCTTTCATTAACTTTGGTTCAAATCCCTTTTCACATAAATACCCAACGGTTCCCCCTCTTTCCCACTATCTTCCTCAATTCTACTATTCCTCTAACCTAATTCTCTAAACCGCCTTTGCTTTCTACCTTTCTTCACCCTTAAGCTTCTGAAATGGCCAACCTTAACCGCAGAAACAACCCAGATTTCTCCATGCAACTTCACAGGCAACATAATCAAGTTGCTCTGTTAAGCTCTGAGAAAGATGCAAGTTTCTCAGAGATTTGCCAATTCTTGACTCTGTCAAACTATTTCACCTCCCTGACCATTGATCCTACTCTATATGAGGATCATTTGCTTGAATTCTGGAAGACCTGCCAAGAGGTCATTATGGATGGGGAGAAGGCACTGTCTGCCACAGTGCAAGGGAGGACAATCTTCATCACTCCGGCCATCATTAACCAACATTTGCAGCTGGATGATGAAGAAGGTGAGGTGTCCTTCCCAAAAGAAGCTGTTAATCATTCTTTTGAGCAGATGGGCTATGAGGGAGATTTCTCTGTAAAGACCTTCAGGAAAGGGAAGGTCTCATCCCAATGGAAATTCCTGCTCCATGTGGTTATCCACAGCTTATCAAACAAGCATGGTGGATGGGACCAGATTCCTGAGGATCTCTCCTTTATAGTTCATGGAATGGTTCAGGGGGTCAAGTTCAGGTATTCACAATTTGTTTATACTAATTTACTTGCAAACTTAGACTCCTTAGAGTATTACATGTTTCCTAGATATGTTCAACACATTCTCAACTGTGAACTGGGCTCACAGTTGAGGGAAACAAGTAATATTCTTAAATTGGGACAGATGAAGCCCGGCATCTTTAAAATAATGAAGAAGCCAACTGTAGGCTTCTCAGGGGTAGAAACAGCCCTAGTCCCAAAAATGTTAGAGCTCATTGCTCAAGGTGACAACCTAGCAACACAAGCTAGTGTTGAACCCACACCTCTTTTATCCTTACCCCTAAAAAGACCAGAAATCACCCTCACCTACCAAAGAAAATCCAAACGAACCCCTGCTCAGGCTATTGAGTCTGTGCAGGCCCCCAAATACTCAACCTTACAGGAAGAAGTGGACACTAGAGCTCCCACTTCTCCTGAGGAGCAAACCACTCCCATTACTTCACCTATCAGGGCTGAGGTTCCTCAAGCTCACCCTGATGAGCTCACTAGCCCAACAGCCTTAAGCCTTCACTCTGAGTCTCAACACTCAAGTGAACAACCTTCAGGGGACAGCTACCATCCCCAGCCTTTGGATCTCAACCAACCAATTCCCAACCTATCCTTTTATACTGATGAAGACTTAGGATTCAGTGAGTACCATGAGTCTCTCTTCTCCTCCCCTACTCAAAGAGAGATGAGTACCTCTGACTCTCCTCAGTCTATCCCACATCAGTCACCTATTACTGAGGTGGACACTTCTGAACCTGTTCAGGATGTCCATATGGAAGAGGCTCTCACTTTTGAAAGTGATTACATCATTAAGACCTCAACCATGGCAACTCAGCCCACTGGCATCTCAACTGAGGCTGCCAGTGAGCAGAGGAAAACCAGCAGCCAAGAAACTCAAGCTGGTGGTGAGAGAGAGGACTTTGGTCCAATCATCTCATCCCCCAATGATTCTTCTGATGAAGATGAGGGGAATTTGAGACTAAAGGTGCAGAAATTGTCAAAAACATGCACCTATTTAGTCTCTAAGGTTAGTCACTTGGAATCTCAGGTGACTACCTTACAAAACAGGGTCAATGATCAGCAACTCCAGATTTCATATCTGAAGGAAAAACTAGCTGGGAGACCTTTAAGGAGAGCTCAACCAGGAACACAAGAACCTGTGGAAGTGATTGACTTATCCTCCAGCTCACCTATGCAAGTGGGTGATGCTACCAAAAAGGGGGAGAAAGTTATTACAACCACAGAACCTGGGAGTTCTTCAGAGAGAATGGACATAGAGGACTCACCATCCTCACTTGCTGTTGTGCATTCTCAGCAACTTCCTCAAGTTCACATTAATGTGGACTCTATAGACTCACTCATCAGGAGTCTCTTTGAGGAAGGTATACCAAGGGCTGTCTCATCTCCACCACAAGGAACTGGCAACTACATCATAAGGTGGAGGTATGATGATGACAGGAGAGCCCTTATACTTCACAGAGTTCAAGGCCAACAAGAAGTTTTTCAATTCCAAAGCCTGAGCTTCTATGAAAGACTGGATTTAGTCAACTTGCCACTTGTCAATCCAAGCAATTCAAGACAAGCTGACAGGCTGGCTCAAAGAATCCAAGACAGGATCCTTGCAGAGTTCACTCTAAGAAGGAGACTTAGGCAATCAGGCAATGTCATCGGTCAACTGGATGTTGAGGTGGACCCTAAGATTAGTTTCATAGGGGAAACCTTGACTGAAGGCCCAGTGGCAGAACCTGAGACCCCTGTCTCATCATCAACAACTGCTGCAGAGGTCCAAACTCCATCTGAGACACCTGCTGGTGAAGGTGTTTCTCAGCCTCTCTCTGGCCAGAGCATGGAAGCTACTCCAAGCAATGAAGGCCAAGCCTCAATCCACCCTGAGTCACAAAGGTCTGTTGGTGACAAAGGGAAAAGGATAATGACTCCTGAGGAAATTGAGGAGGAAGAGAGAGAGAGGAAAAGGAGACTAAGGGGAGAAAGTTCTACTGGGTCATCTAGCTTCATGCAAGCTGCAATCAGGGCTGCTCCCAGACCAAATACTCAAGATGATGAGTTAAGGGCAGTCAGGATTACCTACTTACAGACCAGGAACTATGACATTGATGAAATCATCTCCCTCCCCTTAGAAGAATTAAATGAACTGGCTGACATGGAAGTGTCAAGAGAGTTGAAGGAGAAAGAGGATGCAAGGTTACTTCTCCAACTCAAAGAGGAGAAGAGACAGAAAAGACTTTACAAGCATGCTCCCACTCTCTCACCAGTTCAAGAAAGTCCTGCACAGGAAGATGTGGCTCCACAAGAACCTCAGGTAGATAAAGAAGAAGATAGGATCAAGATGATCAACTACCTGAGTGCCACAGGCTTCTATCAGGCAGATGCACTTCTTCCCCTTTCCTATGACTTCATTGAGTTCGAGTACCTAAAGCAACTTGAGCTTGAGCTAGTCAAAGAAAGAAAGACAACTAAAAGGAAGCTAAGGGAAGAAGCTGCAAAGTCAAGAGCCATCATTCAAAAGAATGCAAAGAAGTCTGCTGACAGACAAAGAATGGTGAGCTTCTTGAAGCTATATGGATTCTCCGGAAGGAGACTTGGCCCCATGTCTCTATCCACTATGGATGAGCATATTAGGGTGATCAAGCAGAAGATTAAAAGTGGAGAACTCATTGACTTGCACTCTCTTCCAAGTCAAGTCCCACCTGAAGTGGAGGTCAAGTTTGAACAACCAGAGACACCTCAACCAGCACCTCCAGCTGAGCCTCAGCAAGCTTCATCTTCTGATCCTAGGCAGGGTCAAACTCCCTCTCCTTCTGAACCTGTGAGGGAGGAACACCCAACTGAGAAAGACACTGATGATCAACATGGTGCTGCAGACCAGTCTTCTCAGTTAAAGACATCCAAGAGGAAGAAGAGGATGGCTTCTAAACCAAAGACTAAAAAGAAGAAGCCAAAGTCATCTACCTCTGCACCTCAGGCTGAATCAGATCAACCTGAGGAAGTGCATGATGAGGCAGCCCAATCAACTCCTATTCAAGTGGCTCCTCTAACTACTGAGACACCCATCTTGTCCTGGACTTACTCTACCAATCCAGAAAGATGGAATGTTATCAGAGATCAAGGTGTTGAGAATGTCTACTCATGGCAAGACATAATCAACTTACCTCTGCATGATCTCTTTGAGATGAGAAGATACTATGAGAGTCTTGATGATCCTGACCATCTAATGAAGAAAGGAATGGTCCTTGATTGTACTGAAGACTACCAACATTTGAAGATCTTCTAAGTGTTTTGGTAGCATCAGCCTAGGGGGAGTTTGTAAGGATTCCTTAAGTCTGATGCAACCCAAAACATCCTAAGTGTCTCAGCAACATGCACTAAGTACTGAAGTGAAGAATGCTTCGGAAGTTTTACACAATGCATTAGAAAATACTCTAAGTGTAAAATCTTCCGAAGCCAAGACCAATATCTTCCGAAGCCAAACATGAAGTCTTCCGAAGCTTCAGAGACAAAGTCTTCCGAAGCTTCAACCTATGAAGACAGATTTCTTCCGAAGACTTTTAGTACACATGCTTTATCTGATGTACTGTTCCATAAAGCACCTTTTCCGCTGCATCTCTGTAAAGTCACCAACTTACATGAGTTGGTGAAAAGGGCCTTGCTTTTGGTAACTGTACATTGAGGTCTTGAGTCTGTAACTTTCCACTTTATGTACTTTATCCTTTTTGTAATGTATAAGGATGTGAGCTATGGCATGTCATAGTCACAAGGTCAAAAGGCAGATATGCCTTTTGATCCTACAATTGATTTTGTTAGTGTCTAGTCAATTGTATCCAGCTGGCTTTCAAAGTATAGCCGGCTGTAGGTTGTAGTATAAGTATTTCAAGTTCTTGTATCTTTCTTCATGCTTTGTAACACTTGTAAAAGAACTTGAGAAAGCAATATACTGCCTCCTTGAAACCCATACTCTCTTGTTCTGTCTCTTGCTTTACTTGTGTTCTTTGTATCACTTTGGTTAACCCAGTTCACTGTTTGATTAAATTTTAGTTAATCTCCTCATTGTGTTGTTGTGTTGTAATTGTGTTTAAGCCCTTAAACGGTCCTGCAGTTGACATAGCCCTTGGAATACCCTCCTCAAAGAGACTCTGAATGAGTGAGTCCAGTGAGTCCACATCAATATGGACTTGAGAAGGTTGCTGAGTATGAACAAGTGCAAGTGAGGATGGTGAGTCCTTGTAGGACCGGTGAAGGGTATGTACTTACAACACAACAACACAATGAGGAGAGTTCCTTAGAACACTTAACAGATCAAATAAAGAACTGGTTAACTTTTTGTGAAAGATGCTAAGAACACAAGTAAATATGAGATAGAACAAGATGGCAAACAACACAAGTAATTGGTTTTCAAGAATGTTGTATATTGCTTCTCAAGTTCTATTACAAATGTTACAAAGCATACGATAAAAGTTACAAGTATTTGAGATACTTTATACTACATCCTACAACCGGCCATACTTTGAAAGCCAGCTTGATACAATTGACTAGACAACTACAAAATCAAATGTAGAGTCAAAAGGCAGATTTGCCTTTTGACTAGTGACTATGACATGCCATAGCTCACATCCTTATATATTACAAAAAGGATAAAAGTACATAAAGTAGAAAGCATGGACTCAAGACCTCAATGTACAGTTACTAAAAGCATGGACCTTTTCACCAACTCATGTAAGTTGGTGACTTTACAGAGTTGCAGCGGAAAGGTGGTCCAGATTTATGGTAAAGTACATCCGATAAAAGCATGTCTCTAAAGCTCTTCACAAGAAATCTGTCTTCACTCTTTGGCTTCGGAAGACTTTGTCTTTGAAGCTTCGGAAGACTTCACTTTTGCCTTCGCAAGATGTTGTTCTTGGCTTCGGAAGATTTTACACTTAGAATATTATAGTGCATGGTGTAAAACTTCCAAAGCATTTCTACTTCTGTTCTTCAGTGCATGCATGGAGAGAGACTTTGGATGTTTTGGCTACATCAGACTTATAGGAATCGTTACAAACTCCCCCTAGGCTGATGCTACCAAAACATTTAGAAGATCTAAAGATGTTGACAGTCCTCAGGATGATGATGACCATACCCTTCTTCATCAGATGGTCAGGATCACTCAGACTCTCATAATATCTTCTCATCTCAAATAGATAATGCAGAGGTAAGTTGATTAAGTCTTGCCATGTGTAGACATTCTCAACACCTTAATCTTTGATCACATGCCATCTTTCTGGATTATATGAAGGTCCAGGATAAGATGGGTCTCTCAGCTGCAAGAGGAGCCACTTGAATTGGAGTTGATTAAGCTGCCTCTATACACTTCCTCAGGTTGATCTGACTCAGCCTGAGGTGTAGAGGTGGATGATTTAGGCTTCTTCTTCTTCTTCTTTGACTTTGGTTTGGAAGCCATCCTCTTCTTCCTCTTAGAAGACTTCAACTGAGAGGACTGGTCTGCAGCACCTTGTTGATCAGTCTTGTCTTTCTCAGTTGGGTGTTCCTCCCTCACAGGTTCAGAAGGAGAGGGAGTTTGACCATGCTGTGGATCAGAATATGAAGCTTGCTGAGGCTCAGCAGGAGGTCCAGGTTGTGTTGTCTCAGGTTGTTCAACCTTAACCTCCACTTCAGGTGGGACTTGACTTGGAGGGGAGTGTAAGTCAATCAGCTCTCCACTCTTGATCTTCTACTTGATTACCTTGATATGCTCATCCATTTAGGATAGAGACATAGGGCCAAGTCTCCTTCAAGAGAATCCATATAGCTTCAAGAAGCTCATCATCCTTTGTCTGTTAGCAGACTTCTTCAAGAAGCTCATCATCCTTTGCCTTTTGTTCTTTGAGCACTTGAAGTTCAAGCTGTTTGAGATGCTCAAACTCAATGTACTCAAAGGACAAGGGAAGAAGTGCAAATGCCTGGTAGAAACCTGTGACACTCAGGTAGTTGATCATGTTTTGCCTATCTGTTTCCTTATCTACCTGAGGTTCTTGTGTAGCTGCCACAACCTCTTGCACAGGGCTTTCTTAAACTGGGGAGAGAGTTGTAACATGCTTGTATAACCTTTTCTGTCTCTTCTTCTCTTTGAATTGGAGAAGTAGCCTTGCATCCTCTGCTTCCTTCATTTCTCTTGACACTTTCATGTCAGCCAGTTCATTTAATTGTTCTAAGGGGAGAGATATAATCTCATCTATGTCATACTTCCTAGTCTGCACGTAAGTAATTCTAACTGCCCTCAACTCATCATCTTGAGTGTTTTGTCTGGGGCAGCCCTGATTGTAGCTTGCATAAAGCCTAAAGACCCAGAGGAACTTTCTCCCCTTAGCTTCCTCTTCCTCTCTCTCTCTCCTCCTCCTCAATCTCATCAGAAGTTAGAATCCTTTTCCCTTTGTCACCCACAGACCTTTGTGACACAGGGTGGAGAGAGCTTTGGCCTTCATTACTTGGTGTAGCATCTAAGCTCTGGCCAGAGAGAGGTTGTGAGACACCTTCACCAGCAGGTGTTTCACTAAGGGAATGAATTTCTAAAGCAGTTGTTAGTGTGACAGGGCTCTCAGGCTCTATCACTAGGCCTTCAACCAAGGTTTTCCCTTTGAAGCTAATCTCAGGGTCTGCCTCAACATCTAGTTGACTAATGAAATTACCTGATTGCCTTTGTCTCCTTCTAAGGCTGAACTCTTCAGTAATTCTGTCTTGAATCCTGAGTGCTAACCTGTCAGCTTGTCTTGATTGACTTGGGTTGACAAGTGGCATGTTGATCAGGTCAAGACCTTCATAGTAGTTCAAGGTCTGAAAATTAAATACTTCTTGCTGCCCTTAAACTCTGTGAAGAATGAGGGCTCTTCTATCAGCATCATACCTCCACCCAATAATGTAGTTTGAGGTTCCTTGAGGTGGGGATGACATAGCCTTTGAATGCCTTCCTCAAAGAGACTCCTAATGATAGAGTCTATAATGTCCACATCAATGTGAACTTGAGGAAGATGCTGAGTATGCACACTTGCAAGTGAGGATGGTGAGTCCTCAATGTCCATACTCCCTGAAGAACTCCCAGGTTCTGTGACTATAATGACTTTCTCCCCCTTATTGGTAGCATCACCCTCTTGCATAGGTGAGCTAGGAGTTAGGTCAATCACATTCACAGGTTCTTGTGTCCCTGGTTGAGCTCCCCTTAAAGGTCTCCCAGCTAGTTTTTCCTTGAGATAAGATATCTCAAGTTGCTGATCATTGACCCTATTTTGCAGGGTATTCACTGAGATTCAAGGTGACTAACCTTAGAGACTAAATAGGAGCATGTTTTTGATAGTTTTTGCACCTTTAGTCTCAGATTCCCCTCATCTTCATCAGAAGAATCATTGGGGGATGAGATGATTGTACTAATGTCCTCTCTCTCACCACCTGCTTCAGGTTCTTGCTGCTGGATTTCCTCTGCACATTGACAGCCTTAGTTGATAAACTTTGAAATCCGGATGTCGGTCCCCCACCTCTGAAAAGTAGTTTACTTGGAAGTCGAGAAATATTCCGAAGGTTATTTGCTTCGGAAGTTCTAAAAAAAAAGCTTCCGAAGATATTTCAAAAGTTTTTGAGAATTTTGCTTCGGAAGAGAAATTACACTCAGAGATTTTAATTCTAAGGAGAATAAAAACTTCTGAAGATAAATTGTTTTCGGAGGAAACTTGTTCTTTGAAAACATACAGGGTACTTAAGTTGATTTTAGGCTTCGGAAGATATTACAAAAAGTTCTTCCGAAGATAAAATTACTAAAGTAGTTATTTGTTTACTAAGACATAAATTTCTTCCGAAGGTAATTTTAAATCTTCCGAAAAGAAAAGAGATCAGAATTTTCAAAAATCTAAGAAATGTCTTTTGAAAAGATTTTCTTCCAAGGGCTTATGAAGGTGATAAAATAGACAACTTAGGGCACACAGGTTTTAGAAATAAAGATGATTAAGTTTTAAGAAAAGTTATTCAAAATTAATCATCCTAATAGCTGATACAAGATATTTAAATCTCTGCTCATCAAAAGCTTTGGTGAACAGATTAGCATATTGTTCATTTGTGTTAACTTTGACTAGTTTGATTAATCCCTTTTCAAAGTTATCTCTAATCAAATGATACCTGATATTGATATGCTTTGTCCTTGAGTGCTGCACAGGATTTTCTGTGATTGAGATAACACTGTTGTTGTCTATATGGATGGGAGTCTCCTTGAAGTTGAATCCATAGTCCACCATCTAGTTTTGAATCCAAAGCACTTGAGCACAGCAGCTTGCAACAACAATGTATTTAGCCTCAGCAGTTGATGCAGACATACATGATTGTTTCTTACATTACCAAGAGACACTTTCCACCAAGAAATTGGCATCCCCCTGATGTAGACTTTGCAGTCATGTTGCAACCACCATAGTCACTATCTGTATAAGCATACAGATTAAAGTCAGAATCTTTGGATTACTAAAGACCAAGTGATGGAAGCCCTTTGAGATATCTTAAAATTCTTTGACAGTGACAGGGTTGTGACATCTTGGTGGTTGGCTTGATATCATGCACAAATACAGGTAGCAAACATGATATCTGGCCTGCTAGCTGTGCGGTACATAAGAGACCCAATCATTGCCCTATAAAGATGCTCATCACACACTACCTCAGATCAGGTCCAAGGGAGTGATTTTAGCTATGGGTGTCTTTAGCAACCTTACAATAAATCAGCTGGAACCTTTTAAGTATGTCTTGTAATACTTTGACGACTATGAAGATGCCATTGTCAACTTGCTTCCACTTGAATTCCTAGAAAGAAAATGAGTTCCCCCTGGCACTCATTTCAAACCTGTCCTCATCAGCTTCAAAGTCCTTGAGAGCTTTGGATTAGTTGATTAGTTGACCCAAAGATAATGTCATCTACATATACTTGAACTAGCATTATGTCATTTCCTGTTCCTTTGATGAAGAGAGTTAAATAGATATAAAAAAGCAATTGACATCAAGTTGGAAGTTGAAGCTTAGACAAAAAACTAAATCCTAACAACTTCAAGTCTTGCTATAGGAGCAAAAAAACATCTGTGTAGTCAATTCCTTCTCTTGAGTATACCCTTGAACAACTAGTCTTGCCTTGTTCTTGATGACAAGTCCTCTATCATCCTTCTTATTCCTAAAAAACCCATTTGGTTCCTATGGTAGTCTTCCCTTGAGGAAGAGGACATAGGTTCCAAACCTTTTGCCTTTTGAATTGAAGCAGCTCCTCTTGCATAGCTTTAACCCAAATTTCATCCTTTAGAGCCTCATCCTTGAATCAACATCTCCAATGATGTTTGTGGTAGGATGAGACTTATGGATCCTTAGCTGAGGGATAACAGCAAGTTGCTTAGACAGATCTAATTTGAGAAATTCTTATCTGAGACGAAAAAGGGAGACTCACCCTCTACATCAGCACACTTATTCAGATTGACTTGATCAATGAGTGTGTGACATCATTGATGTTGTCTTCAGTGGAGTGGTATCAGCATCAAGAAATCCTGATCACTTTCACGACCACCATTTTCTCCAACATTTGAAGTTCATTCCTCTGAGTTTTGTGCCTCTAAGCTAGAATTTGAAAGCACCTCAGAAGTATCAGTAGGATTTGTCATTGATGTGCTGGTAGAAGCTTCATTTGCAGGATTAGTTACCACTGGAGCTAAATATGTGTAACTTAAAGGACTATTTAGCTCAAATCTTGGATCAGGATCACCTGTAGGTAGTATATCTGTGGATCCTGAAACATTCTCACAAGATTTGTTAAAACATTTGGTAACTAGACCAAGATCAAATAGCCAATCCAGACCAGAACCTTTCACACTGGCAGTGTGCTCATTGAAAGTCACATTGGCTGACTCCTCAACTACTCTAGTTTTGAGATTGTATACTCTATAAGCTTTAGCTTGAGAAGAGTATCCAATAAAGTGTCCATCATCTGATTTCTCAACAACTTGGCAATTTGATCTTTGGTATTCAAGATGGTGCAAGGACATCCAAATGACCTGAGAAAACCAATAAAAGGTTTTCTCTTGTGCCAAAGTTCATAAGAAGTCTTACCATGTGTCTTAACCACTAAAACTCTGTTTTGCACATAGCAAGCAGTGTTCACTGCCTCTGCCCAGAAGGTGATGGGCAGTGTAGAGTCAGACAACATAGTTCTTGTAGCTTCAATTAGTGTCCTGTTTCTCCTCTTAGCAACACCATTTTGTTGAGGAGTCTTGGGATCACTATATTGTCTTGTAATACCCTTTTCATCACAAAGTGTATCAAGGATTTGATTCTTGAATTCAGTTCCTTGCTCACATCTTATGGTTTTAACCTTGTGATCACATTGATTCTCAATCTTTAAGATGAAATTCTTCAAAATCTCAGGGGTCTCATCCTTAGTTCTAAGAAAGAAAACCCAAGTGAATCTTGTAAAATCATCTGTGATAACCAAACAGTAAGAGGTCCTTCCTAGACTCATTACACTGGTGGGGCCAAAGAGATCCATATGTAATAAGTGTAGGGGATTAATAATAGAATTTCTTTCCTTTGGCTTGTGAGATACCTTGTGTTGCTTCCCTTTTAGGAATGTAACAAAATGGTCATCACTTGTAAACTCTTTTTTTGGTATTCCAGTTACCAAATCATTTTTAATTAATTTATTCATGTTTTTAAAGTTTACATGGCATATTCTTTTATGCCAGAGGAAAGACTCATCATTATTTGCTTTAGACAGAAAGCATGAAACTTCTTCTGAGGGAGATGTTTCTTGCAAGTCCATCTTGTACATGTTCCCTAACCTGGGGGCTCTGAGCAGGATGTGCTCATGAGGAATGACCACCCCGGGCCTGAGAGCAATGCACTCATGCTTAGTGAAAGCATGTTATGACTCTGATCACAAAATTAGGATACACTCAGAAGATTGTACCCAAGCTACTTGACAAAGTTTACCTTCTTAATGTTGAGCTTACCATTTATGACCTTGCCCCTTCCTGTAATGTAACCTCCTGCATCTCCTCCAAAAGGAACTGGTCCTCCATCAATTCTTTCAAACTTTTGGGGAGTAGTGACCTATTGCCTGTCTGTATGCGTGGAACAGCCACTATCAATGATCCATACATTTTTTTTTTTGTCTTGAGCTGTTCCTGCACAAAGAGATGGTTAGTTACATTTGGAAACCCAAGCCTCATTGGTCTGGGCTCATCAAAAGAAGTTGAAGTTGAAGACAATGCAAACAGTAATTGATCCTATAGTCATGCTAGAAGGATCATTTGCTGATGTTGATGAAGAACTTTCAGTCACTTGGTCTTTCTTTGACTTCCACACCACCTTTGGAAGCTTAGACTTGACCTTCAATACTTCAAAAGTTTTGATGACTGGACCTTCGGAAGATCTTGCTTTCACTGCAGCAGGCTTCAGTTTTGATGACTGGACCTTTGGAAGATCTTGATGAAGAACTTTCAATCACTTGGTCTTTCTTTGACTTCCAAAGGAACAAATTTTCTTTCCGAAGCTTGCTTCGTCTTTTCCAAACCCTTAGAAGTTTCTTTCTTGGTCATGTGGAGAGTACTCTTTGGATTGTAAACACAATCCTTAGCAAGATGAGAAGTACTCCCACACATAACACATTCCATTTTCTTCCTTCTAGGAGTTTTCCATTGTGAACAAGGCTGAACTTGATCACTTTCCTTCTCCATCTTCATCTTTGCAGACAGATGCAGTTGGCAGTGCGATGCGAGCTACGGGATGGAACTACATTGGAGCTAGATGGTTCAGGTTGTACAGCAGTGGTGCACAACTGATCAGCCTTCTTCTTGATGATGGGATGATTTTGACATGAACCATAACTCTTGTTGATGGAGTTCAAGTTGGTGTCTTCAGCCTTCACCACTTCAAATCCTGTAGAGATAAAGACTTGTTTCTGTGCAGAATTGAAGGTGGCCTTGATCTCTTGAGCCTTTTTGGACTTTCTTTTGGCCTTCCTGATCAAGTTCTTTCTCCTTGACTTGGTCATCCCAACAGCTTTGCTCTCCTCAGAGGGATGGTGACCCTTCTTAGAATGCTCATCTTCACTCTTCTCAGAGCCATTCTCCACTATCTCCTCTTCATCCTCTCCAGTCACAGGATCTATAAGGGGAAGCTCATCTTCACAAGTTCCACACCTAGGAGATCTTACAGACAAGATTGTGTGTGGAGGAGCTATCTCACAAGATCCTAGTCCCTGCTTATTTTGATAACAAACTTTTGCATGCAAGGATGAGGATATTATGTTCTTGAAGGTCGCTTCTTCAAGAACACATTTTTCTGTCATGGCTTTGCTGATCATAAGCTCAGCCTGGCATTCAGTTAACTTAGTAATGAGGTCTTTGATCTGAGTTTTGTAGTTTGTATGCTCATGTTTAAGAGTTGTGAAATGGTTTTCTCTAAGGTTCTCTAATCCTCTATCTTAGTTTATAATCATTTTTAGCTCTTTTAAAATCAGTTTTTAAGATATTTAAGGACTCAAGATCAGATCTCATTTCTAAGTTATAGGACCTGTATCCATTGACTTTAACAATGCATTCAGGAGTACAAAGATGTTCCAATACCTTGGCTTCATCGTGGTTTGCCATGAGTGCTTGGTTTGGAGATGCATCTTCTACCTGAAAGCTCCAGTCAAAGCCTCCTTCTTCAACAACAACTGCAACTTGCTGCTTTGGCTTCTCATTCTGGGGGGCTTTCTTAGTGTAGTTTGGTCTGGTTTGTGCTTGGCCACCATTTGTCCTTGGTGCCTTACACTCTCTTGCAAAGTGTCCCATCTGGTTACAGTTGTAACACTTTACTTTGCTTTTATCCATCCTAAACTTTCCATTGGCTGCATTGCTTGGAAACATTCTTCCAGTCCTCTTGTAGAACTTCTTGTCTCTGTGAGTGAGATGAGCCATCTGCTGGACTATCTCCATGTACTCCAGATCATTTGGATGGATACAGTCCAAATCTCAAGGGTGAAGAGAAAGTTGCCTGAGGTTTCATCAGCAAAGACAAAAGCATGAGAAGAACTTGTCTCTTGGAAAGGACTTCCTTGAATGTAGCTTTCCATTGGAGTCTCTGGGAAGGTAATGAAAGGGCCCTTTTGTGAGTTGTCAAGGTAGCATATAAGATGATGTTGTGGCTCAATGCTTTCCCTTTCAACCACATGGAGGGCTGAACTCAGTTGATTTCTGGAGTTACCAGATGAGTTTTGCATGTTCATCTCCATCTGGTAGCCACTAAGAATACCATACAACTCTGTAAGAGTAAGAGTCTTAAGGTTCTCAGTCCTCTTGAAAACAACACAGTAATGTGTCCATTGTCTAGGAAGAGAGGACATAAACTTCCTTACAATCTCCCTGTTCTCAAGAGTTACTCCAACATCCATTAGACTATCCAAAATCTCAACATACCTGAAGTATTGTTGAGTTATGGTTTCACCTACCTTAAAGGTGAAGTTTTCAAACTGCTGCTTCAAGAGATCCTTCTTGTTCTCCTTTGCTTTAGTAGACCCCTCGTACATCAGCTTTAGTGCTTCCTATAGTTGCTTGGCAGTTTTGCACTTCTTGAAGCCTCTATAGATGGAGTTTGAAAGAGCAGTTTGAAGGGCTGTTAGGGCTTTCTCATCAAGCTCTATTCTCTTCCTGTCTTCTTCAAAGTAATCAGCCACAGCCTTAGGAATCATACCACCACCAGTAGCAGAAGTGGTGCTTGGTATGTAAGGTCCTTAACAACACAGTCCCACATCAGGGAGTCTTGAGGACTTGATGAAGCATGTTAGGACCTGTTAGGACCTGATATTGAGAAATAACGAGTGATTGTGGTGTTTAAACCAACTCAAATAGTGCGGAATCCTATTTGATTGGCGATTCAATCAGTTGAGAACACACGATGAATCAATCAAGAATTGAAATCAACGTCAGAAATCGATTAGGAACCGATCTGATGTGTTCTATGAACTTGGAGATCGATCGATTTGGGAGGCTTCTGGACGGCTAGGGTACGTCTGGAATCGTAATGGGATGATGAATGCTTACGTTTTCCCACGAATTGGTCTATTTATAGGTTAGTATTGTTCAATCGTGCGACTGGGCCATAAGTATGGTTCAGTCGTGCGATTGAACCATGCGGTTTGAATCATCCGCACGACTGAGTGTTCAGTCGTGCGATTGAGTCAATTATGTGTCAATCATACGACTGATCCAGTCTCCTGGTTCAGTCGTGCGATTGAGTCAACCATATGAAGTTATTCATGCGTGTGGGTCCATTCGCATGGGCCACTCGCATGAGAACTTTAAGTTAAGTTTGAATGTTTTATTAATATAACTTAATGTGCACTCATTCAAACATTCATAAACCCAATCAATTCAATCACGACTCATTAATGAAATATTAAACATTACAAGTAACAACCAATTCATGTCATTTCATTAATCAATACAAATTACATCATAATCAGACAGACAAGTTCATTACATTACAAATCATGATCTAGGGACATACATGTATCAACAAACTCCCCCTTGGACCTAGATCTATCTATTCTCTTGTCTTCTGCATCACCTCCTTGTACTTTTTGTACTTCTCCTCTTTAGTGACTCCTGCGTGTATCTCAAACGCAAAGCAGAGTCTTATGACATTTTGGAATTGGAGAGCTTGTACAATATCTTGCGTGTCATAGAATAGTGGCCACTTGTATAATGTGTAGACATCATTAGCAGACAAGTTGGTTAGCCACATTGGGTCGAATACCCTGATAGTATCCATTTGTCCCTCTTTATTCAACACTATGACAGCTTCAGCGGTTCTCCAATCATAGTACCACCATTTGAAGTGTGTGGAGTGAAGTCCTGTGGCATTTCCCTGAGAGGGATTCTTGACATAGTGCGCGGAGGACTCCACTTCAGCACAATCTTTGGTTTGCCCGTAATGGCATCAACCTCAGACCTTCTTATATACCTCGTAGGCTGTTGTGGTCTGAAGTTAACCCATCGGGTGTGGTACTCCTTCTTCAGGGCAGCCTCAAACCAGCCTGACATCTTTCTTGGGTCAGCATACAGCAGCTTTAGTTTAGCCAGCTGGTTGAGCTCAAAACCAGGTAGAGTCTTCAGATCATGTGGGAACCTGAAGTACTCTATGCCCTGCTCCCTCTTAACTGCATAAGCGTTAAGGTCTTCAAAATAAGCCCATGAGATAATCCTGCCTGACACCTTATGGTGTTTCTTGACTCTGTAGAGCTTGGTGTAGGCATCTCTCTTGGTGCAGCACGCTGGGCTCTTACTTCTTCAAAACAGGCAGCCCATTCAGCCTTGCGAATATATACGTCTGCATTGGAGACTTGGGCTGTTCCTTCAGTCTTTTCTGTTTCCTGCTCCATCTGGTCTAGTACCTCAAAGGTATCACTGACTAGGGATTCACCCAGATTGGGGACCACATTTCCCTCGGCGTCAGCGTACTGAGGATACTCTTCTGCAGTAATGTCTTCAACCTCAACTTCATCAATGTCATTCAGTTCCTCATCACTGGTTGAATCAACTGTTGGAGCGTCCTTCACTATTTCATCGGGATTGAGTCTGAAACATTTCTGCCAGTTGCTCATCAGACAGGTCATGAATTATCTCCCCTTCTTCAGGGGTATAACTCACAGACCGTCTCACTATCCCTTGTAGGTCAAGAATCATGGTTAATTGAGTCTGACCATTTGAAGGGGAGCAAAGTCAAACTCATCCCTTTGAAAGTTTGGATCTGTTGATATAAACATTCAACACATAAATCATTAGTAATAATCAAACAGACTTATATTAACTTAATATATATAAACATTTAATACACTTGTTTTCCATTACATGATTCAAGTACAAAATAAACAAATACATAAAACATCTAATCAGTACTTTTGTCTTGAATCTGTGCGTGTCGTGTCGCTCGGAGGAGCAGAAGTAGTGGATGATGGTCTTGGCGATGCTTAGATCTCCGCTCTTGACCTGAAGCAGAGAGGCCGATGCAGCCGCATCCCCTCCTTCTGCCTCGTCATCATCATCACGTCCTTCTGTCCTGTCTTCTTCAGTTTCCTCCAGACATCATTCATCATCATCATCCTCATCTTCTCATCATCCTCTCATCATCATCATCTCCATCATCCCCGTCACCTTCCTTAGCTTCAGGGGCTCATCCTTCGACCCCTTCAACCTCAGCATGATAGTCTTGTTGGTCGTCTCCAACTCCTCTATACGTTTGACGGACTGAGCCTGCATGTCTTGGAGTTGGGACACCTCGATTCTCTGCTGGTCTATCACCCGAGCCTGCTCTGCAGTTGCTGAGACTGGGCAGCAGCAGCAGGTCGGTCAGCTGGCGGATCTGCGCCGCCTTCTCCTCGTCCGCAGCAAGCAGCAGACGCATCACCATACGGTTTTAGCGTGCTGAGAGTGCTCTCTCTACCCGATGTGAGGTGTAGAGTGAATCCATGAGCATGTGAGGGCTGGGATGAAGGTCCAGCATGATGTGGTGGTGGTGGTGGCAGTGGCTAGTGTGGTGGTGGTGTGCGTGGAAGTGGTGAATATGGGTCGGTGGGGATGCTGGTGAAGTAGGTGGTGTGAATGGTATGGTGATGGAGGGATTACATGGTGGTAGGTGGTGGGAGGTAGTAGGGGGGTGGTGGTGTGTAGTAGGTAGTGTGGCGGTGGGTGCTGTGGTGAGTGGTGGTGGTATGTGTGGCTTGGTGGGTGTAGGGGTGGTGTAGGGTAGCGTGGTGCTGTTGGTAGTAAGTAGTAGTCACGAAGTCAAGCGACGCTTCTTCTTCTTCAATCCATGAGGTTGAGCCATCCGCTTCCTCCTAGTCCCGGAGGAAGAGGAAGTAGTAGATGCTCCCCCTGCAGCTCTGCTTACTGACCCCGGAAACATAGTTCGGGTCAGTGTCTCTCTCTCCGAGGAATCCTAGGGTGTTCACCAACCACCCGAAGCCCGTGGTCTGTGGGAACTACTTTACTTCCCACAGTCCTGGTGAGGGGCTCCTCATCTGACCTCCTCCCCTCGATATCACAGTAACAAACTCTTGATGGAAACCGCCATCTCTGCGACCTCTCCGGCAGTGGCTGACCCCGGGGGAATAACGTCTGAATCTGTGCCTCTAGATGGGGCAGGCATGTCATCCCCGGCGTCGCCGCTATCATCATCATCAGAGTCAGTCTCTGGTATAGCAATATGCTCCACATCGAGTCACTGTCCTCGTGGCGCCACTTCCTCTTAGCTGGCGCCACATAATCAGCACGGGCCAGATGCCCAAACAACCTCCTGACAGGGGGCTTCACCTGCTTCCCCTGTATACCTTCATCCGCCAAGTGTAGTGTAGTGTCGTCCATAACCTCAAGAACAACAGCGTCCTCCTTCTCCTTCGGCAGGGAGGGAAGCTTCTGGTCAATGATCATCTTGTAAAAATCTGGGGGTACATACAGAAGCCTTCCTTCCCTTTCCCCTCGAGGTTCTCCACCAAGTAAGTGAATATCATCTTGGAGAAGCTGAACGGGTGGTTTTGCACCAACGCAGCATATGCGTTCTGGATCTGGTCGGAGAGCTCGTCAAAACCTCCCTTCCGTGATGCTATACACTTCAGCAGCACGTGCGCAAGGTACTTAAACTGGGGACAGAGGTTACTCTTGTTGAGTACCCGGCATTGATGTCCCAGAGTAGACTACTGGCTCTCATGAAACATCTCGGACCGTGAGGGGGTGTAGACGAGTGGGACACTCAGCATCGTCCCCAAGCTGTAGAACTATCCTCAGATCCTCCTCAGATACAGTGATAGCCTCACCAAAATCGAGCTCGTGATGCAATGAGGCTCGGTGGAATCTATCTACCGACGCGCCTTCCCAGAAGGCCTGCTGCACTGATCTGTATGGTGTGCAGGGGGGAGTAGATATAGCATAAGCGATCCTGGATCTCAGAAATGTAATAATGCCTGTGAAGTCGGCTGCATTCCTGGATGTCAAGTCCAGGTGAGCACATATGTTGTGCTTGGTGCTCATATTCCATCGACTCGCCATCTGTAACACATAATAATATAAACGTTAGTTTCATGACTAAGAATATAATGCAACACTTAGACTTTGAATGAAAACTATCTGTCATGCGATTGAGGTTGTACGACTGAAGACAGTCGTGCGACTGAATCGTGCGATTGAGATTCAGACGTGCGATTGACTCATGCGCACGACTGAGTGTGCGACTGAACTCATGCGCATGTACTCTTGTGCGGCGGTTACACCAGTCGTGCGACTGAGTCTCATTCGCATGGTTCAGTCGTGCGGTTAAGTGAATCGTTCCCTTCAGTCGTGCGACTGAAGTTCATCCGGACGACCAGTCGTCTGTCTCATGTGTTCAGTCGTCCAATGTTCAAATCTACGCAAACTAAGTCTTATAACTCAATTAACCGGTTCTTTAGTGTCGCATTCTCTTTACTAAAACCTATTTCACTTAATTTCAACATATTGCTTAGTTTTAATAGGTTATTAGGGTTTGAAAGTCTCGGTTCGCATATCACAGTCAGTCTGTTAGCCCATTTAGGGTTCCATTCTCTTTCTGATTTCGATGGAGAGAAGAAAACTTCAAAATACCTACGTACGATGATTAACGAACGTCAGTAGTAACAGAATCTCAACAAGAAAACTAAGGCAAATCAAATTTTGGCAGAGTAGAGTAGCGGTAGGATGTGCGATTTAGGGGCGATTTTTGAGGGTGATGAGTCTCTGCGACCGACTCCACCTCTATTTATATCAACCCTATATCCAATCGTGCGACTGAGTTCATTCGCACCTCTCAGTCGTGCGAGTGGGACTCAGTCGTGCGATTGGGTCAGTCGCCCTTCTCCAGTCGTCCGACTGAAGTTCAGTCGTGCGACTGACACACTCGTTCGCACTTAAGCCTCCGATTGGACTAATCGTATGATCCATTCGGTTGGATGGTCCATACTCATAGTTCATTCGTGCGAATGGACTTCATTCGTATGGTTAGTCCATACGTATGGTCCATTCGTGCGAATGGGTCATACTTGGTTAATTTTTCTGCTATTTTTACCAATTTACCTTTAAACTCTTTTATATCAATTAAATTAACGTTATGAACTTTTGATCATCTCAGACATGATCCTTTTATCTTGAAAACACTTTGATCACCTCAGACGTGATCCTTTTAACCACTTTGGTCACCTCAGACGTGACCCTTTTAAAAATACTTTGTCACCTCAGACGTGACTGATATAACCTTTCAAAGCACATATGGTCATCTCAGACATGACCCTTTTAGTGAGTTTATTCCTTCTATTTTCCTGATGTAGCCCGACACTTGACTCAAATTAAAACTTAAAACAACTAACTAATTTAAGAATTTAAACTAATTACATAATCAGACATATTTTTGGCTTTTTGTGAGAGATAAATCCAGAGATTGATATCTACGGGATTTGGTTCGGGAGTAGATAGCTTCAACTTAGGTTGATCACACCTGGACCAATTCAATTTTTTTTGAATCATACAGGCAATTCAAATCATTTGGGACTCGTTATTAAACCTTTTGATGCTCAAGTTCTCGGTGTTCATCCAGAGTCGTTAGCAACATAAGGAAATCATACTGAAACTCTTAGATTTTCACATTGATTTGACCTTTGAGAATGTAGCCACAATGATTGTCAGTATGTTTGTCCACTTAAATCCATACACAGACTTTTGACACAGACTGGTGACTTATTTAGGTTTAATTATTTCAACTAACACTTGTGGATCCCACACTTATATGGTAATCAACATCCCTCAGGAGCTTTTGAGCGGTCTACGGGTATTATTACAAGAAGAGACTATTCTTAGAGCTTTCAAAGAGAAGCCTGTCCTCAGGTCAGTGCCATCGCACAGCAGAGAGGCGGCAAACAACAATGAATTCTAGAATATCTAGGTTATGCTTATCCTCAGGTCAGTGCCATCGCACAGCAGAGAGGCACATAACCTATCTCCTTGTTAGAGCAGCTTATTTTATTTTGCACAAAATGCACCAACAACATAAGTCATTAGCTTTATTGCATTTGTCTTTCATTTTTTTCTTGCTTTGCTCTAGTTATGGTCATCCGCACACATTTGTGGCGTTTACTTGCTCATTACCCCTTATTGGAATATTGTTGATTGTGTTAACCAGTGATAAGATGGAAGCCCACAGTCAGTTGAACAACTTAGTTTGATCTTGAGATCACCAATCAGGTCTATTTGTCTATTGTGTTGAATCTACCAACATATCATATATGGTCTAGCAGCCTCTAAGTCTACTTTCTTTGTGTCACCTTAGGAGTTGCCAGTTTTCTATCATCTTCCCTTTTGGTATTGCTTAGACTACACAGATTAATACTTTGAACTTTTGCATCTTTCTAAAATTTAAATTTTAAAGTCCCTCTTGATTTGTTCCTGTGTACTATCATTTTCCAAAGGTATTGAATCGGTATCACAGACACAATCTACCTTATTTCAGCTCGCTACTCCTTCTCCCTCATTTTTTTTTTTTTTTTTTAATGTTAACTTGCTGACATATTCTCCCCCTAAAATACTAAAATCATTTCTGGTTTAATTATTTTAGGATTTTAATAAACAGCAAGAGAACATGAGTTTAAATAAAATTAAAATCAAATAGACAAATCAAAATAAATAAAATAAAATTTAACTACACGACATCGGACTACACATTTTCATCATCAGGAATTACCTCACTTTTCTTTTTAACGCCGTTGACCTCTAATAAATATTGAAAACGTGGTTTATCAAAGGCTTTAGTATAGAGGTCAGCGCGTTGAAAATCAGTATTAATTTTAACCACATCAATTAAGTTCTTTTCAAAACAATCTCTTATGAAATGGTATTTAATACCGATGTGTTTGGTCTTAGGATGTTGAACCGGATTTTTAGTTACTGCAATTGAAGCAGAGTTATCAACAAAAATAGGAGTAGATGAGAATTTTAAACCGTAATCCCGCATTTGCTGTTGAATCCAGATGATTTGAGAACAGCAACTTGCAGCAGCAACATATTCGGCTTCACAGGTTGACAATGCAACCGATGTCTGCTTCTTACACTGCCAGGTAACTAATCTTCTCCCAAAGAATTGACACCCTGCTGATGTAGACTTGTAGTTCATCTTGCAGCCCCCGTAATCCGAGTCACTATACGCGGTAAGCTCAAAGTCATCATCATGAGGGTACCACAATCCAAGTGTGGGTGTACCCTTCAGATAACGAAAAATCCTCTTGACCCCGATCAGATGGTTGACCTTTGGTTTAGCCTGATATCTTGAACAAAGACATGTAGCATACATAATATCAGGTCTTGAGGCAGTGAGATACATGAGGGATCCGATCATTCCTCGATACATAGTGGCATCTACTAGATCTCCATTATCATCCGGTGCTATATCATGATTAGTAGCAAGTGGAGTCCCAGCAGCAGAAGCATTCTCCATGTCAAAGCGACTGAGAATGTCTCCTACATACTTGGTCTGATGTAGAAAGATTCCATTAGGTGTTTGATCCACCTGTAACCCAAGAAAGAACTTCATCTCCCCCATGGCACTCATCTCAAATTCTTTCTTCATTACTGCTTCAAACTCTTTACATAACTCTTCGTTCTTTGACCCGAAGATTATGTCATCAACATATATCTGTACAAGCAGTAGGTCGCCATCCTTTTCCTTAATAAACAGTGTACAGTCAATTACTCCCCTGCGAAAGCCGTGTTTCACAAGATGAGTTGAGAGTTTCTCATACCAAGCTCGAGATGAAGCCCATACAAAGCTTTGTCGAGCTTGTAAACTCTATCCCGATGGTAAGGATCTTCAAAACCCTCGGGTTGACTTACATAGACTGTTTCTCTGATTTCCCCATGAAGGAATGCACTCTTTACATCTAATTGGTAGACTTTGATCTTCATGTACGATGCATAGGCAAGGAAGATACGAATAGCTTCCATCCTTGCCACGGGTGCAAACACCTCATTATAGTCAATTCCCTCGACTTGGCGAAAACCTTGAACCACCAGTCGAGCTTTGTTCCTGATAATGACCCCTTGGTCATCCTTCTTGCATTTTAGTACCCATTTAGTGCCAATGACTTTAGCACCTTTCGGTTTATCAACCAATGTCCATACACCTAACTTCTTAAACTGCAGAAGTTCTTCTTGCATGGCACTCACCCACGCCTCATCATTGAGTGCCTCACTGACATATTTTGGCTCAACCTGCGAGACAAAACAACGATAGGCACCATCATGAATGTAACCTTTCTCCATAACCGAGGCGTAATCAGGTGAGTATAACTGATTTCGGGTTTGTACTCCTGATCTGACATCCCCAATAACATTGTCAAGGGGATGATAGACGTTTAGTCGTGATCCTGGAGTAGTAGGAACAGTTACCTCAGAACCAAGATTATGAACATTTGGTTCTGCATCTGAGGTAGTTGGAGTTTGAGGTTCTGAAGTCGAAGGTGCATCACTCGTAGATGCTTGTGGACTTTCAGGAACTGGAACCTGTTCCTCCTGACTGTTCTGGTCATCTGCTTCAGCTTCATCTTCAGAGGAGGAGTCACTGTCGTCGACTACTCCCCCTGATGAGTAGATGATTCTCCCTGTGTGCTAGATGGTGTATTCAGAATATCATACATCATCCTAGTAGCTAGCTCATCATCCGAGGGAGAGAGAGGTATGTTGAAGGATTTGAAGAATCCATCATAATCGAAGAAGTAGGCAGGTCCTTTTCCTGTAGGAGGTGTGGTATATCTCTGAACGTCGACATTACACCACACTTCTACAAGACCCGTTGAGTTATTGTAAACTCGCTTATTCGGTATGTTGTATCCTAGAAAGATTCCTTCATCTGCCTTCTCGCTGAATTTTCCTTCTTGCGTCTTCTTCAGAAGTGTACACGGCGCGCCAAAGGGTTCAAGATACTCCAAATTCGGTTTGCGTCTTTGTAGTAGCTCATAACATGTCTTTCCGTGGCGCTTGACTATTAGGACTCGATTCAGTGTATAACATGCATTTGCTACTGCCTCATTCCAGAATTGGATAGGCAGTTTCGAGTCCGCCAGCATAGTCCGTGCAGTCTCTATCAAGCTCCTATTTTTCCTCTCAGCAACACCATTCATCTGAGGCGTGTATGCTGAAGTGAATTGATGAACAATTCCCTTTTCTTTGCAGTATGCCTCCATCCATTGATTCTTGAATTCGGTCCCGTTGTCTGAGCGTACTTGTCTAACCTTTAGCTTGTAGAGAGATTCCAGAGTGGTGACTAATTCCTTGAATGACTCAAATGTTTCTGATTTGGATTTCAGAAACATTACCCAAGTGAACCTTGAGTAGTCATCAGTGACCACAAAACAGTACAAATCGCCTGCAATGCTCCTTGTACTGACTGGACCAAACAGATCCATGTGAAGAAGTTCAAGAGGAAGTTCTATTGAATGAACTTTCTTCTCCTTATGAGACTTCTTTGTCTGTTTGCCTTTCTTGCAAGCTACACAAATGTCAGGAAGTTGGAAGTTCTTGACATTTACTCCTCTCACTAAGTCCTTCTGAATCAAGTGATTCATCTTCCTTTGACTAATGTGTCCCATTCTCCTATGCCAGGAGATTGAGTCCTTCTCAGTAGCTTTAGATAGAAAGCACTGCACCTCATGATCCGTTGGAGCAGCTGTTGACAGATCCAAGACATATAGGTCCTTATATCTTGAAGCAGTCATCAGAACTTGGTCCTCTGGAATCATATAGTCTTTCTTCAGCACGTAACACTTCTTGTTGTCGAAGATGACTTTAAATCCTTTATCGCAGATTTGGGAAACAGAAAGTAAGTTATTCTGAAGTTGTTGAACATAGTTCACCTTATCAAACTTAACTTTCTGATTTCCCACTTCTCCCTGTGCTGTGATGTATCCTCCCTTGTTTCCTGCAAAGGAAACATGCCCTCCTTTTATTTGTTTGACATTTGATAAAAGGGCTCTATTTCCTGTCATGTGCCTGGATGCTCCGCTGTCTATAATCCACGTGTTAGTCTCAGCGCTATACCGAACACCCTGCACATATCAAGTAAATGTATTAGTTTAGGTTAGGAACCCAAGCCTTTACTGTCTTGGGTTTCCCAGAGGCATCACACATCATAAACTCTACCCATTGACCTTTAGAAGGTGAGGGTAACTCAGATTCCTTCTTGTCATCAGTATCAGACACACAGGATGACTTCTCTTTCCATAAGCCAGATTTGTGCAATGCCTGTTTATGATAAACAGTCGTCTGGCTTACAGGTTGGACTTTAGGTTCACTAGATCTTCTAGGTGGAGTTAGAGAACTCCTCTTAGAAGACCTAGGTCTAGAGTCCTGAAGATCAATCTTCTTCCTAGGTGTCTGATAGAAAGGACAATAGGAAGCAATATGTCCACATTCTCCACAGTTGTAGCACAATCTGCTATCAACTTTATGAGTAGACTTTCTTTGTGGAGAAATGCGTGACACTTTAGTAACATCAATCACTTTAGGTTTTGACTCTTGCATGTTTGATGTTTTCTCTGGTTTAACAAATTTAACTGTTTTAACCTGTTTAACTTGTTCCACTTTTTGGTTAACTGGTTTTTGACTTGTAGCATGTGAAAAATTAACATTTGAAGTCTTTTTGGGTTCTGATTTGACTCTGTTTGACCCTGACTTTAAGTTAACTTTTTCAAATTCATTTTCCAGATTAACACAAGGCAATTTACCCTTTGCCTTTGAAGTGGCCTCCTTTTGTTTCTGTCCAGATTCAGTAGATGAATATGATGTGTCTGGATCAGTAACAAGAGGAGTGGTCACCACATGATCCTTGATTGGGTTGTTGTTTACTGGTTTAGACTTGGTGTTCATCAAGGTTTCAGGTGGTGGTGGAACCACTTTGTAGCCTAATCCCTCCCCATTATTCCTTTCTCTCACTAAGTGTTGAACTATGTGTGAAGAACTAGTCCAACTATGCAGTTTCTGTTTTAAGGAATTAACTTCTACTTCTAGAACTGCCTTTTGTTTCTTAGTGTCCTCTAGGGAGTTTAGATAGTACCTAATGTCATTTGCTTGATTAAAGGCAACTACTTCGGTTTCCCTAAGTTGTTTAGTCAATAGGTCTATCTTTTATTTATAACTATGCTCATTTTGTTTTAGAACTCTATTGGCCTCAGTGCATAGTTGTAAATCCTTTACTAAGTTATCATTGTGATCTAATAACCTAGCAAATTTTTCATCAATGCTACCCCTAAACATATCACAATTAGAACAAGCATGATTATTAAACATTTGGTCAGTTGTACTTACCTGTGTTGTTTCAGAAGAGTTAGCCATCAACGCAGCATCAGATGTTTCTGGTTCTGGTGATTCTGACTTTTCTGTTTCTGACGTGGAAGTCTCCTCCTTTGGTATGTATCTGACCTCAGCTGCAGTTGTTTCTTCACTGTGTGACATCGCTATATCAACTGCTAAATCACCTTCACTCGCAGAATCATCATCAATATCTTCAACACTGGCAATGTTAGATTCTGGTGAGACAAATCTGAAACTCCAGTCCTGTCCTTCATCATCATGAGCAGTCAAGGCTTTTGGGTCCTTGTTTGATGAAGTAGAACTAGAGGCTTGCTTGTCTTAGCGAGTAAAGGATGAGAACGGGTTCCCATTACCCGTCTTCTTTGGCTTGACACATTCCCTCTTAAAGTGCCCTTTCTCTCCACAGTTGAAGCAGGTCACTTTGCTCTTGTCAAAACCAAATGTGGTATCCTTATTAGCTATCAAATTTTGTCCTGTCTTCTTAACAAACTTCTTCGCCCTTCGGACAGCGCTAGCTAAGGCCCACATTATATCCATTCTTTCAAGCTCCATTTCATCTACCTGCTCGTAGTCTTCATCTGCCAAATGACAGTTTCCAATCTTCCCAGCCACAAGTCCATCATATGAATGAACTACTGCGGCGAGAAGATCCATATGCTCTCGTGCTACTTCTACGGTCACATTACCGAGGTTCTCGGTCTTCAATTTGGTAGCACTTGCTTCTGATCCAATATAATGGGTACATGACGACCCTGACGTGTCTGATCCAGAAGGAGAAACATGTGAAGGACCTGACGAGCTAGACACAAATGCTGTCTGGAGAGGGCTCCAGATGTCTTAGCTTGAGGCGTGGCATTGTATAAAGCTGGGTTTTGTGTATACGAAGACTTCTGTGCTCTATACTTCATCCTTAGTGCTTCTTCACGCAGCCTGAGAATAAAGTCATTTATATCCAGCTTTACAAGTATTCCATTCTGTCTAAGATTAGACACGAATGAAGCCCACTTATCAGGCAATCCATCTGCGAAGTTGCTTACTTTCTCTTCCATAGTTGTTTCCACTCCATGTGTATGCAACTCGCTCATCAAGTGGTAGAATCTGTCTATGACTTCATCTAAACTCTCGTTACCAATCGATGAGAAGTTATCGAATTCCTTCTTTAACTCCTTTGCCTTGATTGCCTTTAACGATGCATTCCCATCATACCTTTTCTCTAGCTCATCCCACAGTTTCTTGGACTGCTTGTTCTCTGAGTACTGGTGGAATATGTCTTTGGGAATTGACTGAGTGATCAATGCATAAACCCTTTTCTCTGCATTGTACTTTACTTTCTGTGCGTCAGTCATCCCACATAACGTTAATTTTACTCCATCTGCTCCCACCGGTGTACTATACCCAACCTCGATAGCTTCCCACAGATTAGGATCTACTCCATTGAGGTAGATCTCAAAACGTTGTTTCCAGTGGGGAAACTCATCTAAAGTCAAGAGCTTTGGTGGTTTATTGTGAATACCCACCTCACTCTCAAGCAGCAGCAGGTTCTGAATTCTTGAGTCCTTCCCAGCAGTAAAGGCTGACATCTGATCTTCCATGGTTAATACACTTAGAATCTAATCAAATCAACTTTAACTGATGCGACTGAAGGATGCGAATGGTCTTATCGTGCGTATGAACTCTGCGATTGGTTCAACCGTGCGACTGAACAGGGCGAATGTTTCAGTCGTGCGAATGAATCTGGTGCGTATGAGCTATGCGAACGAACGGTTCAGTCGGCCGAATGAGGGTGCGACTAGGTCCAGTCGTGCGAATGAGCACTGCGAATGAGTCTAGTCGTGCGAATGGGTCACTCGTGCGACTGAAGCTGCTGTTTTGCGAAAATTTCTAGGTTTGACGGGTTTCAGCCGTAAAAATTTGAAATTTTGCAAGTCCAAATCGTCTAAGTCCGTAGAAACTGAACTTTGATGAGTAGGGAACGTCCAAGATCACTTTTAATGCTAAAGATTGGGTTTTTCGTGCAAAAACACAAACTTTTATGCAATCTTGATTGAATCAACACGAAATCAAGAGCCAAAGCTCTGATACCACTTGTTAGGACCTGGTATTTGAACGAAATACCGAGTGATTGCGTGTTAAACCAACTCAAATAGTGCGGAATCCTATTTGATTGGCGATCCAATCAGTGAGAACACACGATGAATCAATCAAGAATTGAAATCAACGTCAGAAATCGATTAGGAACCGATCTGATGTGTTCTATGAACTTGGAGATCGATTTGGGAGGCTTCTGGACGGCTAGGGTACGTCTGGAATCGTAATGGGATGAATGCTTACGTTTTCCCACGAATTGGGTCTATTTATAGGTTAGTATTGTTCAATCGTGCGACTGGGCCATAAGTATGGTTCAGTCGTGCGATTGAACCATGCGGTTGAATCATCCGCACGACTGAGTGTTCAGTCGTGCGATTGAGTCAATCTTATGTGTCAATCATACGACTGATCCAGTCTCCTGGTTCAGTCGTGCGATTGAGTCAACCGTATGAAGTTATTCATGCGTGTGGTCCATTCGCATGGGCCACTCGCATGAGAACTTCATTAAGTTAAGTTTGAATGTTCTATTTAATATAACTTAATGTGCACTCATTCAAACATTCATAAACCCGATCAATTCAATCACGACTCATTAATGAAATATTAAACATTACAAGTAACAACCAATTCATGTCATTTCATTAATCAATACAAATTACATCATAATCAGACAGACAAGTTCATTACATTACAAATCATGATCTAGGGACATACATGTATCAACAAAGCCTTCCATTCTTTGACACCAAGTATCAAAGTCTTCAGGAGTGATCAGTGGAGACTTTGTCATAGTTCCAGTTTCCATATAAGCTTTGGTTATAGCTGCCATTTGAGTTGTTAAGTATTTTGTGTGTGTGAGGGATCTTAAGATGGTGAGATCTTATATCAAGAGCCTGAAATGCTCTGATACCAAATGCAGGACTGGTGAAGGGTACGCACTTACAACACAACACAATAAGGAGAGTTCCTTAGAACACTTAACAGATCAAATAGGGAACTGGTTCACTTTTTATGAAAGATGCTAAGAACACAAGTAAATATGAGACAGAACAAGATGGCAAACAACACAAGTAATTGAATTTCAAGAATGTTGTATATTGCTTCTCAAGTTCTATTACAAATGTTACAAAGCATACGATAAAAGTTACAAGTACTTAAGATACTTTATACTACATCCTACAGCCGGCCATACTTTGAAAGCCAGCTGGATACAATTGACTAGACAACTACAAAATCAAATGTAGAGTCAAAAGGTAGATTTGCCTTTTGACTAGTGACTATGACATGCCATAGCTCACATCCTGATATATTACAAAAAGGATAAAAGTACATAAAGTAGAAAGCATGGACTCAAGACCTCAATGTATAGTTACCAAAAGCATGGACCTTTTCACCAACTCATGTAAGTTGGTGACTTTACAGAGTTGCAGCGGAAAGGTGGTCCAGCTTTATGGTAAAGTACATCAGATAAAAGCATGTCTCTAAAAGTCTTCGGAAGAAATCTATCTTCACTCTTTGGCTTCGGAAGACTTTGTCTTTGAAGCTTTGGAAGACTTCACTTTTGGCTTCAGAAGATGTTGGTCTTGGCTTCGGAAGATTTTACACTTAGAATATTTCTACTTCCGAAGCATGGTGTAAAACTTCCGAAGCATTTCTACTTCTGTTCTTCAGTGCATGCATGCAGAGAGACTTTGGATGTTTTGGCTGCATCAGACTTATAGGAATCCGTACAGTCCTCAATGTCCATACTCTGTGAAGAACTCCCAGGTTCTGTGATTGCTATGACTTTCTCCTTCTTTTTGGTAGCATCACCCTCTTGCATAAGTGAGCTAGGAGTTAGGTCAATCACGTCCACAGGTTCTTGTGTTCCTGGATGAGCTCTCCTTAAAGGTCTCCCAGCTAATTTTTCCTTAAGATAAGATATCTCAAATTGCTAATCATTGACCCTGTTTTGTAAGGTAGTCACCTGAGATTACAGATGACTAACCTTAGAGACTAAATAGGAGCATTTTTGTGATAATTTTTGCACCTTTAATATCATGTTCCCATCATCTTCATTAGAAGAATCATTGGGGGATGAGAGAATTAGACCAAAATCTTCTCTCTTACTACCAGCATGATGTCCTTGGCTGCTGGATTTCCCCGTCAGCTTCAAGTGAAGTGTCAATGGGATGAGTTGTCATGGTTGAGGTCTTAATGATGTAATCACTTGCAGAAGTGAGAGCCTCTTCCATATGGACCTCCTGAACAGGTTCAGGGAGATCCACCTCATTGATGGGTGAATGATGTGGGCTAGACAAGGGAGAGGCAGGAGCACTCATCTCTCTTTGAGTGGGGGAGGAGTAAAAAGACTCATGGTACTCACTGAATCCCATGTCTTCATCATCATAGAATTCAAGGTTAGGAATGGGTTGATTTAGATCAAGAGGCTGGGGATGGTAACTTTTCCCTAAAGGTTGTTTACTTGAGTGTTGAGACATAGAGTGAAAGCTTAAGGCTGATGGGCTAATGAGCTCATTAGGCTTAGCATTAGGAACCTCATTACTGATTCTTGATGAGATGGGAGTGGTTTGCTCCTCAGGAGAAGTGGAGCTCTAGTGTCCACTTCTTCCTGTCTGGGTAGTAGTATGGGGGCCTACACAAACTGAGGTGCTTGTGCAGGGGTTCGTTCGGATTTTCTTTGGTAGGTGAGGAGGATTTGTGGTTGTCTTTTGGGTTGTGAAGTAGAACGTGTGGGTTCAACACTAGCTTGTGTTTCTAGGTTGGCACCTTGAGCAATGAGCTCTAACATTTTTGGGACAAGGGCTATTTCTACTCCAGAGAAGCCAACAGTTGGCTTTTTCATTATCTTAAAGATGCCTGACTTCATTTGTCCCAATTTAAGAATATTACTTGTTTTCCTCAACTGTGAGTCCAGTTCACAGTTGAGAATGTATTGAACATATCTAGGAAACATATAATACTCTAAGGAGTCCAAATTTACAAGTAAATTTGTGTAAACAAATTGAGAGTACCTGAACTTGACCCTTTGGACCATTCCATAAACTATGAAGGAGAGATCCTCTAGAATCTGGTCCCATCCCCCATGCTTGTTGGACAAGCTGTGAATGACCATATGGAGTAAGTACTTTCACTGGGAGGTGACCTTCCATTTTTTGAAGGTCTTTACAGAGAAATTTCCTTTATAGCTCATCTGCTCAAAGGAGTGGTTTACAGCTTCCTTGGGAAAGGACAATTCACCTTCCTCATTATCCAAGTGAAGATGAGTGTTGATGATGGCTGAAGTGATGAAGATTGTCCTCCCCTGCACTGTGGTAGACAGTGCCTTCTCCCCATCCATAATGACCTCATAGAATGGATGATCCTCATAGAATGGAGGATCAATGGTTAGGGAGGTGAAGTAGTTAGACAAAGAAAGAAAATGACAGACCTATGAGAAACTTGGATCTTTCTCAGAGTCCAATAGAGCAACCTGATTGTGTTTCCTGTGGAGTTGCATAGAAAATCTGGGTTGTTTTTACGGTTGAGGTTAGCCATTTGAGAAAGCTTAGTAGTGAAGGAAGATAAGAACAAAGGCAGTTTGTGGGTGAATTTAGGTTTTTGAGAATAGTTCAGATGATGAAGAGAGTGAAAGACGGGGGAACTGTTGGGTATATATATGAAATGGATCTGATACAAAGTTAATGAAAGAGGATAAATTTTGAAATCCGGATGTCGGTCCCACCTCTGAAAAAGTGCCCAAAAAGGTAGTTTTCTTGGAAGTATAATCCTCCGAATGTAATTTTACTTCGGACGTTTTGATGAAAAGCTTCTGTAGCCAATATGACTTCGGATGATATTCCAAAGAGTTAAAAAGATTTTTCTTCGGAAGAAATTTATACTTGGAGAACTTTATTCTAAGAGGAATAAAACTCCCGAGACTAATTTTCTTTCAGAAGAAAATTGTTCTTGATATACATACAAGTACTCAAGAGAAATTTAAGCTTCGGAAGATATTTCATAAATCTCTTCCGAAGATAAATTTTCTAAAGAATTTATTTGTTTTCAAAGACATAAGTTTCTTTTGAAAGTACATATCTTCCGAAGGACAAAATATTTAAAAATCTAAGAAATGTTTTTTGTTAAAAAGATTTGTCTTCCAGAGTAAACAAGGGCTATGAAGGTGATAAAATAGACAATTTAGGACACACAAGTTTTAGAAATAATATGAGTTAGTTTTAAGAAAAGCTACTCAAAGTTAATCATCCCACTAGCTGATATAAGATATTTAAATCTCTGCTCATCAAAAGCTTTGGTGAACACATAAGCATATTGTTCATTCGTGTTAACTTTGACTAGTTTGATTAATCCCTTTTCAAAGTTATCTCTAATCAAATAATACCTGATATTGATGTGTTTTGTCCTTGAGTGCTGCACAGGATTCTCTGTAATAGAGATAGCACTATTGTTGTCTATGTGGATGGGAGTCTCTTTAAAGTTTAATCCATAGTCAAGCATTTGATTCTGAATCCAAAGCACTTGAGCACAACAGCTTGCAGCAACAATGTATTCAGCTTTAGCAGTTGATGTAGATACACATTGAAGATCATGATAGGTTGGACTCACTTTTGTATAGATGTTTACTTTACATTGTAATAGGACTTGTGTTAGTTTCATTTTGTATTTTGATAGTTATTAGCAGTTTTGGCAGTCCAGCGAAACTGTGAGCGAATCTATAGTTTCGCTCACAGTTTGCTGTTTTGGTTCACCCGGCGAACTTGTGTTCTGCCGGGCGAAACTATAGTTTCGGCATGACAGTTTCGCTTGTAGCGAAACTGTCAGCGAAACTATGACTGCTATATATACTATTGTCATTTCATTTTGCATGATAAGTTTGCAAAACCCTAAACGTGGAATTCTGTTGCAAACTATCATTCTCAAGCAGTTACTTCATTGAAATACAATTATGCTTATTGTTATTGAGTGAGTTTGTTCATTTGAATATCAATTATGTCTTGATTCATCATATTCATCTCTCAATTGTTTGTTATTTGGTATATGTATGTGATATTGATCAAACTATTCTATCAATTGTACTGTTCATCGATCACATGGACCAAATATGGTATCAAAGCCTTAGTGCTCTTGAGTTGTTGAGTTTTGGTGGTTTTGGTCAATATCTAGTTTCAATCAATTCTCATTGGATTATCAGCTGTTTTTGGGATGGAAATTGATTGAATTATGCTTGTTCTTCATTGAGGAAGATTCTACAATCATCAGATCTCAGATTCATTGAGTTTTGGATGATTTCAGATTGATTTTAAGGTGAAAAAGGGTTTTCAGATTGACGAGCGAAACTACAGTTCTTACAGCGAAACTGTGATCTTCATTCAGCGAAATTATGAGTTATTTTGGATCTGAAGTTGTTTTCTAGAGTTTCAGCGAAAGTATTTCTTTGAACGAAAGTTCAGCAGTGTTTTTGATCAGTTATCAAGCGAAAGTGCTGCCGAATCTATTTCTAAACGAAAGTTCAAGCTTGTTTCCTGCGAAATTAGCAGCGAAACTAAGCAATTGTTGTCTCTGATTCAAGCGAAAGTGCTGCTGAAATTGCAAGAGAAAGTGTCTGCGATAGTATTGTTTCAGCAAAACTGTTAAGCAAGTTCAGCGAAGTTGTTAGCGAATTTGTTAGCGAATTTACTAGCGAAATTACCAATCTTTCTGCGAAACTATCATGTCAAAATTAACTACTCTCACACTTGCGGATCTTGAAAGTGTTGCTCCTAATAGACCTCCAAGACTCATTAATGGAGATAATTGAAGATTGGAAGAGATGTCTCAAGGCTTTCTTTTTCTATACAGATCATAATCAATGGGAATCGATTATTTCAGGTCCTCATATACCTACGGTTACAGTTGGTGATGTCGTTTCTCAGAATAAAGATCCATCTTCTTATACTGAAAGAGATCTGAAACTGATTGATCGTGATCAAAAAGCATTTGGTGCTCTAACTCTCTGCTTGGCTCCTGACATCTACAATCGTTTTGCAGAGCACAAAAATGCTAAATCTCTTTATGATGCTCTTTGTGAATTCTTTGATGGGAATGCAGATCTGGTGAAAGACAAGAGTATTCAAGCTGAAAAGGAGTTCAATTCGTTTGTAGGATATAAGAATGAAAGTTTGACAGATCTTACAAATCGTTTCTTAACTGTTTCAAGCACTCTGAAGAAGTATGATGAAAGACTCTCCAACAGTGAACAAGTTAACAGGCTTCTCGATTCTCTTCCACCACAATGGAGTCTTCAAGTGAGGATGCTCAAACAAGAAAGAGGTTTTACAGATTATAAGCTGATGGATATTATTAATAAGTTGAAATCTTTTGAGTTGGATATGAAAAGAAGAGAATTTAACCAGACTATGATGCCCACACCTGGTTTTTCTCAAAATGCTGCTTTATTGTCATCCGCTGCAAACTCTCACATTCAGAATCCAATTCAAGGAGGGAGCAATACAAGTAATTTCTCAAGTGGTAGTAATCATGTTGGAAAGGAATTGGGAAATTCTAAGGTGAATGCTGAAACTACTATTCCATCTGAAACAATGGCTCTTTTTGGAATGTTTGTTCAGAGCTATGAAGCTCTTGTTGTTGGTGAATTGAAAGGTAAAGGAATGACTATGGAGGATATGTATCAAGTTGATCCTGATGATTTGGAAGAAACTGACATTCAATGGCAAATGGCAATGTTAACTTTAAGAGCTCGGAGGTTCATGGAAAGAACAGGAAGAAAGAACTTCGGTGGTCAATCATCAACCTCAAAACTAGGATTTGACAAGTCAAAATTGAGATGCTTCAATTGTAAACAATTGGGACATTTTAAACGTGAATGTCCATTACCAATTGTCACAGATCCTAGTAACACTGGAGTGCCAAGATTGACAGCAGAGAAAGTAAAGGAAGAGGGAAATTCAAAAAAGGAGTCAGCCTTGATTTCTAATTTTGACTGGAGTGCAGAGGTGGAAGAAACAAGATCTGAAATAAATCATGCGTTAGTTGCTGAGATTGTGAAAAGTGCTGAGATGGAAGTTGAGAAAGATGAGTTTGTGTTGTTTAAGGAATTCAAAGGAGAGAATGAATCTTCAGTAAAGGAGAAAGAAGAGAAGGATGATGGAGAGAAGAAAGAGAAAACTACAGATTCAAAAGCTGTGAAAGGAAAAGAGAAGGATGATGCGGCCGCTACTGTTGAGGAAAGGAAATCGAGTACTCCAGTATGCATGTGCGATAAAGCTTTAGCTGCCGAAAAGATGGTAATGGGACTTCCTTATGAGGTAATACAGGATATGTGCTCATCTGCTTGCAAAATTAGACTTTTTGGGGTTTATAAGGCTAATCGTTTGTTAATTGATAATGAAAAGGATTTAAAACGAATTAATGATGAACTTAAAATGAATGAATCAAAATATTTTGTGAAATTAAATGAGGCTTTAAAAGAAACTGATCATTTAAAAAGAATTGTTTTGGAAAGGAATGTAGAGATTAATACTTTGACTGAACGGGTTGCTCTGGCTGAATTTGAAGCAAGCAAACTTCAGTCAAAGTTAGATAAATGGACTATTTCTGGAATGAAACATGATGATCTTTGTAAATCTCAACGGGGAGCAAGAATTAAAACTGGTTTGGGTTATGAAAATGTACAGGTTTATCCTCCTCCTAGTACATATTGTTATTCTCCTATGCCTGTTCCTCATCCTTCTAATGATTTAATCAAATCAGATACTGACAGTATGTCTGCAGGTTTAGTTGGGAATAACTCTAAGTACATTCGTGAAGACTACGACTATGGACCAACTAGTGGGCTTGGATGCACTAGTTCTAGTACACTTGAAAAACAGCAGTCTGTTTTAGATAATAAGTCTAGTTTAAATTCAGTGTTTGTTTCTAGTTCAAATGTAACAGACTTGAATGTCTCATGTTCTCCTGATTGTTCTATTTCATCTTGTAATTCAAATCTTAATAGTGATGATTTTTGTTCTGGTTATGAATGCAATGAATCTAATGTTTCACCTAAAACAACTGAGCAACTTAAAACTAATTCTTTTGAAAAGTTCTTTTCTCAACCTATTCCATCTTTCATACCATTAAATATGACATCTTCAGAAAAATGCAGTTCTCCTTCATCTGAAACTGGTACCAATGGTACGAGTTTTACTGATTTGTCAGAAGAATCAAGTTCTGATTTTGTAAAGAATAACTCTGAGTCAAATAAACAAAAACATCATGAGATGTATGAGACATTCAGTGATGTTGATTCTAGTTTGTCTGAATGTGATGAGGAGATTATTATTGATCCTATTTTTACCTCATCACATCATCGACCTAGATTCAAACATCATTGTTTCAGGTGTGGTGAAGAGGATCATCTTATCAAAAATTGCCCTTTGATTGAAAGATCCTCTAATAGAAATTGTTTTGGGAATAAATTGACAAAATTGGTTAATAATTTCTTTCATAAAAAATCAGCTTCTTTAAAAACAAAGGTTGTTCAATCTTGGGTCCCTATTACTCCTGGCTAAATGATTTGTTCATTCATTTCAGGGATCTTCTTCAAAGATTGTAAACAGTCTGTGGCATGTTGATAGCGGCTGTTCCAAACACATGACGGGATTAAAGGATTTGTTGACTAATTATCGAATTATCGATGGAGGATATGTGGCATTTGCTGGAGACAAGAAGGGTGGAAAAATGATTGGACAAGGAGAAGTTACCAATGGCTCTCTTACTCTGGAAAAAGTCAACCATGTTCCTGAATTGGCATTTAATCTTCTGAGCGTCTCTCAAATTTGTGATAAAGATATTCCTGTTCTATTTAAATCTGACGAATGTTTATTTTTGAAATCAGAGATAGCTATTCCAGAAGATTTAATTCTCATGCGTGCTCCAAGGAAACACGATACATATCTTCTTGATATGAATTCTAATGAGTTCAAAAGCTACTACAACTTGTCTTCTCTCAAAAGCATCAACCTCTGAGTCACTCTTGTGGCATCGTCGATTAGGCCATGTCAATTTTAAGATAATTAATAAATTAGTAAAGAACAATCTTGTTAGAGGACTTCCTTTAAAAGATTTCTCTGTTACTGAAAAATGCATGGCATGTGCCAAAGGGAAACAACATAAGAAACCTCATAAGCCTAAACTTTTAAATAGCATATCAAGTCCTCTTGAGTTGTTACATACTGATTTATTTGGGCCAATTAGTGTTAAATCAATTGCTAAAAAGTCTTTTTGTCTTGTTGTTACAGATGATTTTTCACGTTATTCATGGGTGAGGTTTCTTGCTCACAAAAGTGAAGTTGCAGAGGAATTGCAGAAATTAATCATTTCTATTGAATCAGTCAGTAAGAAAAGAGTTATGGGATTAAGAAGTGACAATGGCACTGAATTTAAAAATCAGATTCTTGACTCATTTTGTGCTCAAAAAGGGATCGTGAGACAATTTAGTGCTGCAAGAACACCCCAGCAGAACGGCATTGCAGAAAGAAAGAATCGTACTCTTGTGGAAGCTGCTCGTACAATGTTGATAGAATCCTCATTACCTGTTATTTTCTGGGCTGAAGCTGTTAATTGTGCATCTTATGTTCTAAACAGAGTGCTAATTGTGAAAGATAAAGTGAAGACTCCTTATGAACTTTTTCATAAGAGGAAGCCACTAATTGATTTCTTTCGCCCATTTGGATGTTCTTGTACGCTTCTGAATACTCAAGCTCAAAAGACAAAATTTGGGGCTGTTTCTGACGAGTGTTACTTTGTTGGATATTCTTCTTCACAAAAGGCATACCGAGTTTACAACAAGAGAACACGTATTGTTCAAGAGTCATTTTATGTTGACTGGCAAGAATCAAATCCTTCTGAAGTTAAATCTGAACCTGCATGGTTCTTTGATTCCGATACTGTGTTCAACTCATTTAATTTGCCAGTTTTCGATGATGATACGTCAAGTCCATGTACTCAAACGAATATTATTCCATCATCTTCATCGTCTGTTCCATCAATTCCACAAGTAACTGATGATGTTTCAATTGATGTCAGCTCATCGTCTCCGATGCCTGATCAAGCTCCATTATCTGATTCTTTATCTCCTACATCTCCTAACTTACCTGATTCAACACCTGTCATTGATACACCTTCATCTACTCTTTCTCCGGTGGCTGATACTTCTTCAACTATCTTTCCTTCTTCAGGTGATTATAAAACTTTGAAAGATCATCCGCTTGATAATGTAATTGGATCTGTTTCTGATGGTGTTCGCACACGAAGTCAATCTGGTCTGATTAATGTTTGTCTTTTCTCATGCTTCATTTCTCAAATTGTTCCTAAAAATGTTCATGCTGCTCTACAAGATCCGTGTTGGGTAGAGTCTATGCAGTTGGAACTTCAACAGTTCAGGAAGCTTAAGGTTTGGACTTTAGTTGATTTACCTCCCAACAAGTATCCAATTGGTACAAAATGGGTATTTAAGAACAAACCAGATGATCGGGGTGTGGTGGTGCGAAACAAATCTAGACTTGTAGTGCAAGGCTTTGCTCAAGAAGAAGGAATTGATTATACAGAAGTCTTTGCTCCAGTTGCTCGTCTTGAAGCAATCCGTATATTTCTTGCTCATGCTGCTCATAAACAGTTCAAAGTGTACCAGATGGATGTGAAATGTGCTTTTCTCTATGGTGACATTGATGAAGAGATATATGTGTGTCAACCACCAGGCTTTGAAGATCCTGATTTTCCTGATAAAGTGTATAAGCTTGATAAATCTTTGTATGGCCTTCATCAAGCACCCAGAATCTGGTATGAGACTCTTACCAATATCTTTTAAGCAATGGTTATTCTCGTGGTACCATTGATATGACCTTATTTAAAAAGAGGTGAATGGTGAAATGATCTTTGTTCAAGTGTATGTCGATGATATTATTTTTGGATCCACAAACTCTCAATTGTGTAGAGAGTTTGAAGAAGTGATGAGCCAAAGGTTTGAAATGAGCATGATGGGTGAAATGTGCTTCTTTCTTGGCTTGCAAGTTGAACAACAGAAAGAAGGAATTCTTATTCACCAAGAGAAGTACATTAAAGATATTCTGAAGAAATTTAAGATGGATGATGCGTCTACTGAAATGACTCCTTTTACTGCTCAGACGTGTCTCACTCCAGATGAAAATGGAAAACCAGTTGATCCTCATCTTTTTCGATCTATGATTGGCTCTCTCATGTATCTTACTGCAAGTCGTCCTGATATCACTTTTGCTGTTGGTTACTGTGCTAGATATCAGTCGGCTCCAAAGGAATCTCATGAGAAAGCTGTCAAACGAATATTTCGTTATCTCAAAGGATCATCTCGTCTCGGACTGTGGTATCCATATGGTGGAAATTTTGATTTACATGCTTATTCTGATAGTGATTCCAATGGTTGCAGGTTAAACAGAAAATCTGTGTCTGGAGGATGTCAATATTTGGGAAATTGTCTGGTATCTTGGCAGAGCAAGAAACAAACAACTGTTTCTCTTTCTACAGGGGAAGCTGAATATATTGCTGCATCTAGCTGCTGCTCTCAAGTTCTCTGGATACAACACCAAATGATTGATTATGGAATTAATTTCCTTCATACACCTTTATTCTGTGATAATGAGGCTGCCATTGGAATCGCTAAAAATCCCATTCATCATTCTCGCACAAAGCATATTGAAACCCGAATTCATGCGATTCGTGATGCTCAGGAGAAGGGTTTCATTAATATTATTCCCATCGATACAAAAAATCAAAAAGCTGATCTTTTCACAAAAACGTTTGATAAACCTCGTTTTTATGAATTGATTTCTATGCTTGGGTTAATATCTTTTTAAATTTTCATTTTCTATTTCTTTGGTAATAATTAAAAAAAATATAAAATAAAAACAAAAACCAATAAAAAAATCAAGTTACAATTTTTTATAATTATAGACAAATGAAAATAAAAATTTGGGGGAGTAATATCAGTATTCTGAGATCGGACTTTAACATGATGAGAAATGATTGTATATTCTCTAAATATTTCTTATTTACATGACCAGTAATTCTATGAGAAATGATAGTAACTGTTACTAGATTCTGTTTCATAATAAAAAAAATAAAAGAAATGGATCAGATTCTTTGACGATATGCTTGATAGACTCAGCCTGATGAATGAAGTAGACAGCAGCTTTATGATTAAATTAAACTTTATGCTTAAGAATGCCTGGATTTACTCATTCATTTTGGATTGCACAAAAACTGAGTCCTGACAAAAATTGGATTGAGAATGAATCTTTCGTTCATTTTGCTTTGTTATGTCATCATTCTCTGCTGGTTTATTTTGTGTTAAGATGTCTTGTGTCTGTGCTTATCTCCTTTGCTGTACGGAAGTACTGACCTGGAGTGATGATCTCCTCTGCTGTACGATAGTACTGACCTGGAGCTCTCATCAGCACATGTTCAAATGGTTATCTCCTCTGTTATACGTGAGTATAGATCTGGAGCTCTTACCATTTTGATATAATTATGTCAAATCATCTTATCGATGAATTTCTCTCAGAATGAAATATTCTGTGTATAATCATTTGTACACTTATCCACAAATCTTGTTTCATGAAGATTGATTCATAATTCAATAAATCCTGAGGTTGGGTGAGGGTTTTTACCAAATGATTGTGGGGTCTTAGCATTCTAAAGCATCTAATCGAACCTTAAATGAATCATAAGCTGTTGTTTGAAAAAGGATAAGGCATGAGTTTAAGTGGACAATTATATCAGCAATCGTTATTGATTTGTTCTAATTTTTGTTGTTTCTGTGCAGATTGTGATCAGATCTTGTATTCAGTATGATCTCATGACTGGTAGATGATTTTTAATCATCATTATGTTCTAAAATATTTAGAGAATGTGATCTCTGATTATTTTAGATCTCATTATGTGATGTACTTCCTTTGAGTATTATCATTAAAAAAAATAAATAAATAAATAAAAAAAATAAAATAAATAATAATAAAAAAAAAAAAAAATTTGATGCGAAATTATTCTTTCGCTGATAGCTTCGCTAAGCGAAACTGCAATTTCGCTAGATTAGCTTATAAGTTGCTAACCAGTTATCTTTTAGCGAAATTACAGTTTCACTGAGCGAAACTGTAAATTCGCGTGACGAATTTATAGTTTCGCTGCCAGCGAAACTGTTGGCTATATAAGTCATTTGCGAAATTTCTTTCACAACTTCGCAAAATTATTCAGTGTCGTGTTTTAGGGTTTTTCAGTTACCTACGGCGATTTTGTTTTGTGATCGTTATTTGGACTGATTTTGAGTGGTGTTCTCTTCGGATGTGAGTTTCGAACTTAGATTGACTATTTAATCTGGATTACATCATGTTTTGATAAGCGATTTGGATTTTGTCGCTTCGGTGGTTTCGCTGTTCGTTCAGCGAAACTACTGAAGTTTCAGCGAAATTGAACGAAAGTTCACTGTCTTTCAGCGAAACTGTAAAGTTATGCTGTCCGAGCGAACTTAACAGTTTCGCCATATCTTATCTAATTTCGCAATGACTAATCCTTATTTCACAGTTTCGTCTATATTTTTCTAAGTCAGCGAAACTAATTTGTAATAGCGAAACTAAATTAATTTTTGGTGAAACTAATTGCGAAACTACTTTGAATCATTCTAATCTTGTCGAAAGTGATTTTTGTTCTGCGAAATTAACAAGTTTCTATGAGCGAAACTATAGTTTCGCTCGTCGAAACTGTTTGTTTTTCTTGTCGAAACTGTCTTTGATTCAGCGAATCTATCATGTCTTAGTGAGCGAAACTATTGTTTCGCTTGCCGAAATTGATTGTTTCTTTTGTTTGTATCTTATTTTTCTTATTTTCAGTATTTCTTATTCAAATTTATTTGTTGATCTTTTCAGGTTATTATGGCGAATCTCAAGTTTGACGAGAGGAATAACATTACTGCCATATTAGATGATACTTTGCCAAAGGCGGCCGGATTTCGGGATTGTATTAGATGGCTCCAAAGATCACCCATTGCATATGCTATCTCTCACTCTCCCACTATCTATGATCTTCACATTAGAGACTTTTGGAGATCAGCTGAATACAACACCGGAGGAGATGTTCAGAGGATCACAGCTAGAGTGCTTGATCATGATATATCTATTACTGCTGAGAACGTGTCGAGGATTCTTAGACTGGAAGATGATACTGGTGATGAAGTTGATATGACGGAATCTGAAGTATTCCAAGCTTTCAGGCAAATGGGATATGAGGGACCAGTCTTTGGTTCGAGGAAAGAGATTAAAAAGTCCTTTTTATCTAAAGAATGGAGATATATAGCTCACGTGTTTATTATGTGCTTAGATCACCGTAAGGGTGGATCTGATGGACTTAACCTTGACTGGGCCAAAGCTATGGTGATATGTTGCAAAGGAGAGAAAGCAAACATTGCTAGATTGATCTTCGCGTGTATGGCAGAAAATGTGATGGCGGTGAAAAAGGATAAATGGTTATTATATCCTCGTTTTATTCAGATGATTATTGATGATTTGATTCCTGATGTTCCTAAACATGGTGAAGTTAAGAGATTGGTTCAGATGAACCCTCGGATATTTGCAGATTGCTGTGCTATACGCCATGATTTCAGTGGTAAAATAACCCATCTCTGGGAAAACATGTACCCACCAGAGCGATGGAATTATATCAGACGGGTCGATGAGTCTGAAAACAAAAAGCTGAGGAAACACGGGTGAAACAAGCTGATGCAGCTAAGAAAAGAAAGAGATATGCAAAAGAGAAAGATTATGATTTTGAAGAAGATATAGATACACAAGCAGAAGAGATAAGGGTGGAGAAGGAACGAAGGTCTAAAAAGAGGACTGACTTTGTTGAGCCTGAACGAAGAACAAAACATAGACATGAGGGTTTCACAGCTGGGAAAGAAGCAAGTGCTGGTCTTGATGAGGATGTGATTCGTGGTCTAAATACTTCATTGGCAAATGAGTTAAGTATGATAAAGACTAAACTGATGAATCAAGAGATTCGGGAGCAACAGAAAGATGAGGTCATTGACGGAATGAAAAAGATGTTGATTGATCAGAACAGTTTGATTAAGAGGTTATTTGAAGAAATTTCACAGATGAAAGCTGCTGCTGGCCTACCCAGTCAACTAACTCAATCTGAGTTAGATGATATGACTGATATATCTAAGTACCCATTCTTGAATGTGGGTACTCATCAAAGGTAGGAGAGGGCACCTCTGGAGCAGCTGATACTGAAACAAGAGAACAAGAGATTCCAAGAGAAGAGGCTGGCAGAAATGATGAAGATGAGATTGTTGAGGCTGGGTTTGTTAATCTACAGTTTGATTTTGATAAGGATATTTTGGGAGAAGAAGTGATTGTTACAGCTACTCATGAGGAAGTATCAGATAAAGGAAAAGGGTTGATTGATGAAGAAGAGGAGGATGAGCAGTTGGTTGATTATGATTCTGAACCGGAATTCTATGAAGTAGATGAGAGACCTTTGGTGTATGTGGCTAAGAAGGGAGATGATGAGAATGACGTGTTTGAGATGGATAAGAGTGATTGGTTGGTAAAGGAGAAGGAGGCTGAAGAACTCACTCCTTGTTTCAAAATATGGAGGGTTTGAGCAGAAAAGAGGCAGACAAGAAGATAATCAGCTGGTGTTATAATCCTTTCTTAAAGATGTTTTTGATTAAAAGAAGAGGAGGTAATATCAGTTACATGCTCAAGAGGAAGGCGTTTAAGACCTTGCCTAAATGGGATCTGAGACGGTTGGCTACCTTGCCTTTGATTAATGCTCATTTAAGTGAAAGGGCAGTATTTCTGGAGAAGGAGATTAAAAATGGTCTTAATGATAATTTTGAATCATTTGGATTTATGAAGGCTGAACGAAAGAGATCTAAGAAAGACAAAGACTGGGAGACTGGGAAAGGGAGAATTGTTTTGAGAGTCAAACCGCCTAAGACTGTAAACAGAGTAAGACTGGCTGATCCTCTTCCTCCTCGTTTACAGGACTTTGAGAAGTGGTTCTATGATAATAACACTGGTGAGGCTGTGATTAGAGCCAAACAAGAAAAAGAATTTAGGGTGTTTGACCCAATGGAGTTATTCAGCTTTTGTGATGAAGATCTCTTGATTCTCTGTGAAAATCATATAAAGGCGGGGGCAGGTGAGGAAACAAGAAAGGAGGCAAGCTTGTTTATGAATGTGGCGAACAAAATAAGAGGAGTACGGGCAGAAGTAAAGAGTTTGGCTGAAAAGGTGAGAGCACAAGATGATTTTGCCATGGACGTTCAAGACATGACCAGGCAGTTTGCTAGAGCTAGTGGTCATTCGGATGAAGCTGATGATGCAGGAACTAATCTTGGAGAATCAGTGGCTGAAGCTTCTAAAGACATTGCTGCAGGAGGGGATGAAGACAGATCAACAGCAGCTGAGGAAACGGGAGCTGAAGAGTCAAACCAAGAGCAGTGAAGACAGTGAGGTCCAACCTAGGGGGAGTATTGAAGATCATGTTAGGTTGGACTCACTTTAGTATAGATGTTTACTTTACATTGTAATAGGACTTGTGTTAGTTTCATTTTGTATTTTGATAGTTATTAGCAGTTTTGGCAGTCCAGCGAAACTGTGAGCGAATCTATAGTTTCGCTCACAGTTTGCTGTTTTGGTTCACCCGGCGAACTTGTGTTCTGCCGGGCGAAACTATAGTTTCGGCATGACAGTTTCGCTTGTAGCGAAACTGTCAGCGAACAAGCGAAAACTATGACTGCTATATATACTATGGTCATTTCCTTTTGAATGATAAGTTTGCAAAACCCTAACGTGGAATTCTGTTGCAAAAACTTCATTCTCAAGCAGTTACTTCTTGAAATACAATTGTGCTTATTGTTATTGAGTGAGTTGTTCATTTGAATATCAATTATGTCTTGATTCATCATATTCATCTCTCAATTGTTTGTTATTTGGTATATGTATGTGATATTGATCAAACTATTCTATCAATTGTACTGTTCATCGATCACATGGACCAACACATATGATTGCTTCTTGCATTTCCATGAGACTATCCTTCCACCAAGGAACTGACATCCCCCTGATGTAAACTTTGCAGTCATATTACAGCCACCATAGTCACTATCTGTATATGCATACAGATTGAAGTCAGAATTCCTTAGATACCAAAGGCCAAGTGTTGAAGCATATTTGAGATGTCTTAGAATTCTTTTGACAGTGACCAGGTGTGACCATCTTGGGGTTGGCTTGATATCTAGCACAAATACATGTGGCAAACATAATAGCAGGCCTGCTAGCTGTGAGGTACATAAGAGACCCAATCATAGCTCTGTAAAGATGTTCATCCACACACTCCCGCTTAAGATCAGGTCCAAGGGAGTGGTTTTTGGCTATGGGTGTCTTAGAAACCTTACAATCAGTCATGTTAAATCTTGTAAGTATGTCTTGTACATACTTTGACTGACTTATGAAGATGCCACTGTCAACGTGCTTCACTTGAATTCCTAGAAAGAAATTGAGTTCTCCCATTGCACTCATTTCAAATCTATTCTTCATCAGCTTCTCAAAGTCTTTGCTGAGCTTTGGGTTGGTTCACCAAAAAATAATGTCATCTACATATACTTGGACTAGAACTAAGTCATTCTCTGTTCCTTTGATGAAGAGAGTTCCATCTATAGTACCCATTTTGTATCCATGTTGAAAAAGATACTAAGATAGAGTCTCATACACTTCCTTGGAGCTTGGTGCAGCCCATAAAGAGCTTTATCAAGCTTGCAGACATAATCAGGATGATCAGGGTCTGCAAACCCAGGTGGTTGTTTGACATACACCTCTTCATCAATCACCCTATAAAGAAAAGCAAACTTTACATCAAGTTGGTAGACCTTGAAATCCTTGGATGCAACAAAAGCTAAGAATATTCTAACAGCTTCAAGTCTTGTCACAGGAGCAAAGACATCTATGTAGTCAATTCCTTCTTCTTATGTGTATCCTTGAACAACTAGTCTAGCCTTGTTTTTGATGACAAGTCCTCTATCATCCTTCTTATTCCTAAACACCATTTGGTTCCTATGGTAGTCTTCCATTGAGGAATAGGGTATAAGTTCCAAACCTTTTGCCTTTTGAATTTAACCAGCTCCTCTTGCAAAGCGTCAACCCAACTTCCACCCTTTAAATCCTCATCAACTTTCTTTGGCTCCATCTAGGATAGAAAACAAGAGTGGAGACAAACATTTGCATCATGGGTTTGTCCTCTTGTCCTTACCCTAGTGTCAACATTTCCAATGATGTTTCTGGTGGGGTGAGACTTATGAATCCTTAGTTGAGGGATTACAACAAGTTGTTTTAAGAGATCAAAATTAGAGAAATTTAGATAAGGCATTGACGTTTCTCCCACCACATCAACACACTTATCAAGTGTAACTTGATCCAATGAGTGTGTGACATCATTTATGTTGTCTTCAATGGAGTGGTTGTGAGCATCAATAAACTCTTGATCACTTTCACCACCTCCATTTCCTTCCTCATTTGAAGCTCCTTTATTTGAGTGTTGTGCCTCTAAGCTGGAATTTGAAGGCATCTCAGATGTACAGCTGAATTTGTCATTGTTGTGCTGATAGAAACTTCATTTTCAGGATTTGTTACAATTGGAGCTTAAGTAGTATAACTTGAAGGTCTTCTTAGCTCAAATCTTGGGTCAAGATCACCTGCTGGTAATACATCTGTGGATCCTGGAACATGCTCACAAGATTTGTTAAAACAACTGGTAACTAAATCAAGATCAAATAGCCAATCAGGAACACAACCTTTCACACTGGGAGTGTGCTCATTGAAAGTCACATTGGCTGACTCCTCAACTACTCTAGTTTTAAGATTGTATACTCTATAAGCTTTAGCTTGATAAGAGTATCCAATAAAATGTCCATCATTTGATTTCTCATCAAATTTGGCAATTTGGTCCTTGGTATTCAAGATGGTGCAAGGACATTCAAATGACCTGAGAAAACCAATGAAAGGTTTCCTCTTGTGCTAAAGTTCATAGGGAGTCTTACCATATGTCTAACTACTAAAACTCTGTTTTGCACATAGCAGGCAGTGTTCACTGCCTCTGCCCAGAAGGTGATAGGTAGTTTAAAGTCAGACAACATAGTTCTTGCAACTTCAATTAGTGTCCTGTTTCTCCTCTCAATAACTCCATTTTGCTAAGGAGTCTTGGGAGCACTATATTGTCTTGTAATACCCTTTTATTACAAAATATATCAAGGATTTGGTTTTTGAATTTAGTTCCTTGATCACATCTTATGATTTTGACCTTGTGATCACATTGATTCTCAATCTTTATGATGAAATTATTCAGAATCTTAGGTGTTTCATTCATAGTTCTAGGGAAAAAGACCCAAGTGAATCTTGTAAAGTCATCTGTGATCACCAAGCAATAAGAGGTCCTTCCTAGACTCATTACACTGGTAGGGCCAAAGAGATCAATATGTAATAAGTGTGTTGGATCTTGTATCCACATACAAGATTGATGTGGTTAGTACGTTATGATCCAAGTCGGGTCATACCCAATAACAAGCTAAACAAACACCAATAAATATTTATTTGTTGATGAGATCATACAAATAAATATTGACACCAATTTAGAAAATGGGTTTTCTAAAACTCTGCTTTTGTAATAGAATAACATTATGTGGATAATTTGTTCATGAGAAATTATTTGTTTCATTATTTAAGTGAGTTAAATAATAACAAATAAAAGTGTGTTAATGTTATAAAATTAAAAGAGGTTTTATTTTATAAACTTATGGGTTAAGAGTGTAAGTTTTTTTTATAAAAATTGAAATAGGGGGAACCCATTTCAAACCTCATTTCGGCCGCCCCTTTGTGGGTCTTGGGAATCATTTAGTCTTGGTTTAATACAAGATTTTATCCTTCCTTGAAATCTTCCCCTTATAACACTCTCTCACACACACAAGCAAGGACTTTTCTCTCTTCCCCTTTTGGCTGAAAAATTCGATTTTTGCAAGCTGAAAATTTGGTTTTGGCTTGGCTGGATTCGGATTTGCAAGAAGAAGGATAGACTTGGTGTTATACTACCTAAAAAGTTAGGTGTTTGCTAGGGCTTGTGGTATACAAGCCTGAGGACTTCTCTTTTGGAGGCTAGACATTCAAGAAGCATCATCATTTTCTTCTCATCCATACTACTTCATCTTGTTCTTGAAAGGTAGTTTCAAGAACACCTTATGGTTGTGCTTTTCATTTTGATAGCATTTTTTTTCACATACATATGATCCTTTGTTCTTGGGTTTTGTTTTGGTTTAAAATGGTTCATATTTTCAAATTGTTAAACCCTTATATCTGCTGCGTTTTTGAATTTTAAATGGTTAAACTAGCTTTGATTAACATGTAAGAAAACTCAACAATGGCATCTAGAGCCGGTTATGTGGAATACTTGCTTCAAAAGTTCTTGAAAAGTTAGTTTTCATGGACTTTTTCAACCCATTAGGGGCTGTTTTGTTATGGATGAATGAATCCCTTATGTTTCAAGGTTTTATCTTACATGCTTTAGTATAAACCTTGAAAGATTAACATCAAATGGTTGATGTATTGTTTGGACAAAACCCTAAAGTTTTGGTTCATGTTGGCCGAAACTTTAAGGTTGAAAAAGGGGTTCATGGTTGTTCTTGGATGTTGTATATGATACATATTTTGGTGCATAACATAGCCTTGACCTTATGTGTTTTGGATTTGGTTGATTGTGATTTTGTCATGTTGGTTTTGTTCTTGAATGGGTTGTAATACTTGTATTTGTATTTTGGGTTGTAACTTATTTATTCATTGGTTATGTAATAAATAGATTAGGTGCATTTCTTTTAATAGAAAACTTGTATTGGGATATGATTTTGTAAAAGAAGATGCACAAGATGAAGACCCAAAGAAGGACACAAAAGACATGGACACTTGAAGCATTTGGATGTGGATTCAAGTGGGAGTTCATGGACACATATGATGTTGTTAAACCTTAGGAAAGACCTAATGACAACACTTGTGATGGAAAACAAGGGTAGTCAACTTAGTGGCTATGGTTATGCACGTATGTTTGTATGATTATGCTTGTTTGGTTGTTTGTTGTATGGTTTTTGTTTGATATTTGGATATGCATAACAAACTTATTAACAAACATAACAAGCTGAAAATTGATGGTTCTTTATCATTAAGTGATTAATAAAAGGTTATTAAAAGGATTAATGATTTTAATAAAAGGGGTTTTATTAAAAAGGTGAACTATAGGTACCTTGTATTTGAAAGCATGCAAATACAAGGTACATAGAGTTTTCTAAACTAGTATTATGAAAACTTAAAATTTCTTTTATAAACAAGTTTAACACCATTCTTTTGCACCACTTGAGTCACTTGGAAACTCTTAATGGGATAAAGATCACCTAACCATTTTGAGAAAACTTGTGATTTGAGGTGGGGATACCATATTTGTGGGATAAAGGTCACCTAACCACTTATGTTAGAAAACTCACATGTGTGTGTAAGTAGGGTAACTTGATTTGCAAACCATGTTTAATGGATCACCTACAATGTGGTTTACAAAGATGTTGATTGGATAAATATGCCGACCACACATATGATGTTTAAGTTGATCCCATACCCCTAGAAGTTGCAAAAGGTTGCAATTGTCAAAACGTTGACTACCTTGTTAATTTAAATAATGGGATAAAGGTCACCTAATCACTATTTAAATGGAACGTTGGATTCTAGAATTTTAAAATTGTGTAAGACACTTAAAAGGATTTTAATTATTAAAATATGATAATATCAAAAATACTAAAATTGAACTTTGTTAAATTTTGTAGATGGCTACCAACAACAATGAAAATAATGATATCCCGTCCGCTCACTCACTATCACTTAGGACCATTCTCCAAAAGGAGCGTCTAAACCATAATAACTTTATAGATTGGTTTTGAAACTTGAGAATTGTTCTCAAGCAAAAGAAACGATCATATATTTTAGACGATCCGATTCCCGATTAACCTAATGAGGAGGATGAGGAGGCCTATAATAATAGGGTGAAATACACTGAGGACTCGGTCCAAATGTCTTGCCTCATGTTGGCAAGTATGACTCCGGATCTCCAAAAGGAGTATGAACATCATGGAGCGTACGACATGATTACCCAGTTGAAGGAAACGTTCCAACAACAAGCAAGGGTAGAGCGCTTCGAAACGGTTCGAGCACTCCATGCATGTCCTATGGATGACACCCAATCTGTTTCATCTTATGTACTTAAGATGAAAGGCCACATTGACCGCCTTGAAAGGCTGAATTGTCCCGTCGCGAAAGAGTTGGCTACGGATTTGATCCTCAACTCTTTGTCAAAAAGGTTTGACAACTTTGTCATGAACTATAACATGAACGGGTGGGACAAGAACATAAGTGAGCTTCACTCTATGCTCAAAACTGCCGAGGCGGCCATGGGTAAAAAGGTTTTACCCGTTCTCACCATCAATGAAGGTGGGAACAAGAAGAGGCCTCACCCCGCACCCAAGGCAAATGTTTCCAAGGGTAAAGGGCACGTTAGGGGAAAAGGAAAGGGAGTGGTAAGAGCGCCACCACCAAAACCAGCAGAGAAGAAGCAAAAGGTTGCTTCAAATGACCTATGTTTTAAGTGTGGGGAGATAGGACATTTGGCAAGAAATTGTCCTGTCCATCTCAAGGAGTTGCAAGCTAAGAGGAATGCCAGGCAAACCTCAGGTACAAGTTTCATGATTCATATTGATCTCAATTTAATATCCTCTAACACATGGGTATTGGATACCGGATGTGGAACTCATATTTGCAATTTGTTGCAGGGGTTCAAAAGAAGTAAGAACTTCAAGAAAGGGGATGTAAGCCTCTACATGGGGAATGGGGCAAACGTTCAAGTTGAAGGCCGAGGGGACTACACCTTGAAGCTTCCAAATGGTTTGGAAGTAATTTTGAATAATGTTTTGTATGCTCCTAGTTTGACTAGGAACATTATTTTAGTTTCTCAATTGAGACAATATGGTTATGTTATGACATTTATTGAAAATGAAATTCATGTTTCTTTAAATGACATCTTTTATTTTAAAGCTATTCCTATTAATGGTATTTATGAATTGGTTCGTGAAAACACATTATATGATAGCTCATTGTACCAAACCACCACCAAGAAGCTCAAATTGGATTTGATGACACCTATCTTTGGCATTGCCATCTTGGTCATATAAACAAGAAGCGCATACAAACACTTCAAAAGAACGGTCTTTTAAAAGCAAGTGAATATGATTCATTTGATGTATGTGAATCTTGTTTACAAGGTAAAATGACTAAGGCACCTTTTAGTGGCAAAACCGAAAGGGCAAAATATTTATTAGGGATTATACATTCGGATGTATGTGGTCCTTTTAAACCAATGACTAGGTACAATGAAAGATACTTCATTACCTTTACCGACGACTATAGTCGATATGGTTATGTGTACTTGTTAAGACACAAAGATGAAGCTTTTGAAATGTTCAAAATCTTCCAAAATGAAGTAGAAAATCAACTCAACAAAAAAATAAAAATTCTCCGTACTGATAGAGGAGGTGAATACCTAAGTGATGCTTTTAGAGATCATCTTAGAAGTTGTGGTATTGTCTCACAACTATCTCCACCTGGAACACCACAACACAATGGTGTGTCCGAGAGGAGAAATCAAACTCTATTGGATATGGTTCGATCTATGATGGCTAGAAGCTCATTGCCTCTATCATTTTGGGGTTTCGCTTTGCTCTTTGCGGCCCGTATCTTGAATATGGCCCCAACCAAGAAAGTGGAAACGACCCCTTTTGAAATATGGCATGGAAGGGTTCCATCACTATCATGTTTAAAGGTATGGTGTTGTGAGGCTTATGTTAATACTCCCACCTCTAACAAGTTTGAAAGCCGTTCCATTAAGTGTATCTTCATTGGATATCCTAGAGATTCTATGGGATATTATTTCTATGATCCATTGGAACAAAAGGAGTTTGTTGCCAAGAAGGCTGAGTTCTTAGAAGCTCAGTTCCTTATGGAAGGAACTAGCAGTAGAACAGTGGATCTTGAGGAGGATCAAGAACCACAAACCGATACACGTTTGGTTGACACTAGCATTCAACATGAGGATGTTGAGGATGATCAATTAGTTGATCAATACACACAAAACGTTCGCAGATCTGATAGAACTAGTAATCCACCTGAAAGATATGGATTTTTCGTAGATGGATGCTATGTGGTAGATTCCGATGAACCAACCACTTATCATGATGCAATGTCCAATTTGGATTGTGACAAATGGCTTGAAGCCATGAACGTTGAGATGCAATCCATGTATGACAACCAAGTAAGGGACTTGGTTGAACCACCTCTTAACTCCAAGATAGTTGGAAGTAAGTGGGTTTTCAAGAAGAAAACCGATATGCATGGAAACTTGGATACTTATAAAGCTAGACTTGTAGCAAAAGGTTTCACTCAAACTCAAAGGGTTGATTATGATGAGACCTTCTCACCGGTTGCAATGCTAAAGTCTATTAGGATATTATTTGCCATAGCTGCTCATTATGATTATGAGATTTGGCAAATGGATGTCAAAACCGCTTTTCTAAATGGATATCTTGAGGAAGATGTCTATATGGTTCCGCCCGGAGGTTTTGTCGATTCAAAACATTCTAACACAAAGTATGCAAGTTAAAGAAATCAATCTATGGATTGAAGCAAACATCGAGAAGTTGGAATCACTGTTTTGATGAAGAAGTAATCAAATTTGGGTTCATCAAAAACGCTGATGAAGCATGTGTATATAAGAAAGCTAGTGGGAGCATCATCATTTTCCTAGTATTGTATGTCGATGACATTCTACTATTTGGAAATGACATTCCAACCTTGGAGGGTGTAAAAGCCTGGCTTGGAATCTATTTTTCCATCAAGGATCTTGGTGAAGCCGCCTATATTTTGGGAATAAAGATCTATAGGGATAGATCAAGGTGGTTGATAGGTTTGAATCAAAGTGCATACATTGATAAGATCTTGAAAAGGTTGAAGATGGAAAACTCTAAGAAAGGTACCGTACCTATCCAAAGAGGAACAATATTGAGTAAGACTCAATGTCCAAGCTCAAAGGATGAGCAAGACAAAATGAAGGGAATCCCGTATGCATCTGCCATAGGATCCATCATGTATGCAATGATATGCACTAGGCAGGATGTGTCATGCGCTTTTAGTATGACAAGCCGATACCAGCAAAATCCTGGAAACAGTCATTGGATGGCTGTTAAGAACATACTTAAGTACCTAAGGAGGACCAAGGATATGTTCCTAATCTATGGATCTGGTGAAGAGGAACTCGTGGTAAAAGTTTACACGGATGCGAGTTTCCAAACTGATCGGGATGATTCACGAACACAATCAGGATAAATTTTCATCTTGAATGAAGGAGCAGTCTCTTGGAAGAGCTCTAAGCAAGATGTGGTGGCATTATCAACTACAGAGTTAGAATACATCGCCGCTTCATTAGCAGCTCAAGAAGCTGCATGATTGAAGAAATTCATTGTCGACCTAGGGGTGGTCCCTTCCATTCAGGATCCCCTAGAAATTCTTTGTGATAACGAGGGTGCGATTGCTCAAATCAAGGAACCCCGTGCACATCAAAAGACTAGGCACATTGAACGGAGATTCAACTACATAAGGGATGAAGTTGAAAAGGAAAAGATATGTATTCACAAAGTTCACACGGATCGAAACATTGCGGATCCACTCACAAAGCTTCTTGAAAAGGCAAAGCATGAAAGTCATACTTGTGCCATGGGACTTCAATATTCTAGTGACTGGATATGATCCTTAATTTTGTATTTAGATATTGTAACCCTTTATTACTTGAATGAATTATTTGGTTATAATGGTTCAACTAATATTCCTATTTTGCATGTTTAAAATCCATGCGTAAATCATTTACTCAGAACGTCCGTAGTCGTTCATACTTGTGGGAACAAGTATGAAGGTAAGACAATTATGAACTTGGATTGGTAGAATTCATATGGATGAATATAGAGCAAAGGGTTGCTACCAAAGTTCATAGATATTTGTGAGATACATATATTGGACTGACTTGCATCTCAAATATAACTACATGGAATCTTCCTGATTGATCATAAGTAATTTTGAGTATCATGTGGTATCCTCTTACCTGAGATACATATTGGGTCTTGATATTTACCGAATATTATTCTTTGACTTAGTTCTTCGCTATTGTGAAACATGGCAGTACATAAGTCTGAGTTCAGGTATAATACAAGGTAATTGTGAGAGACGTATGTAGTCAAGATGGGATTTGTCCCTCTTATTCGTTGAGAGTAAGATGCCTAAGGCCTGATAAAGTTAAATCAATGGAGAATGATCACTCTGTCTCTGGGATTTAACATGACATCTATGACAAAAGGATAGATGATTGATTCACCTAAAACAATTCGAGTAAGGTACTTGAAGGGGATGATGTTATTGAATGGCACTTAATCATACGTATTAAGGGTAGTAAACCGTTGTTAGGCGGTATTTACTGTTTGCATCAATCTTCTATGAATCTTGTGCAAGTGGGAGATTGTTGGATCTTGTATGCCCAAGACACATACAAGATTGATGTGGTTAGTACGTTATGATCCAAGTCGGGTCATACCCAATAACAAACTAAACAAACACCAATAAATATTTATTTGTTGATGAGATCATACAAATAAATATTGACACCAATTTAGAAAATGGGTTTTCTAAAACTTTGTTTTTGTAATAGAACAACATTATGTGGATAATTTATTCATGAGAAATTATTTGTTTCATTATTTAAGTGAGTTAAATAATAACAAATAAAAGTGTGTTAATGTTATAAAATTAAAAGAGGTTTTAATTTAATAAACTTATGGGTTAAGAGTGTAAGTTTTTTTATAAAAATTGAAATGGGGGGAACCCATTTCAAACCTCATTTCGGCCACCCCTTTGTGGGTCTTGGGAATCATTTAGTCTTGGTTTACTACAAGATTTTATCCTTCCTTGAAATCTTCCCCTTATCACACTCTCTCACACACACAAGCAAGGACTTTTCTCTCTTCCTCTTTTGGCTGAAAAATTCGATTTTGTAAGCTGAAAATTTGGTTTTGGCTTGGCTGAATTCGGATTTGCAAGAAGAAGGATAAACTTGGTGTTATACTACCTAACAAGTTAGGTGTTTGCTAGGGCTTGTGGGTATACAAGCTTGAGGACTTCTCTTTTGGAGGCTAGACATTCAAGAAGCATCATCATTTTCTTCTCATCCATACTACTTCATCTTGTTCTTGAAAGGTAGTTTCAAGAACACCCTATGGTTGTTCTTTCCATTTTGATAGCATTTTTCTTTCACATACATATGATCCTTTGTTCTTGGTTTTTGTTTTGGTTTAAAATGGTTCATATTTTCAGGTTGTTAAACCCTTTTTAAACCCTTATATCCGCTGCATTTTTGAAGTTTAAATGGTTAAACTAGCTTTGATTAACATGTACAAAACCCAAAAAAGGGTAGGGGAGTAGGGATTAACTTTCTCTTCTTTGACTTGTGAGATACCTTGTGTTGCTTCCCTTTGTGACATGCAACACAGTGGTCATCACTTGTAAACTCTTTCTTTGGCATTCCAGTTACTAAATCATTCTTAATTAGTTTATTCATGTTTTTAAAGTTTACATGGCACATTCTTTTATGCCAGAGGAAAGACTCATCACTATTAGCTTTAGATAGAAAGCATGAAACTTCTCATGAGGGAGATGTTTCTTGCAGATCCATTTTGTACATGTTCCCTTTCCTGAGGGCTCTGAGCAAGACATGCTCATGAGAAATGACCACCCCGGGCTAAAAACAATGCATTCACACTCAGTAAAGAGCATGTTATGACTCTGATCACAAAATTAAGATACACTAAAAAATTTTATTCAAGATCCTTGACAAATTTTACCTTCTCAATGCTAAGCTTACCATTTGTGACCCTGCCCCATCCAGTTATATAACCTCCAGCATCTCCTCCAAAAGCAACTAGTCCTCCATCAGTTTTCTCAAAATTTTGGAGTAGTGACCCATTGCCTGTCATGTGCCTTGAACAACCACTATCAATGATCCATACATTCATGTTTGTCTTGAGCTGTTCCTGCATAAAAGAGATGGTTAGTTATAGTTGGAAACCCAAGCCTTATTGGTCTTGGGCTCATCAAAAGAAGTTGAGGACAATGCAACAGTCATTGATCCTATTGTCATGTTTTAAGGATCATTTGCTGATGTTGATGAAGAACTTTCAGTCACTTGGGCTTTCTTTGTCTTACACACCACCTTTGGAAGCTTAGACTTGACCTTCATCACTTCGAAAGTTTTGATAACTTTGGAAGTTTTGATGACTGGACCTTTGGAAGATCTTGCTAACACTGCAGCAGGCTTCAGTGCTTCGGAAGTATTCCTTTCTTCCGAGACCAAATTTTCTTCCAAAGGCAATTTTCCACTTGTCTTCTTCTCCATTTTGGAGCTTCCAAAAGGAAAAGATTTTCTTTCCAAAGCTTGCTTCTTCTTCAAACCCTCAGAAGTTTTCTTCTTGGTCATGTGGACAGTACTTCTTGGATTATAAAGACAATTTTTAGCAAGATGAGAAGTGCTCCCACACATAACACAGTCCATTTTCTTCTTTGTAAGAGTCTTCTTTTGAGAACAAGGCTGAACTTGATCACTTTCCTTTTCCATCTTCATCTTTGCAGATCATGTGGCAATCTTTTTAGGGTGAGAACTACCTTCGGAGCTGGATGGTTCAGGTTGTGTAGTAGTGGTACACAACTGGTCAGCCTTCTTCATGTTGTTGGGATGATTTGGACATGAACTAGAACTCCTGGTATTAGAGTTCAAAATTGTGTGTTAAGCCTTAACCACCTCAAATCCTGTAGAGATAAAGACTTATTTCTGCACAGAGTTAAAGGTGGCCTTGATCTCTTGAGTCTTCTTGAACTTCCTCTTGGGCTTTCTGATCAAGTTCTTTCTTCTTGACTTGGTCATCCCAACTTTTTTACTCTCCTCAGAGGAATAGTGACCCTTCTTAGAATGCTCTTCTTCACTCTTCTCAGAGGCATCCTTCACTATTTCCTCTTCATCCTCCTCACTCATGGGTTCTATGAAGGGAAGCTCATCTTCACAAGTTCTACACCTAGGAGATCTTACAGACAAGATTGTGTGTGGAGGAGCTATTTCACTAGATCCCAGTCCCTGCTTATTTTGATAACAAACTTTTGCATGCAAGGATGAGGATATAATGTTCTTGAAGGTCTCTTCTTCAAGAACACATTTTTCTGCCCTGGCTTTGCTGATCATAAGCTCAACCTGAGATTCAGTCAACTTAGTTATGAGATCTTTGATCTGAGTTTTGTAGTTGGTATGTTCATGTTTAAGAGTTAAAATGGTTTTCTTTAAGTCCTCTATCTTTAGTTTATAATTATTTTCAGCTCTTTTGAAATCAGATTTTAATATATTTAAAGACTCAAGACCATATCTCATTTCTAAGTTGTAGGACCTGTATCTGTTAACTTTAGCAATGCATTCAGGTGTACGGAGATGTTCCAACACCTTGGCTTCATCATGATCTGCCATAAGTGCTTGGTTAGGAGATGCATCTTCCAACTAAAAGCTCCAGTCAAAGCCTCCTTCTTCAATAGCAACTGCAAGTTGCTGCTTTGGCTTCTCATTCTCAATGACTCTTTTAGTGTAGCTTGGCTTGGCTTGTGTTTGGCCACCATTTGTCCTTGGTGCCTTACACTCTCTTGCAAAGTGACCCATCTGGTTACAGTTGTAACACTTCACTTTGCTTTTGTCCAGCCCAAACTTTCCAGTGGGTGCATTGCTTGGAAACTTCCTCCCTGTCCTCTTGTAGAATTTCTTGGCTCTATGAGTGAGAAAAGCCATTTGCTGAACTATCTCCATGTATTCCAGATCATCTGGATGGATACAGTCTAGATCTTCAAGGGTGAAGAGAAAGTTGCATGTGCTTTCATCAGAAGACACAAAGGCTTGTGAAGAGCTTGTCTCTTGGAATGGGCTTCCTTGAGTGTAGCTTTCTCTTGGTGTCTCTGCAAAGGTGATGAAAGGACCCTTCTGTGAGTTTTTAGGGTAACATATGAGATGATGCTGTGGTTCTCTACTATCCCTTTCAACCACATGGAGGGCTGAACTCAGTTGATTGCTAGAGTTACCAGATGAACTTTGAATATTCATCTCCATCTGGTATCCACTAAGAATACCATACAACTCTGTCAATGTAAGACTCTTAAGGTTCTCAGTTCTCTTGATAACAACACAATAATGTGTCCATTGTCTTGGAAGAGAGGACATGAACTTCCTTATAATGTCCCTTTTCTCAAGAGTCACTCCAACATCAATTAGAGTGTCCATAATCTCAACATACCTAAAGTATTGCTGAGTCATGGTTTCACATGTTTTGAAGGTGAGGTTTTCAAATTGCTGCTTCAGGAGATCCTTCTTGTTCTCCTTGGCTTCAGTTGACCCCTAATACATCAGCTTCAGTGCATCCCATAATTGTTTAGCTATTTTGCACTTCTTCAACCCTCTGTATATGGAGTTGGGAAGAGCAGTTTGAAGGGTTGTCATGGCTTTCTGATCAATATCTATTCTCTTCATGTCTTTTTCAAAATAGTCAGTCACAACCTTTGGAATCATACCACCCCTAGCAGCAGCTGAAGAGGTGCTTGGTATGTGAGGCCTTGAGACAACAGATTCCCACATCCTGGAGTCTTGTGACTTGATGAACCCTTCCGTTCATTGCAAGTGTCAAAGTCTTCACGAGTGATCAGTGGGGACTTTGTCATGGTTCCAGTTTCCATATCAGGTTTAGTAAGAGCTGCCATTTGAGATGTTAAGTATTTTGTGTGTATGAGGGATCTTAAGATCGTGAGATCTTACAATCAAGAGCCTGGAATGCTCTGATACCAATTACAGGACCTTTTAAGGGTTGGTCACTTACAACACAACACACAATGAGGAGTGTGCTATAGAACACTTAACAGATCAAATAGGAAACTGGGAACAATATGGTTTGATACTAAGAACACAAGCAAGTATAAGAGAGAACAATTGGTTTTCAAGAATGCTGTATATTGCTCTCAAGTTCTTTACAAGTGTTACAAAGCATAAAGAATGATCCAAGAACCTGAGATACTTTATACTACATCCCACAGCCGGCCATGCTTAGAAAGCCTGCTGGAAACTATTGATCTAGACAACAACAAAATCAAATATAGAAGGTCAAAAGGCAAATTGTCTTTTGACTAGTGACTATGACATGCCATAGCTCACATCCTAATATATTACAAAAAGGATAAAAGTACATAAAGTAGAAAGCAACAGACTCAAGACCTCAATGTACAGTTACCAAAAGCATGGACCGTTTCACCAATTCATGTAAGTTGGTGAGTAATCAGAGTTGTAGCCGAAAGTGGTCCAGCTTTATGGAAAAGTACATCAGATAAAGCATGTGTTAAAAGTCTTTGAAAGGATCAGTCTTCACTTCTTGGCTTCGGAAGACTTTGTCTTTGAAGCTTCGGAAGACTTCACTTTTGGCTTCGGAAGATGTTGGTCTTGGCTTTGGAAGATTTTACACTTAGAATATTTCTAGTGCATGGTGTAAAACTTCCCAAAGCATTCTACTTTGCACTTAAGTGCATGCATGCAGGAGAAACTTTGAATGTTTTAGGTGCATCAGCCATACATGAAACCTTACATTATACATATACATATATATATATATATATATATATATATATATATATATATATATATATATATATATATATATATATATATATATATGTATATATACTATAATACGCATTGATTCACACCAAGTTTAGTTGATTTTTTCGATTAAAATTATCTCTTTTCTCCTCTTTGAAAGATTTCTATTTTCAAAATTAGTCTATAGTTTAATGACACGATATTTCCTTAATCCGTCAAACCAAAATATAAGAACAAATCAAGAAGCAGTTTCAGAAATTTCATCAATATATATCGGTATCATTTCCTTTTATTCATTGTTTATGTTAATAGAATACATTTTCTTGTTTATGAATGAATTTGTAAACATGGTTATATGAAATTTATATAATTATTTTAAATTTATCATGTCGATGTGGAATTGGTTGAGGACTAGAAGAAAAAAAAACCATTGTTTAGTTACTAATCAGCCATTGTTATTGGTTGATAATGAGTTAATATAGATCGAATTATCCGTTGCACTAGACATGCGCAAGATCATATTTCCTTGGACACGATTGTTCCTCACTGTGTTCAAATCACCACAGGTTTATAATAAAACAATGCATTCATTGCGCAAGAAATTATTCATGATAAAACGCTTGTGGGTTTTCCGAGAGGTACAAAGAGTGGGTTGGGTACAAGTGATTAAAGATCAACTTAATGAAAAGTAGATTATAAGCAGTTAATGAGGTATAGTACAAGTGATTGATGTTAATTTTATAGATATCGATCGTAACTAACAGTCCTTGCTATTATACATTGTTAGAGGCGGTGGACTTACACGAGGGCTTTTCTACCCATCTTCTACGACCACCACCACCATAGAGATAGGAGAGAAAAATATTGGGAAGTCGTCGATGACTAACATTAGACGATCTGTCCTCTCAGTTGTCTCCTCCGTTCACCATCGAAGAAAACTGACACGATTGTGTTTCTAATCCTACTTGTAGTGAGGAGGAGATCTTTGTTACCTTTAATTATCATAGATATGTATGTATGTAATGTAAAAATTTAGTTATTTTCTTGATTACATATATGTAAACATGTAATGTAACAATTTGTGGTTGTTATCTATATTATATAATAGCGGGGTAACTAGGGATGTCATATGACACACTTCTTTTTCTCCTTGCAAAAATTTCCGCCCCAAGTTAAGCTATTGTTTTCATCAACTCTTTTATTTTAATAAACTAAATTAATAATTAATGTTAGTTTTTATCTGCACTAAATTAAATTATTCATCCTTTACTTATATAGAAAATTATGGTTTAAGTCCTTAATATTCATAATTACATTGAACATCCTTTAATTTAATATTTTGTAATAAATACATCATTTATACTAAATGTCGTTAGATTTTTCCGTTAAATCCAGTCATGCGCAATGCACATGAGGGTTTTTTTTTATTTTTACCTCAAAATGACAATTCTTGTTATATAAGTAAAAAATCAATTATGTAATTTACTAGTTGTTGAATAATAAATTAACCATAAAGATTTTATGTTAATATGTATGACTTTTCTTTGAGATTGATCTTCATATATCTCTCACATAAACCTTTATGTTTTTGTCAGTTTATTCATTTTACATTTTTCTTTACCATAGTGTTTTTTGATCCAGATCGAGTTTGTAAGGGTTACACTTAGAGGCTGATGCATTCAAAAAGCTCTCAACATGCACGTGTGAAGTGCAAGGAAAGTTGCCTCGAAAGATTTGATATAACTCAGAGAATTTCACTAAGTCTCAAATCTTCTGAATCCAAAGACCAAATCTTCCAAAGCCAAAGATGAAGTCTTCTGAAGCTTCAGAGACAAAGTCTTCCGAAGCTTCAGTCTGAAGCTTCAAAGACCAAGTCTTCCGAAGCCAAGACTGATTTCTTTCAAAGATAGAGAATACATGTCTTCTATAATATGAATTTGACAAAAGCTGAATCACCTTTCCACTGTAATCTTTGAAGACTCACCAACTTGTACGAGTTAGTGAAAAGTCCATACTTTTGTCAATCATAGGTTAAGGTCTTTAGTCTGTAACTTTCTACCTTTGTACTTTTATACTTTTTGTATTAGATAAGGATATGAGCTATGGCATGTCATAGTCACAAGTCAAAAGATTGTCTGCCTTTTGAATCTATATTGATCTTGTCGTCTGGATTAGTGTTTCCAACTAGCCTTCAAAGTATGGCCGACTGTAGGATGTAGTATAAAGTATCTCTAGTACTTGTCATTTAATTTAAAGCTTTGTAACACTTTGTACGAACTTGAGAGCAAAATACATCATTCTTGAATACCATATTATTGTGTTCTTGTTCTGTTCTTTACTTGTTTCATTGTTTCACCTTAAAACCGGTTCCCTATTTGATCTTTTAAGTGTTCAAAGAGATTTAAGGATGCTCTTAAAGGCATGTATGAAGAAACTAAGCATATGAAGGAAAACAAAATAGAATTACTAAAACAAAATTTGGAAAACTACAATTTCATTAAGGGTGAGAGCATGCATCAAGGATAAAAGCATGAGTGCAACTTATATAATATATGCTAAACTAGTTGATACTTTCTAGAAGCTTAGTAAATATGGACAATAACAACATCATAAGGAAGTTTAAGAGGTCATTATCAAAGATGCGAATAGTCTACATTATAGCCATAAAAAATTCTAAAATTTTATAGACTCTCCGGAAAAAGGAACTGTGTGGTGTGTATAGTGTGTTGTCCTTGATTTTTCATGATTAACCTAGTCGCTTAACTCTTTGATGATTCTAGTACTTCCTAGGTAACCATTGACTGAATTCAAAAAATCTATTTATGAAAACAATCTCATGTTATATGTTATGATTTATTATGAAGCTATTGAATGTTAGTGTGACTCTATGATAACATTGTTGGGTTTGCTAGAACATAAAATCAATGTTTAACCACTTAAACTTTCTGAAAAACGCAGCGGAGTTACAACTTAATAAAACCCATTTTATAAGCTGAAAAATAATGTTCCTTAGTGACCATTTTAGATGAAAAACAAACCCAAAGAAAAGGATCATAATATGTGAATGATCAAGCTATGAAAATGTACTAAAACTACATAAAATCACAGCTTCAATGAGCTGTGATATCTACCTTCTTCCAGCTGCAAAAACGTCCAAGAAAGAAAGGTTTGGATGCTCAAATCTTGGCCAAGACTCCAAGGAAGAAGCCCTCAAGTGTGTTTACCCCCAAGCTCCTTGCAAGACACCTTCTTGTTAGGAAGAACACCACCAAAAGAACACAAAAATTCGATCTCCAAAGGCTTCAAAGCTGCTGCCTTGATCCGTAACTTTTAGGGAGAAAGAGGAGAGTTTCTTTTTTTTTTGCATGTATTGGAATTAGGTGAAATGAATTGAGTGTATGACTAGTTAATGGTGTGTGTGTTTCAAGACACAAATTGGTCCAATAACCTTAAAGGGGGGGGCGGCCAAAACAATTCAAATTAAAAGAGTTTCCCCCTTTAAACTTTATCACACATAATTAAAGTTAACTAGTCACATGTCACATAATAAAAGGTTACCTTTCACACTTGATTTATAAATGTGACATATGTATTCTTTAATTAAACACTTTAATTAAAGTACACTCATATATTATTAGTGTTATTTAAACCCCTTTTAAATGACAAGAATAACAACAATTCATCAACAAATTATCCTTATAATTTGTTCCACCTCTTATGCAATTTGTTTAGAAAACCCATTTTCTAAATTGGTGTAAATGTTTAATTGCATGATCATATCATCAATTAAACATTAATTGGTGTTTGCTAAGCTTGTTATTGGGTATAACCCGACTTGGATCATAACGTACTAACCACATCAATATTCTAAGTGTCTTGGGCACATAGAATCCAACAATCTCCCACTTGCCCAAGATTCATAGAAGATTGATGCAAGCAGTAAATACCGCCTAACAACGGTTCACTACCCTTAATACGCATGACTTGTAGCCATTCAATAACATCATCCCTTTCAAGTACCCTACTTGAAATGATTTAGGTGAATCAATCATCTATCCTTTTGTTACAGATGTCATGTTAAATCCAAGGACACAGAATGATCATTCCTTGTTGATTTAACTTAATCAGGCCTTAGACATCTAACTCTCAACGAATAAGAGGAACAAATTCCATCTTGACTACATACGTTTCTCACAAACACCTCGTGTTATACCTGAACATATCCTTATGTACTGTCCACTATTTCAGGACAGTGAAGAATAGGCTCAAGGTGTAATACTTGGTGAATATCAAAACCCAATATGTGTCTCAGGTCTGAGGATACCAAATGATATTCGCCTTTTCCTCAAACTTACTTATGATCAATCAATAAGATTCCATGTAGTAAAATTTGAGATGCGGGTTAGTCCAATATTTGTATCCCACAAATATCTATGAACCTTGGTAGCAACCCATTGCTCTATATTCATCCTTATGAATATCAACCAATCCAAGTTCATAATAATCTTACTTTCACACTTGTTCCCACAAGTATGAGCGACTACGGACATTTTAGAGTAAACATTTTACTCATGGATATAAACATGCTAATTTGGAACATTAATTGAAACATTATAACCAAATAATTTTATTCAAATAATAAAGAGTTCCATATATCCAAATACAAAGTTTACAGATCAAATCCAATCACTAGAATATCGAAGTCCCATGGCACAAGTATGACCTTCATGCTTTGCTTTTTCAAGGAGCTTCGTGAGAGGATCCGCAATGTTTTGATCCGTGTGAACTTTGCGAATACATATCTTTCCCTTTTCAACTTCATCTCGTATGTAGTTGAATCTCCGCTCAATGTGCCTAGTCTTTTGATGAGCACGAGGTTCCTTGATTTGAGCAATCGCACCCTCGTTATCACAAAAGATCTCTAGGGGGTCCTGAATGGAAGGGACAACCCCTAGATCGGCAATGAATTTCTTCAACCATGCAGCTTCTTGAGCTGCCAATGAGGCGGCGACGTATTCTGATTCTGTAGTTGATAGAGCCACAACATCCTGCTTGGAGCTTTTCCAAGAGACAGCTCCTCCATTCAGAATGAAAATGTATCCCGATTGTGACCGTGAATCGTCACGATCGGTTTGGAAACTCGCATCCGTGTAACCTTTTACAACGAGTTCCTCGTCACCAGATCCATAGATCAGGAACATATCTCTTGTCCTCCTTAGGTACTTAAGTATGTTCTTAACAGCCATCCAATGACTGTTTCCAGGATTCTGCTGGTAACGGCTTGTCATGCTTAAGGCGCATGACACGTCCGGTCGAGTGCATATCATTGCATACATGATAGATCCTATAGCAGATGCGTATGGGATTCCCTTCATTTTATCTTGCTCTTCCTTTGAGCTTGGACATTGAGTCGTACTCAATATCGTTCCTCTTTGAATAGGTACGGTACCTTTCTTAGAGTTCTCCATCTTGAACCTTTTCAAGATTTTATCAATGTATGCACTTTGATTCAAACCAATCAACCGCCTTGATCTATCCCTATAGATCTTTATTCCTAGAATATAGGCGGCTTCACCAAGATCCTTGATGGAAAAACAACTTCCAAGCCAGGTTTTTACACCTTCCAAGGTTGGAATGTCATTTCCAAATAGTAGTATGTCATCAACATACAATACTAGGAAAGTTACTGTGCTCCCACTAGCCTTCTTATACACACAAGCCTCATCAGCGTTTTTGATGAAGCCAAATTTCTTTACTTCCTCATCAAAACGGTGATTCCAGCTTCTCGATGCTTGTTTCAATCCATAGATTGATTTCTTTAACTTGCATACTTTATTAGGATGTTTTGGATCGACAAAACCTTCAGGCTGAACCATATAGACATCTTCCTCAAGATATCCATTTAGGAAAGCGGTTTTGACATCCATTTGCCAAATCTCATAATCATAATGAGCAGCTATGGCAAACAATATCCTTATAGACTTTAGCATCGCAACAGGTGAGAAGGTTTCATCATAATCAACCCCTTGAGTTTGAGTGAAACCCTTTGCTACAAGTCTAGCTTTATAAGTATCCAAGTTTCCATGCATATCGGTTTTCTTCTTGAAAACCCACTTACTTCCAACTACCTTGGAATTAAGAGGTGGTACAACAAGTTCCCAAACTTGATTGTCATACATGGATTGCATCTCAACGTTCATGGCCTCAAGCCATTTGTCACAATCAAAATTGGACACTGCATCATGGTATGTGGTTGGTTCATCTGAATCTACCACATAGCATCCATCCATGAAAAATCCGTATCTTTCAGGTGGATTACTAGTTCTACCACTTCTGCGAACGTTTTGCGTGTATTGATCAACCATTTGATCATCCTCAACATCCTCATGTTGAGTACTAGTTTCAACCAAACGTGCATCGGGTTGTGGTTCTTGATCCTCCTCAAGATCCACTGTTCTACTGCTAGTTCCTTCCATAAGGAACTTTGCTTCTAAGAACTCACCCTTTCTGGCAACAAACACCTTTTGTTCCAGTGGATCATAGAAATAATATCCCATAGAATCTCTAGGATATCCAATAAAGATACACTTCCAAACGTGCATCGGGTTGTGGTTCTTGATCCTCCTCAAGATCCACTGTTCTACTGCTAGTTCCTTCCATAAGGAACTTTGCTTCTAAGAACTCACCCTTTCTGGCAACAAACACCTTTTGTTCCAGTGGATCATAGAAATAATATCCCATAGAATCTCTAGGATATCCAATAAAGATACACTTGGTGGATCGGACTTCCAATTTGTTTGGGGTGGGAGTCTTAACATAAGCCTCACAACCCCAGACTCTTAAGTATGATAGGGATGGAACCCTTCCATGCCATATCTCAAAAGGTGTCCTTTCCACCTTTTTGGTTGGGGCCATATTTAGAATACGGGCCGCGGAGAGCAAAGCGAAACCCCAAAATGATAGAGGTAATGAGCTTCTAGCCATCATAGATCGAACCATATCCAATAAGGTTCGATTCCTCCTCTCAGACACACCATTATGTTGTGGTGTTCCAGGTGGAGTGAGTTGTGAGACAATCCCACAACTCCTAAGATGATCTTGAAAAACATCACTTAGGTATTCACCTCCTCTATCGGTACGGAGAACTTTAATTGACTTGTTGAGTTGATTTTCAACTTCATTCTTGAAGATTTTGAACATTTCAAAAGCTTCATCTTTGTGCCTTAATAAGTACACATACCCATAGCGACTATAATCGTCGGTAAAGGTAATGAAGTATCTTTCACCATTCCTAGTCATTGGCTTAAAAGGACCACATACATCCGAATGTATGATTCCTAATATATCTTTTGCCCTTTCGGTAGTTCCACTAAAGGGTGCCTTAGTCATCTTACCTTGTAAACAAGATTCACAAACATCAAATGAATCACATTCATTTGTTTTTAAAAGACTATTCTTTTGAAGTGTTTGTAAACGTTTCTTGTTTATATGACCAAGACGACAATGCCAAAGATAGGTATCACTCAAGTCCAACTTGAGTTTCTTGGTGTTTGTTTGGTACAATAAACTATTTAAAGTATTTTCATGAACCAATTCATAAATACCATTAATTGGTATAGCTTTAAAATAGAACATACCATTTAAAGAAACATGAATATCATTTTCAATAAAGGATAATACATAATCATAATGTCTTAATTGAGATACAGAAATAATGTTCCTAGTCAAACTAGGAGCATACAAAACATTCTTCAAAATAACTTCCAAGCCACTTGGAAGTCTTAGGATGTAGTCCCCACGAGCTTCAACTAAGACTTTAGTTCCATTGCCCATGAAGAGGCTAACATCCCCTTTCTTGAAGTCCCTACTTCTTGTGAACCCCTGCAACAAATTGCAAATATGAGTTCCACATCCGGTATCCAATACCCATGTGTTTGAAGATGTAACATTAAGATCAATATGTATCATGTATATTGTACCTGAGGTCTGCCCGGCATCCCTCTTTGCTTTCAACTCTTGGAGATGGACATGACAATTCCTTGCCCAATGTCCTATCTCCCCACACTTGAAGCATGGGTCATTTGTAGCAACCTTTTGCTTCTTCTCTTGTGGTTTGGGTGGTACCCTTACCACCCCTTTCCCCTTTCCCCACACATGTCCCTTACCCTTGGCAACCTTTGCCTTGGGTGCGGGATGAGGTCTTTTGTTGTTCCCACCTTCATTGATGGTGAGAACGGGTAAAACCCTTTTACCCATGGCCGCCTCGGCCGTTTTGAGCATTGAGTGAAGTTCACCAATGCTTTTGTCCCATGCATTCATGTTGTAGTTCAACACGAATGTCTCGAACTTCTTGGTTAGGCCATTTAGGATCAAATCCGTGGCCAACTCCTTCGAGACGGGGCAGTTTAGCCTCTCGAGGCGGTCAATATGACTTTTCATCTTAAGTACATAAGATGAAACAGATTGGTTGTCGTCCATACGACATGCATGGAGCGCTCGAACCGTTTCGAACCGCTCAACCCTTGCTTGCTGTTGGAACGTTTCCTTCAGCTGGGTTATCATGTCGTAAGCTCCGTGATGTTCATACTCCTTTTGGAGATCCGGAGTCATGCTTGCTAGCATGAGACAAGACACTTGGACGGAGTCCTCAGTGTATTTCAGCCAATCGTTAAAGGCCTCCTTATCATCCTCGTTAGGTTGATCGGGGATAGGGTCGTCTAAAACATATGATCTTCTCTCTTGCTTGAGAACAATTCTCAAGTTTCGATACCAATCAATAAAGTTGTTATGATTTAGACGTTCCTTTTGGAGGATCGCTCGTAGTGATTGGTTTGACGCGGACGAGTTATCGTGATTTTCATTATTGGTGGCCATCTACAAAATTTAACAAAGATCAATTTTAGTATTTTCGATATTGTTAATTTTAATATTTAATGCCTTTTAAGGTCTTTTCATATTAAAATCTAGAACCCAACATTACATTTAAATCGTGGTTAGGTGACCTTTATCCCACGTTTTAAATTAATAAGGTGGTCAACGTTTGACGATTGCAACCATTTGCAACTTCTAGAAATATGGGATCGACTTAAAACATCATATGTAAAGTCGGCATGTTAATCCCATCAACACCATTTGGAAACCACATCGTAGGTGATCCATTTGACATGATTTGCAAATCAAGACACCCTACTTACACCCACGTGTGAGTTTGCCAAAACAAGTGGTTAGGTGACCTTTATCCCACAAATAAGGCATTCTCACCTCAAGTCACAAGTTCCCTCAAAATGGTTAGGTGACCTTTATCCCATTAAGAGTTCCCAAGTGACTCAAGTGTTGTGTAAAAGGACGGTGTTGATCTTGTTTGAAAAAAAGGTTTTTAGAGGTTTCAAAATACAAGTTTAGAAAACTCTATGTACTTGTATTTGCATGCTTTCAAATACAAGGTACCTTATGGTTCTTTGATTAAAACCTATTTTAATCCTTAAAATCATTAAATAATTTTAATAACCTTTTATTAATCTTTAAGAACCATCAATTTTCAGCTTGTTAGGTTTGTTAATTAGTTTGCTTTGAATATCCAAATATCAACCAAACAATCAAGACAACAAACAATCAACCAAGCATAAAACATTAACAATCATATGTGCATAACCATAGCCCTTATGTTGACAACACTTGTTTGCCATCACAAGTGTTGCCTATGGTCTTTCTAAGGGTCAAACATATCATAAAAGTTCCAAGAACCTCCCACTAGAAACCGCATCCAAATGCTCCATGTTTCTTGTGTCTTTGTGTCCATCTTTGGGTCTTGATCTTGTACATCTTCCTTTTACAAAATTGTATCCTAATACATTTTTCTAGTAAAGGAAATGAACCTAATCTATTATTACATAACCAAATGAATGAATAATTACAACCCAAATGAATAAACACAAATATTACAACCAAATTGAATGAATAAAACAACCACTTGAATCATCCAAACAACACAAGGCCATAAGCTAGGTTATGCACTAAACAACCAATGATCATATCATCAATAAATATAATGAAGACCCCATTTAAAACCCCAAATTTCAGCCAACATAAACTGAAATTTTGGGTTTTAATCATTGTCCAAACAACCAACATTCATAATATGTTTCTTTCAAGGTCTAATCACTAGCATGTGTGATATGACCTTGAAAGTTTGGGGAATCATTCATATAAACTATAACAGCCCAAAATCAGCCTATAACATGTCTAATATCATCTTTTAAAACCAATTTCAAAAGATAAATCAAGCAAGTCATCCACATAACCGGCTCTGATACCATTGTTGGGTTTGCTAGAACATAAAATCAATGTTTAACCACTTAAACTTTCTGAAAAACGCAGCGGAGTTACAACTTAATAAAACCCATTTTATAAGCTGAAAAATAATGTTCCTTAGTGACCATTTTAGATGAAAAACAAACCCAAAGAAAAGGATCATAATATGTGAATGATCAAGCTATGAAAATGTACTAAAACTACATAAAATCACAGCTTCAATGAGCTGTGATATCTACCTTCTTCCAGCTGCAAAAACGTCCAAGAAAGAAAGGTTTGGATGCTCAAATCTTGGCCAAGACTCCAAGGAAGAAGCCCTCAAGTGTGTTTACCCCCAAGCTCCTTGCAAGACACCTTCTTGTTAGGAAGAACACCACCAAAAGAACACAAAAATTCGATCTCCAAAGGCTTCAAAGCTGCTGCCTTGATCCGTAACTTTTAGGGAGAAAGAGGAGAGTTTCTTTTTTTTGCATGTATTGGAATTAGGTGAAATGAATTGAGTGTATGACTAGTTAATGGTGTGTGTGTTTCAAGACACAAATTGGTCCAATAACCTTAAAGGGGGGGGCGGCCAAAACAATTCAAATTAAAAGAGTTTCCCCCTTTAAACTTTATCACACATAATTAAAGTTAACTAGTCACATGTCACATAATAAAAGGTTACCTTTCACACTTGATTTATAAATGTGACATATGTATTCTTTAATTAAACACTTTAATTAAAGTACACTCATATATTATTAGTGTTATTTAAACCCCTTTTAAATGACAAGAATAACAACAATTCATCAACAAATTATCCTTATAATTTGTTCCACCTCTTATGCAATTTGTTTAGAAAACCCATTTTCTAAATTGGTGTAAATGTTTAATTGCATGATCATATCATCAATTAAACATTAATTGGTGTTTGCTAAGCTTGTTATTGGGTATAACCCGACTTGGATCATAACGTACTAACCACATCAATATTCTAAGTGTCTTGGGCACATAGAATCCAACAAACATGTGTGTAAATACCAGGTCTTTCTAAAAACATTAACTTGGAAGTGTCCTAGCATTAAGTAACAAAGTATAAAACAATGCTAATTTACAACATAATCGAAACATGTGTAACTTAGGGTTACATATGTAACGTTTATTAAAACGATAAAGATTTAATTAACTAAATTAAGTCTTATAATTATCTAAACATTATATATATATATATATATATATATATATATATATATATATATATATATAATTTTTTTATGTTAATGATTTAAGTAATATATATCTAATAACCGAATAAATAACTAACTAAAAATTATCCTAAATCTAACAAATAATAAATCAAACATATCCTAACTCTAAAATATCCCAAAAAAATTCTTTCATCCCCATCCCTACTAAAATATATGGTTTTTATTAATAAAATATTAAGAAAATCAATCTTGATTAAAACCTAAAACCCTAATTTTTCAACTATAAATAGGGGGAATTATTCTCATTATTTTTCATACCAAACTCTAATTCTAGATCTCCCATAGCAATAAATCTTAACCCACAGAACCTCTCTTAAAGATCCAAGAAGCTTTTCCTATTAAATAAGTTTTAGTGTTCTTTGTGTTATGTCACACCCCGGGCCTAGGTAGGGTGGGACGTCACAGACTATCAACAACATATGACAGCAGAAACAAACCATCATAAGAGCACAAAAGGAGAGAACATCACATGGCATTAATGTTTAAAACAAACCAGGGCTAGAAGTAGGTCTAGCCCCCAAATAAAACGTACATACAACATTAGTACAAAATGTGTCCAACGATAATAAATGTAAATTGTTCAAAATGTTTTGAAATCAAAACAAGCCAATGCTATGGTCACGGTGCTAGGTCTAGGTCTAGGTCTTCAACAACCACTAGACTCCCTTCATGGATTACCTGAAACATGCTCAAAAAGGAAATTGTGTCAACTAAAAAGTTGGTGAATTCAAGTGCTTAAAGTTTAAAAACAAAAGGATTCAATAGAATCCACATTTGATATAAAAGAATCATAGTTTCACTATTGTGGGGGATCACAATAAACCCTGCACTCAGTCCGGGCTAGCTTCTTCAAAAGTTATGTTATACCGGTTAATCCCGAAGGAAGAACTGAGCCTCAAAACAGTGGATCATACCTGCCGGATGGTTCACCTAGTATCTTATAAAAACTTGTCACATGCCACAAACGACCTCGCAGGATCTCAGTGTGGTACCCTTCCCGTTCATCACGGAAGGCACTGTGTGTGGGGGATTCCCCAAGTAGTTCCACCCATATAAAACAAGCGGTTCACACAAGAATTAATGATCGTGATGCAATTAAAGCAGGTTCTACTAATATCCTCAACATTCAAGTATCATACAATAGCTCATAAAAGATTTCAATTCAAGCATAACATGTTTCATCCCAAAAACAGTAGTAAAAAGGGAACACTAGAACTCACCTTAAGATTCAAGAACGGGTTCTTCGTGTACCGGGAAAAGTCTCAAGTCTAGAACCCTACCATCAAGATTTAAGTAATAAGCCACTAATTCTAAGGTTATGGGAGGTGCACTAGGTGTACCATGAGGTTTAATGTCTAACTAGCTTTTGATTTGCTAAGTCTTGTATAAAAAGTTTCCTTTTATAGTATGTTAGGGTTTCTTAGGGAAGAATACATGATTTACAATGTTGGATCATTTATACTAGTTAGTTTAAGTTCACCAAATGATTATTAGTCCAAGGGGCCGGTTTATAGAGGTTTGACAAAATTCACAGTTTAATCTTCCAAGTTTCCAAAATTTACAATTTCTACCCCAAAGTTTGTTTTCTTGAATTTATTGACTTTTATGGCCAAATATCATGTTCTTGAAGTTAAGTAACTCCTTTTTAAGTAAGTTTACTCCAAATTTTCAGAATTTAGGTCCAGGTTTTATATTCTTATGTTTTACGTTACCGGTTACGATAAAGCCGAAGGTTTTTAACGGTTAAGTATTGATTTCCATATTGTAACGCCGCGAATAAAGTCGAAATGAGCCAATTAATAATAATGGGCCTAGCCGGGATTATTTAAAAGAAAATAAGTGGGGGATGGAGTATGGACCGATTAAACCTCGCGGGTTATGTGTTAGACGAGTTTAAGGTCCCGCGAACGCCCGATATTTATAAACAGATCAGCTTAAGCCACTCTCATTTGCAACTCAACACTAATTTCTAGAGAGAGAGTGTAGAGAGAGAAAGTGGAGATTTAAAGCTCGATTGATCAAGAGAATGAAGATCGGTGTTCGTGGGCATCCAAACAACAAGAAAAGACCAAGAATCCAGGTAAGAAAGATCGTTTAATCGTTCCTTTTGATGTAAACCCGAATTCTAGTGCTTGGGGTTTTTGAAAGTGGCAAAGAATCGCCCAAAACTCACGTTTTTGTGTAAGAAAACATGTAAGAAGCTTAATATAGCTTATTGGGTGATAAACCAAGGATTTGGGTGTAAAAGATTGAGGTTTTGGGTCAAAAATAGGTTGGTTCGTAATTTCAGCCCGTTCTGCGAAACTGGGTGTTCATCCAGCGAAATTATGTAGTCATCCAGCGAAACTATGGATCTTCTTGCGAAACTATAGTTTCGCAGGTAGTTTCACAGACATGGTTTTCCAACGAAAGTTGGGCGAAACTGGCAGTGAAGATGCCATCGAAGATGCCAGAGAAACTGCTGGTGAAACTAGTAGTGAAACTGCCGGCGAAACTAGCAGCGAAACTGCTAATCTTGTAGCAAATTTAGCAGCGAACTTAGGCAGAAATTAACTCCTTTGAGTGTTAACTTATCTGCAGGTTGTGTAGTGTGACCCTTGCTTAGAAAACTTGATTGACAAGCTAATCACTGAGTCCAGGTGAGTTCTAGATCCCCTATTTTAAAGGTTTTAAACTTGTTTGGGTCTGGAAATGCATACCAAATATAGTTTTTAGATGACCAAGATTTTAAGAGGTTTTAATAGGAAAACTGATTTTTCTATAACAAAATGTGATATACAAAAGTGTTAAGATAAAAAATTTTCACGCTAACCTGGCAGCGCGACCCCAGCCAGGGGCGTTGCCCCTTGGACCCCACTAGGGGCTGCTACCACTAGGACACCGCTGTCAGGGGCTACCGCCCCCGAACCCCGCTGTCTTGCGGAGGGTCGGTTATGTTCTATGATGAATTGTACTTGTTGTGTATGTGTATGGGAGTGAATGATGTGGGATGATTATATGATGTTGCATGATGATGTGTGGTGATGATATGTATGTTTGTGTTATGCCTTTATTATGTTCCTTATTACGTATTGTTCTGTGGCTTTACGTGAGATGGTTATGAAATAAATGTAAATTATTAAGTAATGAAAGCAGAAGCTGATGATGATGAAAGAGGAACGTAAAAGATGAATGAATGCACGTATTAATGAAAGGAGGAATGTAAAGTCTTGCAAGCAAATGAAAGGAGGTGCACAACTCTAAAATGTTGTTAGCTCAACTGTGTGTGGTTTAGCTAACCCGTAAGGATACACACAGGGGTCTAGTCTTTGTGACTGACCAAACGTATGGGATCCTTGTCGCTTGCCCTGGTACTGGTGCTAGGCTATGTGCGTAATGAATGGGGGTCTATTTATAGACTTCGGCTTAGTACCCGCTTCGTGCCTACGTTTGGGGTGTAGCTTATGACATTGGTCCGGATGAAAAGTAAAAGGTTAATGAATGAAGGAATGATAACGAGTAACGCGCGATAAAGTATGATAATGAAAGATAATATTAAGATTATCTATGTGTACGTATGATGCATGATCGCAAACGAAAGTAATGAACAGTTGTAAAAGGATATAAAGTATTTTATTTATAAAACTAAAACTCACTCAGCAACGTTGACTTTTTATGTATTTTCCAGTTGGCAGGTAATAATTGCTGAGGATGGTACGGGCGCAGCTATTTAGCAAGTTTTTGGATGACATCCATTTTATGATAAATGACATTTTTGTGATGTAATGCAAACAATGAGATTTTTGTAACAGTTAAAAATGATTGTATTGTCTTTCAAAAGTGTTCATTAATATTTGAAATGATTTTAAGTTATTCAGCTACGATGTTTTCATAGATGCAAATGTTTATTTTATGTTTTATGTGCGATGAATGACCAACTATGAGTGTCCCAGGAAGGGGGCCTTACACATATTTTGAGTCTTAGACCTTTAAATATCATTTAATAAGTTCCTAATCTGTTGAAAATGTATTTCAAGCCTCTTTTAGTTGAAAGCCTCGTTTTTATGTTTACCCATTAAAACGTGTTTTTACCCGTAATTGACCATTTAAAAACGTGTTTGACCAATTTTTCGACACCTTTAAGTCTTATTGCTCCTAACTTACTGAAACAAAATAATTTCCAAGGATTTTGGTTTTAAACTCTTATTTTTAAGATTTTTTCCTTCGAACGTCACTCGGTTAATACCCGTTTTTAACTAGAAACCCCTTTTAAGTTGTCTTTTGACCATTTAATTAACAAATCCATTCCAAAACAATTGTTAACCTTTTTAGAGCCTAGAATACTTTTTAATATTATTAAAATCCAAGTTTTCTTATTTTTAAGTTGTTTCACCACCTTTCGGGTCCCCAAATATGTCCAATATGCTTACAAGTCCATAACTTTATTATTTTCAGCCATTATTATCTCATCATACACCCATTATCATCCAAAACTTACAGAAATAATAAACCTAGCTCACGGTTTCAACATATAACCCAAGAACAAGTTGAAACATAGTGATTACACCACTTTCACCCATTACACATGTGTAAAACGTTATAACTCATGCTTAAACATTATCAAAACCTTTTGTAACTTTCAAAACAGGTTATTATAAGGTTAGAAAACTATTTTTGAGCAGGTTACAATCTTAATATCGGAGGGTTACAAGATGTGCAAGTTAGATGGTGCAACAACACCTAAAAAGAGGGTTTTCATGGTGTAAATAGGGTTACACCCATAGAATGACCAATATACCGTGTCAGGTACCTTTAGTGGAGTTAAAAGTTCCTCAAGAACAAGATGATGGCAACAAGATCCTGTTAGAACAAAGAAAGTAAGGCTTTTGGTAGATAAGTAAAGGAATAACACAAGACATAGCTTAGATCGGGTGTGTTGATGCTTACACCTTGTGTAGTTCACGATTTGGGGAGTGTAGAGGGTCACAATGATCTGGAAATCTTCAAACAAAGCTGGAGAATTCGAATCCACAAGAGCCGAGCACCCAAAGTTCACGAATTAGTGACTTCTTGATTGTTTGAAGCTTGGCCGATGGTAGTATGGTGTTGTTCTTCGAAAATAAGGCTTGGAATGGAGAGAATTTCGGTTGTGTGTGTGTGTTTTCTGGTGAAAGAAACCGAGAGGGAGAGGGAGAGAATGAGAGGATTGTGAAGTGAAGTGATTGCATGAGATGGTAGTGGGTAGAAGAGGTGGTGGTGTAGAAGAGAAAGGATTGGTGGAGAGGGAGGTGAGAGGGGTGGCCGAACATGGAGTCTTATGGGGGGTTTTTGATTTAAATTTTTAAATGGTAATAATATTATGTAGTATTATTTTGTAGTGTTGTGTAGTATATTAGATGGTATAATTTAGTTAGTTGTTAAGTATTGTGCATGGACATGCATGCATTAATCCAACAATTTTGTGTTCATGCACACATTAATTGTTTCAATTATGATTTAATCTTTGCAAGGGTGACTAATAGACTTTCTCGGAACACTAAGTTTTCCTAAGTTAATGCTTGAACTAGCTAAATCATCACAAAAAGGCACATGAAATAACAAAAATGAATAATAACAACAACAATAATAATGGTAATAATAATATTGGAAATGATATTAACATTAATATTAATTGGATGGGTAATGATACAGGTTGATAAAGGTTAGAATTATGACCTAGAGGTCGGTTGTCACATGTTCATACCTTTTCAATTTTTTTTATCAAAATTCATTATAAGTAGCTTAGATCTATGATTAAATAACATGTTTGTGTAGTAATCATAGATCTTAGTTGGAGCAAAACATCAAATAAATATGAAATCATCAAAACTTTATTTAAACATATCAAGATTGAATTTTTGGATTTTGATAGATTAACAAGGTCAACTTCGGACAACTATATCTCCCCATAACAAATTCTTTTTTGATGATTATTTAATTCAAAATTAAATTCAAATTTTTATCTTTCCAATCACATAACAAAAGTCTTCTAACACATTGATTTGACCCCTCAAACTCCTCACGCAAGTTTAGTGCGTGAATATGTCAAAAGCTATCAAAACCCTGAATTTTGCAACTTTCCAATATTTTTATGAATACAATGTAAAGAAATGATTTTTATTATAAAATAAGGAATAAAAACATGTTTTAAGTAATAAAGATCCAAACTTTAATGATTCTTATGATTATCTATCAACTTTGAGTCGTGTGTCTAGTAAAATTCTTCATATTTTCGATTGCAAACCTATACTATACAATTTGTTCATTCCACCCTTGCTAGACTTATATTTACACTTATTACCTATACTTATAAACATACGAAACACACCTTTGACTTGGTCTAGTATTCATCTTGAATTGTTTCACCCAATGTGTAGTTATATGGCAAGAAAAGGGTTTTGAATAAAGAAATACGGGGTACTTAAGTGATAAAAATCCACCAACTCTTTCCTGGGAAACTTTTTGTTGAATGTGCTACTCTGGGATGACACTTATCTAGTCTACAACAACCATTCTTGGACTTTTTACAATAACAACCCCTTAGCTATCCATAAATACAATAAACTAACTAAATAAACTTACATAATTGCTAGATCAACCCACCTACTTTACAATGTGAGTTCATAGTCATCTACTATATGTATATTTCTAAACCTATGTTCTTACTAACTTTTTAGTTGACATATTTTAGCATGTTTTCAGGTAATAGAAACTAAGTTCATTGCTTTGCTTTCGCTAGGTTTTAAGGATAAGCTTTACTTGGACCTAGTTATATTTTGAATAAAATGAAGACGTATTTACTTGTTTGGTTTATTTTTTTAGAATTGGTTGTAATAAACTATTTAGTATTAATAAGTAATTTCTTTTAGTACTCTTTATTCTTGTTTTATGATTAAATTTCATCACGCCATGATGTTATCACTTTAGCAAGGGTATGATAGTTTAGTGCATATAAATTTAAAACAGATGCTAAAGACCCAGTAGTCTCAACTCAGTCTAAATTGTTTTGCTTTGTTAGCCCGAACCAATCATTTTTTAGCACCTGATGTGTGTAAAGTATATATATATTTTGGTACGAAAATTCACACAATTTGTTTTAATTTTAATAAAACGATTATCACCTTTAGACTAACTACACACAATAGGCAAGCACACCTATCATATAGTAATATAGCTTGAGGTAAGAACCGAGTATCGATCCGTAGACACAATAGCTCCCAATACTATATCATCATCACTATTTAACGGATCATTTGAGTTTGGTTTTATGAATATTATAATTAACTAAAACGATTAGCAAATGAAACTAATAAATTAAAGAAGTAAAGATGAAGATACACAATCAATTAAAGATACCACTTGGACTATGATTCCACTTAGCAAAGAATTAACAATTAGCACAAACTCGAGGTGAGATCATTTTTTACACATGATACGTGGAAGTAGCCTAAACCCCATCAAGGATATCTAGACATATAACCATTCGGAAAGCTAGAACGATAAACTCATAATAGCCACCTAAAGTTATGCCATGAAGAACTATACAATTATGTCAATGTTAAAGATGAATTAGACACCCTTTAGGGTTACCTAATTCCACAAATTTTTGGAAAGTTAACATGATAAACACATGACAACCACCTCAACTTGCGTAAAATAGACAAAACTATAACTACCCTTCAACTCATGAACATCAAACCATGATTACAAAATCAATTCATAACCAATGACAAGAGAGATTCATGACATACACTATGGTTTTCTCAAACATAAGCATAAGGATGCATATTTACCCAATTTTACTAAACCCCCAATCTTCATTCACCATTCCTAGTCAATGTCATAAAATTACATACAAAAGATGCAATCAAACTAGAACAAATACACATAATCATTGAAGAATAATCAAGTTTCATCATGACATTAACATAAACAACATAAATGCAGGACCGGTTAAGGGCTTAACAATTACAACACAGCAACACAAAGAGGAGATTAACTAAACTTGATCAAACAGTAAACTGGATTAACCAAGATAATGATACAAAGAACACAAGTAATGATAAAGAGACAGAACAAGAGATTTGGGTTTCAAGGAGGTAGTATATTGCTTTCTCAAGTTCTATTACAAGTGTTACAAAGCATAAAGAAAGATACTTGAACTTGGAATACTTATACTACAACCTAAAGCCGGCTATACTTTGAAAGCCAGCTGGATACAATTGACTAGACACAAACAAAATCAATTGTAGAATCAAAAGGCATATCTGCCTTTTGACCTTGTGACTATGACATGCCATAGCTCACATCCTTATCTATTACAAAAAGGATAAAGTACATAAAGTAGAAGGTTACAGACTCAAGACCTCAATGTACAGTTACCAAAAGCATGGACCTTTTCACCAACTCATGAAAGATGGTGACTTTACAAAGATGCAGCGGAAAGGTGTCCAGCTTTATGGAACAGTACATCAGATAAAGCATGTTACTAAAAGTCTTCGGAAGAAATCTGTCTTCATAGGATGAAGCTTCGGAAGACTTTGTCTCTGAGGCTTCGGAAGACTTCATATTTGGCTTCGGAAGATATTGGTCTTGGCTTCGAAAGATTTTACACTTAGAATATTTCTAGTGTATGGTGTAAAACTTCCGAAGCAATTCTACTTCAGTTCTTAGTGCATTACTTGCAGAGAGACATTGGATGTTTTTGTTTGCATCAGACTTAAAGGAATCCTTACAAACTCCCCCTAGGCTGATGCTACCAAAACATTTAGAAGATCTTCAGATGTTAGTAGTCTTCAGCACAATCATGACCATACCCTTCTTCAATAGATGGTCAGGATCATTCAGACCTTCATAGTATCTTCTCATCTCAAAGAGATCATGCAGAGGTAAGTTGATTATGTCTTGCCATGTATAGACATTCTCAACACCTTGATCTCTGATTACAGCCATCTTTCTGGATTGGTAGAAAAGGTCCAGGATAAGATGGGTGTCTCAGCTGCCAGAGGAGCCACTTGCATTGGAGTTGATTGGGCTGCCTCTTCATGCACTTCCTCAGGTTGATCTGACTCAGCCTGAGGTGTGAAGGTAGATGATTTAGGCTTCTTCTTCTTAGACTTTGGTTTAGAAGCCATCCTCTTCTTCCTCTTAGATGACTTTAACTGAGAAGACTGGTCTGCAGCACCTTGTTGATCATCCTTGTCTTTCTCAGTTGGGTGTTCCTCCCTCACAGGTTCAGAAGTAGAGGGAGTTTGACCCTGCTGTGGATCAGAAGATGAAGCTTGCTGAGGCTCAGCAGGAGGTCCAGGTTGTGTTGTCTCAGGTTGTTCAACCTTAACCTCCACTTCAGGTGGGACTTGACTTGGAAGAGAATGTAAGTCAATCAGCTCACCACTCTTAATCTTCTGCTTGATTACCCTTATATGCTCATCCATTGTGGATAGAGACATAGGGCCAAGTCTCCTTCCGGAGAATCCATATAGCTTGAAGAAGCTCATCATCCTTTGTCTGTTAGCAGACTTCTTCATACTCTTTTAGATGATGGCTCTTGACTTTGCAGCTTCTTCCCTTAGCTTTTTCTTAGTTGTCTTTCTCTCCTTGACTAACTCAAGCTCAAGTTGTTTTAAGTACTCAAACTCAACAAAGTCATAGGACAAGGGAAGAAGTGCATCTGCCTGATAGAAGCCTGTGGCACTCAGGTAGTTGATCATTTTGATCATATCTTCTTCTTTGTCTACCTGAGGTTCTTGTTGAGCCACATCTTCTTGTACAGGGCTTTCTTGAACTAGGGAGAGAGTAGATGCATGCTTGTAGAGTCTTTTCTTTCTCTTCTCCTCTTTGAATTGGAGAAGTAACCTTGCATCCTCTTTTTCTTTCATCTCTCTTGACACTTCCATGTCAGCCAGTTCATTTAGTTGTTCTAAGGGGAGAGAAATGATTTCATCAATGTCATAGTTCCTGGTCTGCAGGTAAGTAATCCTGACTGCCCTTAACTCATCATCTTGAGTATTTGGTCTGGGGGCAGCCCTGATTGCAGCTTGCATAAAGCCTGAAGACCCAGAGGAACTTTCTCCCCTTAGCTTCCTTTTCCTCTCTCTCTCTTCCTCCTCAATTTCCTCAGGAGTCAAAATCCTTTTCCCTTTGTCACCCACAGACCTTTGTGACTCAGGGTGGATAGAGGTTTGGCCTTTATTGCTTGGTGTAGCATCCATGCTCTGGCCAGAGAGAGGCTGAGAAACACCTTCACCAGCAGGTGTCTCAGAGGGAATGTGAATCTCTGCAACAGTTGACGATGATGAGACAGGGGTCTCAGGTTCTGCCACTGGGCCTTCAGTCAAGGTTTCCCCTATTAAACTAATCTTAGGGTCCACCTCAACATCCAGTTGACCGATGACATTGCCTGATTGCCTAAGTCTCCTTCTTAAGCTGAACTCTGCAGTGATCCTGTCTTGGATTCTTTAAGCCAATATGTCAGCTTGTCTTGAGTTGCTTGGATTGACAAGTGGCATATTGACTAGATCCAAACTTTCATAGAAGTTCATGCTTTGAAAGTCAAATACTTCTTGTTGCCATTGAACTCTGTGAAGAATAAGGGCTCTTCTATCAACATCATACCTCCACCTTATGATGTAGTTTGAAGTTCCTTGAGGTGGAGATGACACAGCCCTTGGTATACCTTCCTCAAAGAGACTCCTGATGATAGAGTCTATAGAGTCCACATTAATGTGAACTTGAGGAAGTTGCTGAGAATGCAAAATTGCAAGTGAGGATGGTGAGTCCTCTATGTCCATTCTCTGTGAAGAACTCCAAGGTTCTGTGGCTGCAATAACTTTCTCCCCCTTTTTGGTAGCATCACCCACTTGCATAGGTGAGCTGGAGGATAAATCAATCACATCCACAGGTTCTTGTGTTCCTGGTTGAGCTCTTCTTAAAGGTCTCCCAGCTAGTTTTTCCTTAAGATATAAAATCTGAAGTTGCTGATCATTGACCCTGTTTTGTAAGGTAGTCACCTGAGATTCAAGGTGACTGACCTTTGAGACTAGGTAAGTGCAAGTAAATTGGTATAGACCTAAGTCTTGCAAGTAAATTGGTATAAACAAATTGAGTATAAACAAATTGAGAGTACCTGAACTTGACCCCTTGAACCATTCCATGCACTATGAATGAGAGATCCTCAGGAATCTGGTCCCACCCACCATGCTTGTTTGACAAGCTGTGTATAACCACATGGAGTAGGTATTTCCACTGGAATGAGACCTTCCCTTTCCTGAAGGTCTTTACAGAGAAATCTCCCTCATAGCCCATCTGCTCAAAGGAATGATTGACAGCTTCCTTTGGGAAGGACAACTCACCTTCTTCATCATCCAGCTGCAAATGATAGTTGATAATGGCTGGAGTGATGAAGATTGTCCTCCCTTGCACTGTGGCAGACAGTGCCTTCTCCCCATCCATAATGACCTCTTGGCAGGTCTTTCAGAATTCAAGCAGATGATCCTCATATAAAGTAGGATCAATGGTTAGGGAGGTGAAGTAATTTGATAGAGATAAGAATTGACAAATCTCTGAGAAACTTTCATGTTTCTCAGAGCTTAACAGAGCAACCAGGTTGTGTTGCCTGTGAAGTTGCATGGAGAAATCTGGGTTGTTTCTGCGGTTAAGGTTGGCCATTTTGTTAGGACCTGGTATTTGAACGAAATACCTAGTGATTAGCGTGTAAACCAACTCAAATAGTGCGGAATCCTATTTGATTGGCGATCCAATCAGTGAGAACACACGAAGAATCAATCAAGAATTGAATCTAACATTAGAAGTCGATTAGGAATCGATCTAATGTGTTCTGTGAACTTGGAGAACGATTTGGGAGGTCTCTGGACGGCTAGGGTACGTCTGGAATCGTAATGGTATGAATGCTTACGTTTTTTCACGAATTGGGTCTATTTATAGGTTAGTATTGTTCAATCGTGCGACTGGGCCATAAGTATGGTTCAGTCGTGCGATTGAACCATGCGGTTGATTCATCCGCACGACTGAGTGTTCAGTCGTGCGACTGAGCCAATCTTATGTGTCAATCATACGACTGATCCAGTCTCCTGGTTCAGTCGTGCGATTGAGTCAATCGTATGAAGTTATTCATGCGTATGGTCAATTCGCATGGGCCATTCGCATGAGAACTTCATTAAGTTAAGTTTGAATGTTTTAATTAATATAACATTATGTGTAACCATTCAAACAATCATAAACCCAATTAATTTAATCACGACTCATTAATGAAATATTAAACATTACAAATCACAAATAATCCATATCATTTCATTAATCATTACATATTATATCATAATCAGACAGACAAGATCTATTACATTACAAATCATGATCTAGGGACATACATGCATCAACAAACTCCCCCTTGGACCTAGATCTATCTAATCTCTTGTCTTCTGCATTACCTCCTTGTACTTCTTGTACTTCTCCTCTTTGGTGACTCCCGCGTGAATCTCAAACGCGAAGCAAAGTCGTATAACATTTTGGAACTGGAGGGCTTCTACAATATCTTGCGTGTCATAGAACAGTGGCCACTTGTATAATGTATAGACATCATTAGCCGACAAGTTAGTTAGCCACATCGGGTCGAATACCCTGATTGTATCCATTTGTCCCTCTTTACTTAGGACTATGACCGCTTCAGCTGTTCTCCAATCATAGTACCACCATTTGAAGTGTGGAGTGAAGTCCTGTGGCATTTCCCTGAAGGGGATTCTCGACATAGTGCGCGGAGGACTCCACTTCAACACAATCTTGGGCTTGCCAGTAATGGCATCAACCTCAGACCTTCTTATGTACCTAGTAGGCTGTTGGGGTCTGAAGTTAACCCATCTGGTGTGGTACTCCTTCTTAAGGGCATCCTTGAACCAGCCTGACATCTTCCTCGGGTCAGCATATAAAAGCTTTAGCTTAGCCAGCTGGTTGTGCTCAAAACCTGGTAGAGTCTTCAGATCATGTGGGAATCTGAAGTACTCTATGCCCTGTTCTCTCTTAATTGCATATGCATTAAGATCATCAAAATAAGCCCATGCTATAATCCTGCCAAACACCTTGTGGTGTTTCTTGACTCTGTAGAGCTTGGTGTAGGCATCTTTCTTTGGTGCAGCACGTTGGGCTCTCACTTCTTCAAAACAGGCAGCCCACTCAGCCTTTCGAATGTCAACATCATCATTTGAGGCTTGGGCTGTTCCTTCTGCCTTCTCAAGTTCCTGCTCCATCTTGTTCAGTACCTCAAAAGTATCACTGGCGAGGGACTCGCCCAGATTGGGGACCACATTACCCTCGTTGTCAGCATACTGAGGGTACTCCTCTGCAGTGATATCTTCGACCTCGACCTCATCAACATCGTTGAGCTCTTCATCACTAGTCGAATCAACTGTTGGAGCATCTTTGACTATTTCATCCGGATTGAGCCTGAACATCTCTGCGAGTTGCTCGTTAGATAGGTCATGAATTATTTCCCCTTCTTCAGGGGTATAACTCACAGACCTTCTTACAATCCCTTGCAGATCAAGAATCATGGTTAGTTGAGTCTTGACCTGTTGAAGGGGAGCAATATCAAACTCATCTCTTTGAAAATTTGGATCTGTTTGATTTAAACATTCAACACATAAATCATTAGTAGGTAATCAAACAGAAGTACATTAACTTAATATATAAACATTCAAAACATTGTTTTTCAGTACATGATTCAAACATAAAAATAAATAAATACATAAAACATCTAGTCTGTACTTTTATCTTGAATCAAGGTCTCATCGCTCGGAGGAGCAGAGGTGGTAGCTGACTGGTCCTGTCGATTCTTCAATCTTCTTTCTTGACCTGAAGCAGAGGCCGATGCAGCCGCATCCCCTCCTTCTGCTTCGTCATCATCATCCTTTCCCTCTGTCCTTTCTTCATCTGTTTCCTCCTCATCCTCAGTATCCTCCTCATCCTCATCATCATCTTCATCATCATCATCACCATCTCCATCATCTCCATCACCTTCCTTGATCTTTAAGGGCTCATCCTTTGATCCCTTTAACCGCAGCATGATGGTCTTGTTGGTGGTCTCCAACTCCTCTATACGTTTGGCTGATTGGGCATGCTGCTCCTGGAGTTGGGACATCTCAACTCTCTGTGCATCCATCATCTGGGTCTGCTGCTCTATAACCCGAGCCTGCTCTGCCATCTGTTGAGACTGGGCAGCAGTTAGGTCGGTAAGCTGGCGTATCTGTGCAGCTTTCTCCTCGTCGGCAGCTAGTAAGCGCATCACCATACGGTTTAGCCCCGACAGCTGTTCCTCCGATTGGAGGTAGAGGTGATCCATACAAGTGTGAGAACTGCGCTGATGGTCCTACATGATGTGAAGTGGTGGTGGTGGTGGCTGTGGTGAATATGGGTCGGTAAAATGGTGGAGGTGATGTGGGTGTAAATGGTATGGTGGTGGATGGGAAATGTACAGTGGTGGTAGGTATGGTGGTGGATGTGGTAGCAGTGGTGGATGTGGTGGCTGTGGTGGTGGATGGTATATCAGTGGAGGTGGTAGTGGTGGCTGTGGTGGTGGAAGTAGAGGCTACAGTAGTAACGAAGGTCAGTCGACGCTTCTTCTTCTTCAGTCCATGGGGCTGAGCCATCCTCTTCCTCCTTGTCCCTGTGGAAGTGGATGCTCCCCCTGCAGCTCTGCCTGCTGAACCCGGAGCATAACTCGGGTCAGTCTCTGTCTCTCTGGAGTCTCTAGGGTGTTCACCAACCACCCGTAGCCCGTGTTCTGTGGGAACAACCTTGCTTCCCACAGTTCTCGTGAGGGGCTCCTCATTAGACTCCTCCTCCTCCTCAGCACCAACCACAAACTCCTGATGAAATCCGGCCGTCTCAGCAACATCTCCGGCAGGGGCAGACACCGGGGGAATAACATCAGACTCAGTGCCTCTCGGTGGAGCAGGCATATCGTCCCCGGCGTCTCCACTATCATCATCATCTGAATCAATCTCTGGGAGGAGCAGCTTCTCATCATCAGAGTCACTGTCCTCATGACGCCATTTGCGTCTGCCTGGCGCCACATACCTCTCGTTGGCCAGGTGGCCAATCAATCTCTTAACTTGGGGCTTCACCTGCTTCCCTCTATAAACCCTCATCCGACCCAGAGTCGTATCATCCATGATGTCTAGAGCCACTGCATCATGACTCTCTTTGGGCAGATGTGGCAGCTTCTCGTTGAAAATGAGCTGTAAGAACCTGGGGTACATACAAAACCCCTCCTTTCCCTTGGCCTCCAAGTTCTCCACCAGGTAGGAGAATATCATGCTAGAAAAGCTGAAGGGGTGGTTCAGCACCAGTGCCACGTAGGCATTTTGGATCTGGTCTGAGAGGTCGTCGAACCCACCCCTCCTCGATGCAACACACTTGAGGATCATGTGTGCTAAGTACTTGTACTGGGGGCTCAGGTTGCTCTTGTTGAGCACTCCTGAGTTTATGTCCCCAGCGTACTTTATCCTCAGAAAGCATCCTCTCACGGTCAGTGGATGTAATCTGGTAGGATGATCAGTATCATCCCCAAACTCTAGGACTCGCTGGATGTCGGCAGCAGTGATCTCAATATCATGACCCAGTATAGAGTTCCTAATGCTGTAGGGCTCACGGGAGCGGTCCACAGAGGCATTCTCCCAGAACGCCTGATGTAGTGATCTGTATGGCGTGCAAGGAGTTGAGATAGCCTTATGAATCCGGGACCGTCTAAGAAAGGCTATAATGTCGGTAAACTCGGCCCCGTTCCTGGTAGTGTGATCCAAATGAGCACAGATGTTGTGCTTTGGATTTATGGACCATCTCTCAGCCATTTTCCTGAAACACACATGACATAGAACCATTAGTACATAATACATGAAAATTCTGTTCTAAGTGTAATGTTGAAATTCATTCTGATTCATTCATGCGAATGAATCATGCGACTGAAGTTAGTCGGCTGTCCTTTCATGCGACTGAGCTCATTCTGGTCAATGTGACATGCGATTGGGTTCAGTCTGCTGACTGAGTCTGCGAATGGTTCAGTCGGCCGACTGAGCTCAATCGCATGGTTCATTCAGGCGATTTGCCCAATCGCAAGTTTCAATCGTGCGATTGGAGTTCATCCGGGCGACCAGTCGCCTGTCCTGTAGTTCAGTCGCCAATCGTTCGAATCTTAAACAAAACAAGTGTTTTAACACAGATAACCGGTTCAATAGACTCGCATTCTTGTTACTAATAACCTATTCGACTTAATTTTAACGTTTTGCATAGTTTTGGTAGGTTATTAGGTCTTTCAAGTCTCGGTTCTTGTTACACAGTCGAATAGCCAAATTAGGGTTTGAATCTATCATGTTTTGGGAAGATGGATCTTCAAACTACCTGTATAATCAATAGCGAGAGTCAGTGAATCAAGATCAAGACGAAAACAAGGTCTGATGAAAATTTGGCAGCGTAACGGTAGGGTGTGCGATTTGAGAGCGATTGGGGTGTGGTGAATGAAATGCGATCGACTGTGCCCTTTAAATACTGAAGCTGAGTTCAATCGGCCGACTGGCCTCAGTCGCTCAGTTCATTCGAGCGACTAAGGCTCAATCGTGCGATTGGCCCAGTCAGTCGCATGCTGTTGACCGACTGAGGTTCAGTCGGTCGACTGACTCAGTCTTGCCTTTCATTCGCATGTTCAGTTGACCGAATGAGTCTCAGTCGGTCGACTGACTCATTCGCCCCCTTCCAATCGGTCGAATGGGCCATTCTGATAAGCCATTCGTGTGAATGACTCAATCTCATGTCCATTCGTACGAGTGGAAGCCATTCGCATGGTTGGTCCATTCTCATGGTCCAATAGTGCGACTGGGTCACACTTAGTTAATTTTCTGCCATTTTTACCAATTTACATTTAAAACCCTTTTAACTTTTGAAATTAACGTTATGAGCTTTTGATCATCTCAGACATGATCATTTTTACTTGAAAACCCTTTTGATCACCTCAGACGTGATCCTTTTAAACAATTTAGTCACCTCAGACGTGACCCTTTTAAACACTTTGTCACCTCAGACGTGACTGTCTTAAATTTTAAAGCACATGTGGTCATCTCAGACATGACCCTTTTTGTGAGTTGATTCCTTACTGATTTTCCTGATGTAGTCCGACAAACTAACAAACTAAAACAACTAACTAACTTAGAAAATTTAAACTAAAAACTAAACACAAACTTGTTTTTGACTTTTTGTGAGAGATAAACCCTAAGATAGACATCTACGGGATTTGGTTCCGAATAGACAGCTTCAACTTGGATTGACCACACCTGGACCAATTCAATTTTGGAATCATACAGGCAAGTCAAATCATTTGGGACTTGTTATCAAAATCTTTTGATGCTCAATTCTCGGTGTTCATCCAGAGTCATTAGCAACTTAAGGAAATCATACTGGAACTCTTAGATTGTCACATTGATTTAAACTTTTGAGAATTGCAGCCACAATGATTGTCAGTATGTTTGTCCACTTAAATCCATACACAGATTTTTGACATAGACTGGTGACTGATTTAGGTTTATTTATTTCAACTAACATTTGTGGATCCCACACTTATATGGTAATCAACATTCCTCAGGAGCCTTTGAGCGGTCTACGGGTATTATTACAAGAAGAGACTATTCTTAGAGCTTTCAAAGAGAAGCCAGTCCTCAGGTCAGTGCCATCGCACAGCAGAGAGGCGGCAAACAACAATGAATTCTAGAATATCTAGGTTATGCTTATCCTCAGGTCAGTGCCATCGCACAGCAGAGAGGCACACAACCTATCTCCTTGTTAGAGCAGCTTATTTTATTTTGCACAAAATGCACCAACAACATAAGTCATTAGCTTTATAGCATTTGTCTTTCATTTTTTTCTTTGCTTTGCTCTAATTATGGTCATCCGCACACATTTGTGGCGTTTACATGCTCATTACCCCTTATTGGAATATTGTTGATTGTGTTAACCAGTGATAAGATGGAAGCCCACAGTCAGTTGAACAACTTAGTTTGATCTTGAAATCACCAGTCAGGTCTAATCATCTATTGTGTTGAATCTACCGACATATCATTTGTGGTCTAGCAACCTCTAGGTCTACTTTCGTTGTGTTACCTTAGGAGTTACCAGTTTTCTATCATCTTCCCTTTTGTATTGCCTAGACTACACAGACTTATACTTTAAATTTTTGCATCTTTTGAAAACTTAAATTTTTTAAAGTCCCTCTTGATTTGTTCCTGTGTACTATCATTTTCCAAAGGTTTTGAATCGGTATCACAGATACGATCTACCTTATATCAGCTATCCACTCCTTCTCCCTTGTTTTTTTTTTAATGTTAACTTGCTGACATATTCTCCCCCTAAAATACTAAAATCATTACTGGTTTAATTATTTTAGGATTTTAATAAACAGCAAAATAACATGAGTTTAAATTTAACAGACGAAAATAAACAGATAAAATAAAATAAAATAAGAAACTTTAACGAAACTACGTCGGACTACACATTATCATCATCAGGAATAACCTCACTTTTCTTTTTAACGCCGTTGACCTCTAGCAAATATTGAAAACGTGGTTTATCAAAGGCTTTAGTATAGAGGTCAGCGCGTTGAAAATCAGTATTAATTTTAACCACATCAATTAAGTTCTTTTCAAAACAATCTCTTATGAAATGGTATTTAATACCGATGTGTTTGGTCTTAGGATGTTAAACCGGATTTTTAGTTACTGCAATTGCAGCAGAGTTATCAACAAAAATAGGAGTAGAAGAGAACATTAAACCGTAATCCCGCATTTGCTGTTGAATCCAAATGATTTGTGAACAGCAACTTGCAGCAGCAACATACTCAGCTTCACAGGTTGACAATGCATCCGATGTCTGCTTCTTACACTGCCAGGTAACTAATCTTCTCCCAAAGAATTGACACCCTGCTGATGTAGACTTGTAGTTCATCTTGCAGCCCCCGTAATCCGAGTCACTATACGCGGTAAGCTCAAAGTCATCATCATGAGGGTACCACAATCCAAGTGTGGGTGTACCCTTCAGATAACAAAAAATCCTCTTGACCCCGATCAGATGGTTGACCTTAGGTTTAGCCTGATATCTAGAACATAAACATGTAGCATACATGATATCAGGTCTTGAGGCAGTGAGATACATGAGGGATCCAATCATTCCTCGGTACATCGTGGCATCTACAAGATCTCCATTTTCATCAGGTGCTATATCGTGATTCGTAGCAAGTGGAGTCCCAGCAGCAGAAGCATTCTCCATGTCAAAGCGACTGAGAATGTCTCCTACATACTTGGTCTGATGTAGAAAGATCCCATTTGGTGTCTGATCCACCTGTAACCCGAGAAAGAACTTCATCTCCCCCATAGCACTCATCTCAAACTCTTTCTTCATCACTGCTTCAAACTCTTTGCATAACTCTTCGTTCTTTGAACCGAAAATTATGTCATCAACATAGATCTGTACAAGCAGTAGGTCGCCATCCTTTTCTTTAATAAACAGCGTGCAGTCAATGACTCCCCTGCGAAATCCGTGTTTCACAAGATGAGTCGAGAGTTTCTCATACCAAGCTCGAGGAGCTTGATGAAGCCCGTATAAAGCCTTGTCGAGCTTGTTAAACTCTATCCCGATGATAAGGATCTTCAAATCCCTCGGGTTGACTGACATAGACTGTTTCTCTAATTTCCCCATGAAGGAATGCACTCTTCACATCTAATTGGTAGACTTTAATCTTCATGTACGATGCATAGGCAAGGAAGATACGGATTGCTTCCATCCTTGCCACGGGTGCAAACACCTCATTGTAGTCAATCCCCTCGACTTGGCGAAAACCTTGAACCACCAATCGAGCTTTGTTCCTGATAATGACCCCTTGGTCATCCTTCTTGCATTTTAGTACCCATTTGGTGCCAATGACTTTAGCACCTTTAGGTCTATCAACCAGAGTCCATACACCTAACTTCTTGAACTGCAGAAGTTCTTCTTGCATGGCACTCACCCACGCCTCATCATTTAGTGCCTCACTGACATATTTTGGCTCAACCTGCGAGACAAAACATCGATAAGCACCATCATGAATGTAACCCTTCTCCATAATTGAGGCGTAATCAACTGAGTATAGCTGATTTCGGGTTTGTACTCCTGATCTGACATCCCTAATGACATTGTCAAGGGGATGATAGACGTGTAATCGTGATCCTGGAGTGGTAGGAACAGCTACCTCAGAGCCAAGATTATGAACATTTGGTTCTGCATCTGAGGTAGTTGGAGTTTGAGGTTCCGAAGTCGAAGGTGCATCACTTGTAGATGCTTGTGGACTTTCAGGAACTGGAACCTGTTCCTCCTGACTGTTCTGGTCATCTGCTTCAGCTTCATCTTCAGAGGAGGAGTCACTGTCATCGACTACTCCCCCCGACTGGGTAGATGATTCTCCCTGTGTGCTAGATGGTGTATTCAAGATATCATACATCATCCTAGTAGCTAACTCATCATCCGAGGGAGAGAGAGGGATATTGAAGGACTTGAAGAATCCATCATAGTCGAAGAAGTAAGCGGGACCTTTGCTTGTAGGTGGTGTGGTATATCGCTGAACGTCAACATTACACCACACTTCTACAAGACCCGTTGTGTTGTTGTAAACTCGCTTGTTCGGTATGTTGTATCCTAGAAAGATTCCTTCATCCGCCTTCTCGCTGAATTTGCCTTCTTTTGTCTTCTTCAGAAGTGTGCACGGCGCGCCAAAAGGTTCAAGATACTCCAAATTCGGTTTGCGTCTTTGTAGTAGCTCATAACATGTCTTTTCGTGGCGCTTGACTATCAGGACTCGATTCAGTGTATAACATGCATTTGCCACTGCCTCATTCCAGAATTGGATAGGCAGTTTCGAGTCAGCTAGCATAGTCCGTGCTGTCTCTATCAAGCTTCTGTTCTTCCTCTCAGCAACACCATTCATCTGAGGCGTGTAGGCAGAAGTGAATTGATGCACAATTCCCTTTTCCTTGCAGTATGCCTCCATCCATTGATTCTTGAATTCTGTCCCGTTGTCTGAGCGTACTTTCTAACTTTTAGCTTGTAGAGAGATTCCAGTGTGGTTACTAACTCCTTGAATGACTCAAATGTTTCTGATTTGGATTTCAGAAACATTACCCAAGTGAACCTTGAGTAGTCATCAGTGACCACAAAACAGTACAAGTTGCCTGCAATGCTCTTTGTACTGACTGGACCAAACAGATCCATGTGAAGAAGTTCAAGAGGAAGTTTTATTGAATGAACCTTCTTTTCCTTATGAGACTTCTTCGTCTGTTTGCCTTTCTTGCAAGCTACACAAAAGTCAGGAAGTTGGAAGTTCTTGACATTAACTCTTCACCAAATCCTTCTGAATCAGATGATTCATCTTCCTTTGACTAATGTGTCCCATTCTCCTATGCCAGGAGATGGAATCCTTCTCAGTAGCTTTAGATAGAAAGCACTGAACCTCATGATCCGTTGTAGCAGCTGTTGAAGATCCAAGACATAAAGGTCTTTATATCTTGAAGCAGTCATCAGAACTTGGTCCTCTGGGATCATGTAGTCTTTCTTCAGCACGTAACACTTCTTGTTGTCGAAGATGACCTTAAATCCTTTATCACAGATTTGGGAAACCGAAAGCAAGTTATTTTGAAGTTGTTGAACGTAGTTCACCTTATCAAACTTAACTTTCTATTTCCCACTTCTCTCTGAGCTGTGATATAGCCTCCCTTGTTTCCAGCAAAGGAAACATGCCCTCCTTTTATTTGCTTGACGTTTGATAAAAGGGCCCTATTTCCTGTCATGTGCCTGGATGCTCCGCTGTCTACAATCCACGTGTTAGTCTCAGCAATGTATCGAACACCCTGCACATACAAAGTAAATCAATTAGTTTAGGTTAGGAACCCAAGCCTTTACTGGCTTGGGTTTCCCAAAGGCATCACACATCATAAACTCCACCCATTGACCCTTAGAGGGTGAGGGTAGCTCAGGTTCCTTCTTGTCATCAGTATCAGACACGCAGGATGACTTCTCTTTCCATAAGCCAGATTTGTGCAAGGCCTGTTTATGATAAACAGTCGACTGGCTTACAGGTTGGACTTTAGGTTCACTAGCTCTTCTAGGTGGAGTCAGAGAGCTCCTCTTAGAAGACCTAGGCTTAGAGTCCTGAAGGTCAATCTTCTTCCTAGGTGTCTGATAGAAAGGACAATAGGAAGCAATGTGTCCACATTCTCCACAGTTGTAGCACGACCTGCTATCAACTTTATGATTAAACTTTCTTTGTGGAGAAGTGTGTGACACTCTAGTAACATCAATCACTTTAGGTTTTAACTCTGGTTCTTTAGATGTTTTCTCTGGTTTAACAAAGTTAACTGTTTTAACCTGTTTAACATCTTTCTCTTTTTGGTTAACTGGTTTTTGACTTGAAGCATGTGAAAAATTAACATTTGAAGTCCTTTTAGGTTCTGATTTGACTCTATTTGACCCTGACTTTAAGTTAACTTTTTCAAATTCCTTTTCCAGATTAACACAAGGCAATTTATCCTTTGCCTTTAAAGTGGCCTCCTTTTGTTTGTGTCCAGATTCAGTAGATGAACACGAGGTATCTGGATCACTAACAAGAGGAGTAGACACCACGTGATCCTTGATGGGGTTATTATTTACTGGTCTAGTCTTAGTGTTCATCAAAGTCTCAGGTGGTGGTTGAACCACTTTGTAACCTAATCCCTCCCCGTTATTCCTTTCTCTCACTAAGTGTTGAACTATGTGTGAAGAACTAGTCCAACTATGCAGTTTCTGTTTTAATGAGTTTACTTCTACTTCTAGAACTGCCTTTTGCTTCTTAGTGTCTTCTAGGGAGTTTAGATAGTACCTAATGTCATTTGCTTGGTTAAAGGCAACTACTTCGGTTTCCCTAAGCTGTTTAGTCAATAGGTCTATCTTTTCTTTATAACTATGCTCATTTTGTTTTAATACTCTATTAGCCTCAGTGCACAGTTGCAAGTCTTTTACTAAGTTATCATTATGATCTAATAACCTAGCAAATTTTTCATCTATGCTATTCCTAAAAGTAGCACAATCAGAACAAGCATGATTATTAAACATTTGGTCAGTAGTACTTACATGAGTTGGTTCAAAAGAGCTAGCCATCAACGCAGCATCAGATCTCTCTGGTTCTGGTGATTCTGTCTTTTCTGTCTCTGACGTGGAAGTCTCCTCTTTAGGCTTGTAACTGACCTCGGCTGCAGTTGCTTCTTCACTATGTGACATCGCTAACTCAACTGCTAGATCACCTTCACTCGCAGAATCACCATCAATATCTTCTACACTGGCAATGTTTGATTCCCCTGGTGAGACAAACCTAAAACTCCAATCCTGTCCTTCATCATCATGAGCAGTCAAGGCTTTTGGATCCTTGTTTGATGAAGTAGAACTGGAAACTTCCTTGTCTTGGCGAGTAAAGGACAGAACGGGTTCCCATTACCCGTCTTCTTTGGCTTGACACATTCTCTCTTGAAGTGCCCCTTCTCTCCACAGTTGAAGCAGGTCACTTTGCTCTTGTCAAAGCCAAATGTGGTATCCTTAGTAGCTACCAAGTTATGTCCGGTCTTTTTAACAAACTTCTTCGCCCTCCGGACAGCACTAGCTAAGGCCCACATTATATCCATCCTCTCAAGCTCCATTTCGTCCACCTGCTCGTAGTCCTCGTCTGCCAGATGGCAGTTTCCAATCTTCCCGGCAACAAGTCCATCATATGAATGAACCACTGCAGCTAAAAGATCCATATGCTCTCGAGCTACTTCCACAGTCACATTACCGAGGTTCTCGATCTTCATTTGGTAGCACTTGCTTCTGATCCAATATAGTGGGTACAAGACAACCCTGACGTGTCTGATCCAGAAGGAGAAGCATGTGAAGGACCTGACGAGCTAGACACAAATGCAGTCTGGAGAGGTGCTCCAGATGTCTTAGCTTGAGGCGTGGCGTTGTACAAAGCTGGATTTTGTGTGTACGAAGACTTTTGAGCTCTGTACTTCATCCTTAGTGCTTCTTCTTGCAACTTAAGAATGAAGTCATTAATATCCAGCTTTGCAAGCATTCCATTCTGTCTCAGGTTAGACACGAATGAAGCCCACTTATCAGGCAATCCGTCTGCAAAGTTACTCACTTTCTCTTCCATGGTAGTTTCCACTCCATGTGTATGCAGTTCGCTCATCAAGTGGTAGAATCTATCTATGACGTCGTCTAATCTCTCGTTACCAATCGATGAGAAGTTATCGAATTCCTTCTTTAACTCCTTTGCCTTGATTGCCTTCAATGAAGCATTCCCATCATACCTCTTCTCTAGCTCATCCCACAGTTTCTTGGACTGCTTATTCTCTGAATACTGGTGGAATATGTCTTTGGGGATAGACTGAGTAATCAATGCATAAACCCTTTTCTCTGCATTGTACTTGACTTTCTGTGCGTCCGTCATCCCACCTAACGTTAGCTTAACTCCATCAGCTCCCACCGGTGTACTATACCCAATCTCAATGACTTCCCACAGATTAGGATCCACTCCATTGAGGTAGATCTCAAAACGTTGTTTCCACTGGGGAAACTCATCTAAAGTCAAGAGCTTTGGTGGTTTATTGTGATTACCCACCTCACTCTCAAGCAGCAGCAGGTTCTGTATCCTCGAGTCCTTCCCAGCAGTAAAGGCTGACATCTGATCTTCCATGGCGAATAACTTTAAGTCTAATCAAACAAACTTTCACTGATGCGACTGAAGGATGCGAATGGTCTAGTCGTGCGTATGAACTCTGCGACTGGTTCAATCGTGCGGCTGAACTGGGCGATTGGTTCAGTCGTGCGAATGAATTTGGTGCGTATGAGCTATGCGAACGAACGGTTCAGTCGGCCGAATGAAGGTCACTCGTGCGACTAGGTCCAATCATGCGAATGAGCAATGCGAATGGAGTCCAGTCGTGCGAACGGGTCACTCGTGCGACTGAAGCTGCTGTTTTGTGAAATTTTCTAGGTTTGACGGGTTTCAGCCATAAAAGTTCGAAATTTCACAAGTCCTAATCGCCTAAGTCCGTAGAAACCAAACTTTGATGAGCAGGGAACGTCCAAGATCACTTTTGACACCAAAGATTGCGTTTTTAGTGCAAAAACACAAACTTTTATGCAATCTTGATTGAATCAACACGTAATCAAGAGCCAAAGCTCTGATACCACTTGTTAGGACCTGGTATTTGAACGAAATACCTAGTGATTAGCGTGTAAACCAACTCAAATAGTGCGGAATCCTATTTGATTGGCGATCCAATCAGTGAGAACACACGAAGAATCAATCAAGAATTGAATCTAACGTTAGAAGTCGATTAGGAATCGATCTAATGTGTTCTGTGAACTTGGAGAACGATTTGGGAGGTCTCTGGACGGCTAGGGTACGTCTGGAATCGTAATGGTATGAATGCTTACGTTTTTCCACGAATTGGGTCTATTTATAGGTTAGTATTGTTCAATCGTGCGACTGGGCCATAAGTATGGTTCAGTTGTGCGATTGAACCATGCGGTTGATTCATCCGCACGACTGAGTGTTCAGTTGTGCGACTGAGCCAATCTTATGTGTCAATCATACGACTGATCCAGTCTCCTGGTTCAGTCGTGCGATTGAGTCAATCGTATGAAGTTATTCATGCGTATGGTCAATTCGCATGGGCCATTCGCATGAGAACTTCATTAAGTTAAGTTTGAATGTTTTAATTAATATAACATTATGTGTAACCATTCAAACAATCATAAACCCAATTAATTTAATCACGACTCATTAATGAAATATTAAACATTACAAATCACAAATAATCCATATCATTTCATTAATCATTACATATTATATAATAATCAGACAGACAAGATCTATTACATTACAAATCATGATCTAGGGACATACATGCATCAACACATTTGAGAAGCTTAAGGTTAAAGAAAGGTAAAAAGCAAAGGTGGTTTTGGGAATTAGGTTTGAGGAATAGTAGAATTGAAGAAGATAATGAGGAAGAGGGGGAACCGTTGGGTATTTATGTGAAAAGGGATTCAAACCAAAGTTAATGAAAGAGGATAAACTTTGAAATCCGAAAGTCGGTCCCACCTTTGAAAGAGTAGTTTACTTTTGCTCAAAAAGTAGTTTTCTTGGAATTCGAAAAGCTTCCGAAGGTAAATTATTTTCGGAAGTTTTAATGAAAAAGCTTCCGAAGCTAAAATGACTTCGGAAGATTTTCCTGAGAGTCTTGAAAGTTTTGCTTCGGAAGAGAAATAAACACTTGAATGCTTTGTATATGAAACAGCAAAGCTTCCGAGAGTTAATTTTGCCTCGGAAGGAAAAAGTCCTTAAAAATAAATAAGTGTCTGAGATAAGAATTTAAGCTTCGGAAGATAGATTTAGACTTCTTGCGAAGGTAAAATTTCTTAGACAGTTATTTATTTTAAAGACATGATTTTCTTCCGAAGGTAAAAGTATATCTTCCGAAGGATCAGAAAATTTTCAAGAATCTAAGGAAAGTCTTCAAAAAGGATTTTATATCCAAAGAAAACATGAGCTTATGAAAGTGATGAACTAGACAACTTAGGACACATATATTTTAAGATATAATTAGAATTAGTTTTAATAAAAGACCTACTCAAAGTTAATCATCCCAATAGCTGATATTAGATATTTAAATCTCTGTTCATCAAAAGTTTTTGTAAATAGATCAACATATTGTTCATGTAACGCCCCGAATAAATTCTAAGCGAGCCAATTGATAATAATGGGCTTAGACGAGACCATTTAATGAAAATAAGATGGATATGGGTTATAGACCGAGTTAACTCTACGGGTTATGAGTTTGACGAGTTTGAGATCCCGGGAACGCCTAGTATATATAAACAGATCAGCTTGAGCAGCTCTCATTTGCAACTCAAAACTCTAGTTCTAGAGAGAGAGAGTAGAGAGAGAAAGTAGAGAGGATTGAAGATCTAAGGCTCGGTTGATCTTGGGATTTAAGATTTGCGTTTGTGAGCATCCAAACAACAAGAAAACGCCAAGAATCCAGGTAAGAAACATCATCTAATAGTTCCTTTTGATGTAAACCCGGATTCTAGGGTTTGGGGTTTTTGAAAATGGTAAAGATCTGCCCAAAACTCACGTTTTTGTGTAAGAAAACATGTAAGAAGCTTAGAAATAGCTTATTGGGTGATAAACCAAGGTTTTGGATGTAAAATATTGAAGTTTTGGGTCAAAAATGGGTTGGTTCGTAATTTTCAGCCCGTTCTGCGAAACTGGGTGTTCATCCAGCGAAACTAGATATTCAATCAGCGAAACTGTGGATCTTCCTGCGAAATTATAGTTTCGCAGGTAGTTTCGCAAACATGTTTTTCCAACGAAAGTTGGGCGAAACTGGCAGCAAAACTGGCAGCGAAAATGCCAGCGAAACTGCCAGCGAATGTGCTAGCGAAACTAGCAGCGAAACTGCTGGTGAAACTAGCAGCGAAACTGTTGGAGAACCTAGCTGCGAAATTGCTGATCTTGCAGCGAAATTAGCAGCGAATTTAGGCAGAAAGTAACCCCTTTAAGTGTTAGCTATTCTGCAGGTTGTGTAGAGTGATCCTAGCCTTGTAAGCTTAGCCTAGAAGTTATTCGTGGTATCCAGGTGAGTTCTAGATCCCCTATTTATAAGTTTTTCCATGTTTTGGGGCTATTATGCATACTAAATTTACGTTTTTAAATGACCAAGATTTTAAGAGGTTTTAACAGGAAGAACGATTTTCTATAAGTAAATGTGCTATATAAAAGTGTAAATATAAAAACGTAAATGTGCTATAAGCCCGGCCCCAGCCAGGGGCGTTGCCCCTTGGACCCCACTAGGGGCTGCTGCCCCTAGGACCCCGCTGTCAGGGGCTGCCGCCCCCGAACCCCCGCTGTCCCGCGGCAGGTCTGTTATGCTTTATGATGACTAGTACTTGGTATGTTGTGTACTTAATAAATTAAGTATTATATATTAAAGTGGAAGATGATATTAGTGAAAAGTGAAACTTAATGAATGTTACCCCCGGGCCCGTTTGATGATGAAAAGTCTTGCAAGCACTATGATAGACTTCACTTATGTGAGTCTGATGTATGATGATGGATCTGTATTCATGAGCGGGCTATATGCCTTGTAGTGTGGATCAACTGTCGGGGGTTAGCTACCGTTTCATGTGTACCGACAGGGATTGACATTTGTTGTCGATCAACATGGAGCTCTTGCTTTGTGCAATCTCGTTTATGATGAAAGTGAAAGATAATGAAAGATATGAATGGATGATAGATAATGAACATGCTTATTATGATGCAAGTAATGTTATGTACTAAGTTGTATGCATGGTCATTATATGAAGGATAACGTTTATATTTTCTTATATTATTTAAAACTAGAACTCGCTCAGCGAAGCTGACTTTTATGCATAATAGTTGGCAGGTAAGAGCTGATGCTGAGGATGGCACACGGAGCTACTTGGGGAGCTATGGATGGCATTCAAGTTTATGAAAATCTTTATTGTAATTTAAGAACAAGTAATATGTTTTGTTTACAATTAAATGACAAATGTGAAGGGTTTGTTAGAACACAAAAACATAGTTTAACCTTTTAAACTTTTCAGAAAACGCAGCGGAGGTATAGGATTATAACAAGTTTATAATCTGAAATTTTCGTGTTCTAAGTGTGGTTTTAAGATGAAAACAAAACCCAAATCAATAGGATCTTAAATATATGAATGGAACAAGCTATGAACATACAAAATCGTACATAAAATCACAGCTAGAACAAGCTGTGACAACTACCTTGTTCCAGCAGCAAATGTCGACCAAAATGGGGTTTTGATGCTTGTTCTTTTGGCCAAGACTCCAATGGAGGACTCCTCAAGCTAGTATACCCCAAGCTTGATGGCAACACCCTTTCTTGTTAGGTAGAATCACCCAAAATAAGCTTCAAAAACTCTTCTTTTCTTGCTTGAACCGTGAGGTTGAGAGAGAGAGAGCTGGAGCCTTTTGCATGTAATTTGTGTGGTTCTTTTTTTGTGGAGTGTTCAAGACAAGAGTTAAATGTGTGTTGGTACCCAAAGCAAGTTTGGTCCAATGGGGATTAAAGGGGAGGGCGGCCGAAATTTGGGTTTCAAAACCCTTTCCCCTTCAATTTGTTTATCACACATTAATATGTCTTGTGAACTAGACATATAATAAATTGTATGTACAATATATATATATATGTATTTACATACTTATACAATTAACCATTTAATTTATAAGTTGTAATTCCCACTATTATTTGATGTCATCTAACTAATTTAAACAACACTTCAAATAATATTGTTTGAACAAATTATCCTAATAAGTTGTTCCCACTCACATGCAACTTATTTAGAAAACCCATTTTCTAAATCGGTGTAAATTTTTAATTGCATGATCACATCATCAATTAAATATTTAATTGGTGTTTGCCAAACTTGTTATTGGGTATAACCCGACTTGGATCATAACGTACTAACCACATCAATATTCTAAGTGTCTTGGGCACACAGAATCCAACAATCTCCCACTTGCCCAAGATTCATAGAAGATTGATGTAAGCAGTAAATACCGCCTAACAACGGTTCACTACCCTTAATACGCATGACTTGTAGCCATTCAATAACATCATCCCTTTCAAGTACCCTACTTGAAATGATTTAGGTGAATCAATCATCTATCCTTTTGTTTCAGATGTCATGTTAAATCCAAGAACACAGAATGATCATTTCTTGTTGATTTAACTTATCAGGCCTTAGACATCTAACTCTCAACGAATAAGAGGAACAAATTCCATCTTGACTACATATGTTTCTCACAGACACCTCGTGTCATACCTGAATATACCCTTATGTACTGTCCACTATTTCAGGACAGTGAAGAAGAAGCTCAAGGTGTAACACTTGGTGAATATCAAAACCCAATATGTATCTCAGGTCGGAGGATACCAAATGATATTCGCCTTTACTCAAAATTACTTATGATCAATCAATAAGATTCCATGTAGTAAAATTTGAGATGCGGGTTAGTCCAATATTTGTATCCCACAAATATCTATGAACCTTGGTAGCAACCCATTGCTCTATATTCATCCTTATGAATATCAACCAATCCAAGTTCATAATAATCTTACTTTCACACTTGTTCCCACAAGTATGAGCGACTACGGACATTTTAGAGTAAACAATTTACTCATGGATTAAACATGCTAAATTGGAACATTAATTGAAACATTATAACCAAATAATTTTATTCAAATAATAAAGAGTTCCACATATCCAAATACAAAATGTACAGATCAAATCCAATCACTAGAATATCGAAGTCCCATGGCACAAGTATGACATTCATGCTTTGCCTTTTCAAGGAGCTTCGTGAGAGGATCCGCAATGTTTTGATCCGTGTGAACTTTGCGAATACATATCTTTCCCTTTTCAACTTCATCTCGTATGTAGTTGAATCTCCGCTCAATGTGCCTAGTCTTTTGATGAGCACGGGGTTCCTTGATTTGTGCAATCGCACCCTCGTTATCACAAAAGATCTCTAGGGGGTCCTGAATGGAAGGGACTACCCCTAGATCGGCAATGAATTTCTTCAACCATGCAGCTTCTTGAGCTGCCAATGAGGCGGCAACGTATTCTGATTCTGTAGTCGATAGAGCCACCACATCCTGCTTGGAGCTCTTCCAAGAGACAGCTCCTCCATTTAGAATGAAAATGTATCCCGATTGTGACCGAGAATCATCACGATCGGTTTGGAAACTCGCATCCGTGTAACCTTTTACAACGAGTTCCTCGTCACCAGATCCATAGATTAGGAACATATCCCTTGTCCTCCTTAGGTACTTAAGTATGTTCTTAACAGCCATCCAATGACTGTTTCCAGGATTTTGCTGGTAACGGCTTGTCATGCTCAAAGCGCATGACACGTCCGGTCGAGTGCATATCATTGCATACATGATGGATCCAATAGCAGATGCATATGGGATTGCCTTCATTTTATCTTGCTCATCCTTTGAGCTTGGACATTGAGTCGTACTCAATATCGTTCCTCTTTGAATAGGTACGGTACCTTTCTTAGAGTTCTCCATCTTGAACCTTTTCAAGATCTTATCAATGTATGCACTTTGATTCAAACCAATCAACCGCCTTGATCTATCCCTATAGATCTTTATTCCTAGAATATAGGCGGCTTCACCAAGATCCTTGATGGAAAAACAACTTCCAAGCCAGGTTTTTACACCTTCCAAGGTTGGAATGTCATTTCCAAATAGTAGTATGTCATCAACATACAATACTAGGAAAGTTACTGTGCTCCCACTAGCCTTCTTATACACACAAGCCTCATCAGCGTTTTTGATGAAGCCAAATTTCTTTACTTCCTCATCAAAACGGTGATTCCAGCTTCTCGATGCTTGTTTCAATCCATAGATTGATTTCTTTAACTTGCATACTTTATTAGGATGTTTTGGATCGACAAAACCTTCAGGCTGAACCATATAGACATCTTCCTCAAGATATCCATTTAGGAAAGCAGTTTTGACATCCATTTGCCAAATCTCATAATCATAATGAGCAGCTATGGCAAACAATATCCTTATAGACTTTAGCATCGCTACAGGTGAGAAGGTTTCATCATAATCAACCCCTTGAGTTTGAGTGAAACCCTTTGCTACAAGTCTAGCTTTATAAGTATCCAACTTTCCATGCATATCGGTTTTCTTCTTGAAAACCCACTTACTTCCAACTACTTTGGAATTAAGAGGTGGTACAACAAGTTCCCAAACTTGGTTGTCATACATGGATTGCATCTCAACGTTCATGGCTTCTAGCCATTTGTCACAATCCGCATTGGACATTGCATTATGGTATGTGGTTGGTTCATCAGAATCTACCACATAGCATCCATCCATGAAAAATCCGTATCTTTTAGGTGGATTACTAGTTCTACCACTTCTGCGAACGTTTTGTGTGTATTGATCAACCATTTGATCATCTTCAACATCCTCATGTTGAGTGCTAGTTTCAACCAAACGTGCATCGGGTTGTGGTTCTTGATCTTCTTCAAGATCCACTGTTCTACTGCTAGCTCCTTCCATAAGGAACTTTGCTTCTAAGAACTCACCCTTTCTGGCAACAAACACCTTTTGTTCCAGTGGATCATAGAAATAATATCCCATAGAATCTCTAGGATATCCAATAAAGATACACTTGGTGGATCGGACTTCCAATTTGTTTGGGGTGGGAGTCTTAACATAAGCTTCACAACCCCAGACCCTTAAGTATGATAGGGATGGAACTCTTCCATGCCATATCTCAAAAGGTGTCCTTTCCACCTTTTTGGTTGGGGCCATATTTAAAATACGGGCCGCGGAGAGCAAAGCGAAACCCCAAAATGATAGAGGTAATGTGCTTCTAGCCATCATAGATCGGACCATATCCAATAAGGTTCGATTCCTCCTCTCAGACACACCATTGTGTTGTGGTGTTCCAGGTGGAGTGAGTTGTGAGACAATCCCACAACTCCTAAGATGATCTTGAAAAACATCACTTAGGTATTCACCTCCTCTATCGGTACGGAGAACTTTAATTGACTTGTTGAGTTGATTTTCAACTTCATTCTGAAGATTTTGAACATTTCAAAAGCTTCATCTTTGTGCCTTAATAAGTACACATACCCATAGCGACTATAATCGTCGGTAAAGGTAATGAAGTATCTTTCACCATTCCTAGTCATTGGCTTAAAAGGACCACATACATCCGAATGTATGATTCCTAATAAATCTTTTGCCCTTTCGGTAGTTCCACTAAAGGGTGCCTTAGTCATCTTACCTTGTAAACAAGATTCACAAACATCAAATGAATCACATTCATTTGTTTTTAAAAGACCATTCTTTTGAAGTGTTTGTAAACGTTTCTTGTTTATATGACCAAGACGACAATGCCAAAGATAGGTATCACTCAAGTCCAACTTGAGTTTCTTGGTGTTTGTTTGGTACAATGAACTATTTAAAGTATTTTCATGAACCAATTCATAAATACCATTAATTGGTATAGCTTTAAAATAGAACATACCATTTAAAGAAACATGAATATCATTTTCAATAAAGGATAATACATAATCATAATGTCTTAATTGAGATACAGAAATAATGTTCCTAGTCAAACTAGGAGCATACAAAACATTCTTCAAAATAACTTCCAAACCACTTGGAAGTCTTAGGATGTAGTCCCCACGAGCTTCAACTAAGACTTTAGTTCCATTGCCCATGAAGAGGCTAACATCCCCTTTCTTGAAGTCCCTACTTCTTGTGAACCCCTACAACAAATTGCAAATATGAGTTCCACATCCGGTATCCAATACCCATGTGTTTGAAGATGTAACATTAAGATCAATATGAATCATGTATATTGTACCTGAGGTCTGCCCGGCATCCCTCTTGGCTTTCAACTCTTGGAGATGGACAGGACAATTCCTTGCCCAATGTCCTATCTCCCCACACTTGAAGCATGGGTCATTTGTAGCAACCTTTTGCTTCTTCTCTTGTGGTTTGGGTGGTACCCTTACCACCCCTTTCCCCTTTCCCCACGCATGTCCCTTACCCTTGGCAACCTTTGCCTTGGGTGCGGGATGAGGCCTTTTGTTGTTCCCACCTTCATTGATGGTGAGAACGGGTAAAACCCTTTTACCCATGGCCGCCTCGGCCGTTTTGAGCATTGAGTGAAGTTCACCAATGCTTTTGTCCCATGCATTCATGTTGTAGTTCAACACGAATGTCTCGAACTTCTTGGTTAGGCCATTTAGGATCAAATCCGTGGCCAACTCCTTCGAGACGGGGCAGTTTAGCCTCTCGAGGCGGTCAATATGACTTTTCATCTTAAGTACATAAGATGAAACAGATTGGTTGTCGTCCATACGACATGCATGGAGCGCTCGAACCGTTTCGAACCGCTCAACCCTTGCTTGCTGTTGGAACGTCTCCTTCAGCTGGGTTATCATGTCGTAAGCTCCGTGATGTTCATACTCCTTTTGGAGATCCGGAGTCATGCTCGCTAGCATGAGACAAGACACTTGGACGGAGTCCTCAGTGTATTTCAGCCAATCATTAAAGGCCTCCTCATCATCCTCGTTAGGTTGATCGGGGATAGGGTCGTCTAAAACATATGATCTTCTCTCTTGCTTGAGAACAATTCTCAAGTTTCGATACCAATCAATAAAGTTGTTATGATTTAGACGTTCCTTTTGGAGGATCGCTCGTAGTGATTGGTTTGATGCGGACGAGTTATCGTGATTTTCATTATTGGTGGCCATCTACAAAATTTAACAAAGATCAATCTTAGTATTTTCGATATTGCTAATTTTAATATTTAATGCCTTTTAAGGTCAATTTTATATTAAAATCTAGAAGCCAACATTACATTTAAATTGTGGTTAGGTGACCTTTATCCCACGATTTAAATTAATAAGGTGGTCAACGATTGACGATTGCAACCATTTGCAACTTCTAGAAATATGGGATCGACTTAAAACATCATATGTAAAGTCGGCATGTTAATCCCATCAACACCATTTGGAAACCACATCGTAGGTGATCCATTTGACATGATTTGCAAATCAAGACACCCTACTTACACCCACGTGTGAGTTTGCCAAAACAAGTGGTTAGGTGACCTTTATCCCACAAATAAGGCATTCTCACCTCAAGTCACAAGTTCCCTCAAAATGGTTAGGTGACCTTTATCCCACTAAGAGTTCCCAAGTGACTCAAGTGTTGTGTAAAAGGACGGTGTTGATCTTGTTTGGAAAAAAGTTTTAGAGGTTTCAAAATACAAGTTTAGAAAACTCTATGTACTTGTATTTGCATGCTTTCAAATACAAGGTACCTTATGGTTCTTTGATTAAAACCTATTTTAATCCTTAAAATCATTAAATAATTTTAATAACCTTTTATTAACCTTTAAGAACCATCAATTTTCAGCTTGTTAAGTTTGTTAATTAGTTTGCTTTGAATATCCAAATATCAACCAAACAATCAAGACAACAAACAATCAACCAAGCATAAACATTAACAACCATATGAGCATATGTGCATAACCATAGCATCTAAAGTGGTCCACACTTGTTTGCCATCACAAGTGTGGTCCATAGGACATTCCTAAGGGTCACAAATATCATAAAGGTTCCAAGAACCTTCCACTAGAAACCGCATCCAAATGCTCCATGTTTCTTGTGTCTTTGTGTCCATCTTTGGGTCTTGATCTTGTACATCTTCCTTTTACAAAATTGTATCCTAATACATTTTTCTAGTAAAGGAAATGAACCTAATCTATTATTACATAACCAAATGAATGAATAATTACAACCCAAATGAATAAACACAAATATTACAACCAAATTGAATGAATAAAACAACCACTTGAATCATCCAAACAACACAAGGCCACAAGCTAGGTTATGCACTTTAACAACCAATGATTAAATCATCAAAATATATCATTAATCCCCACTTAAAACCTTCAAATTTCAGCCAACATAAACTGAAATTTTGGTTTTAAATATTGTCCAAACAATCAACATATCAACATACATATCTTTCAAGGTTTAATCACAAGCATGTGTGATGTAACCTTGAAAGTTGGGGATTTCAATAAGACATAATATTTCAGCCCAAAACCAGCCTATAACATGTCTAATATCATCTTTTAAAACCAATTTCAAAAGATGAATCAAGCAAGCCATCCATATAACCTGGCTCTTGATGCCATTGAAGGGTTTGTTAGAACACAAAAACATAGTTTAACCTTTTAAACTTTTCAGAAAACGCAGCGGAGGTATAGGATATAACAAGTTTATAATCTGAAATTTTCGTGTTCTAAGTGTGGTTTTAAGATGAAAACAAAACCCAAATCAATAGGATCTTAAATATATGAATGGAACAAGCTATGAACATACAAAATCGTACATAAAATCACAGCTAGAACAAGCTGTGACAACTACCTTGTTCCAGCAGCAAATGTTGACCAAAATGGGGTTTTGATGCTTGTTCTTTTGGCCAAGACTCCAATGGAGGACTCCTCAAGCTAGTATACCCCAAGCTTGATGGCAACACCCTTTCTTGTTAGGTAGAATCACCCAAAATAAGCTTCAAAAACTCTTCTTTTCTTGCTTGAACCGTGAGGTTGAGAGAGAGAGAGAGATTGGAGCCTTTTGCATGTAATTTGTGTGGTTCTTTTTTTGTGGAGTGTTCAAGACAAGAGTTAAATGTGTGTTGGTACCCAAAGCAAGTTTGGTCCAATGGGGATTAAAGGGGAGGGCGGCCGAAATTTGGGTTTCAAAACCCTTTCCCCTTCAATTTGTTTATCACACATTAATATGTCTTGTGAACTAGACATATAATAAATTGTATGTACAATATATATATATATGTATTTACATACTTATACAATTAACCATTTAATTTATAAGTTGTAATTCCCACTATTATTTGATGTCATCTAACTAATTTAAACAACACTTCAAATAATATTGTTTGAACAAATTATCCTAATAAGTTGTTCCCACTCACATGCAACTTATTTAGAAAACCCATTTTCTAAATCGGTGTAAATATTTAATTGCATGATCACATCATCAATTAAATATTTAATTGGTGTTTGCCAAACTTGTTATTGGGTATAACCCGACTTGGATCATAACGTACTAACCATATCAATATTCTAAGTGTCTTGGGCACACAGAATCCAACAAAATGTATGTGTACGATGTGTTTTTCAGAGGTTTAAATGAATGTCAAATTATTTCCGCTGCAATGTTTTATTATTAAATTGATTTTATGCTATGATTAACCAACTGTGAGGCTTCCCGGGAACGGGGCCTTACAGTTCATCTGTATGAACTTTGACTAGTTTAATTAATCCCTTTTCATAGTTATCTCTTATTAATGATACCTGATATTGATGTGTTTGGTCCTTGAGTGCTGCAGAGGGTTCTCAGTGATAGAGATAGCACTATTGTTGTCTATGTGGATAGGAGTCTCCTTGAAGTTAAATCCATAGTCCAGCATCTGATTTTGAATCCAAAGCACTTGAGCACAGCAACTTGCAGCAGCAATGTATTCAGCCTCAGCAGTTGATGCAGACACACAGGATTGTTTCTTGCATTTCCATGAGACAACCCTTCCACCAAGGAATTGACATCCCCCAGATGTAGACTTTGCAGTCATGTTGCAACCACCATAATCACTATCTGTATAAGCATACAGATTGAAGTCAGGATTCTTTGGATACCATAAACCAAGTGTTGAAGCACCTTTGAGATATCTTAAAATCCTTTTGACAGTGATGAGGTGAGACATCATAGGGTTGGCTTGATATCTTGCACAAATACATGTAGCAAACATGATATCAGGCCTGCTAGTTGTAAGATACATAAGAGACCCAATCATAGCCCTGTATAAATGTTCATCTACACACTCCCCCTCAAGATCAGGTCCAAAGGAGTGGTTTCTGGCTATGGGTGTCTTAGCAATCTTACAATCAGTCATGTTGAACCTCTTGAGTATGTCCTGAACATACTTTGACTGACTTATGAAGATGTCCTCTTCAACTTGCTTCACTTGAATTCCCAAAAAGAAATTGAGTTCTCCCATTGCACTCATTTCAAATCTGTCTTTCATCAGCTTCTCAAAGTCTTCGCAGAGGTTTGGATTAGTTGAACCAAAGATGATGTCATCTACATATACTTGAACTAGCAATAAGTCATTTCCCTGTCCTTTGATGAAGAGAGTTCCATCTATAGTACCTCTCCTGTATCCATGTTTACAAAGATACTCAGATAATGTCTCATACCACTTCCTGGGTGCCTGATGCAGCCCATAAAGAGCTTTCTCAAGCTTGCAGACATAATCAGGATGATCAGGGTCTACAAAACCAGGTGGATGTTTGACATAAACCTCTTCATCAATCACTCCATACAGAAAAGCACACTTTACATCAAGTTGAAAGACCTTGAAGTTCTTGGATGCAGCAAATGCCAGGAATATCCTAACAGCTTCTAATCTTGCTACAGGAGCAAAGACATCAGTGTAGTCAATCCCTTCTTCTTGTGTGTATCCTTAACAACTAGTCTTGCTTTGTTCTTGATGATAATGCCTCTATCATCCTTCTTATTCCTAAAAACCCATTTGGTTCCAATGGTAGTCTTCCCATGAGGAAGAGGACAAAGGTTCCAAACTTTCTGCCTTTTGAATTGAAGCAACGCTTGTTGCATAGCTTCAACCCAACTTCCATCCTTTAGAGCTTCATCAACTTTCTTTGGCTCTATCTGGGATAAGAAACAAAAGTGAAGACAAACATTTGCTTCATGGGTTTGTCCTCTTGTTCTTACCCTTGTGACAACATCTCCAATGATGTTTGTGGTGGGGTGAGACTTGTGGATCCTTAGCTGAGGGATCACAGCAAGTTGCTGAGAAAGATCCAAATTTGAGAAATTTAGATCTGGCATAGATGATTCACCCTCCATATCACCACACTTATCAAGATTAACTTGATCCAATGAGTGTGTGACATCATTGATGTTATCATCTATGGTGTGGTTATTAGCATCAAGGAATTCCTGATCACTTTCACCATCACCATTGTTGTCTTCCACAATTGAGGTAACTTTATCTGGTTGTGGAGCCTCTGAGCTGGAATTTGAGGGCACACCAGATGTATCAGCTGAATTTGTCATTGTAGTGCTGATAGAAACCTCATTTGCTGAAGTAGTTCCAACTGGAGCTGAAGATGTATGAGTTGAGGGTCTTCCTAGCTCAAATCTTGGATCAGGATCACCTGTATTTAAATTTCTGCAGATCCTGAAACATTCTCACAAGATTTGTTAAAACAGTTGGTAACTAAATCAAGATCAAATAGCCAATCAGGACCAGAACCAGCCACACAGGGTGTGTGTTCATTGAAAGTCACATTGGCTGACTCCTCAACAATTCTAGTTCTGAAATTGTATACTCTATAAGCTTTAGCTTGGGAAGAGTATCCAATGAAGTGTCCATCATCTGATTTCTCAGCAAACTTGGCAATTTGATCCTTGGTATTCAAGATGGTGCAGGGACATCCAAATGACCTGAGAAAACCAATTAAATGTTTTCTCTTGTGCCAAAGTTCATAAGGAGTCTTACCATGTGTCTTAACTACTAAAACTCTGTTTTGCACATAGCAAGCAGTATTTACTGCCTCTGCCCAGAAGGTGATGGGCAATTTGGAGTCAGACAACATAGTTCTTGCAGCTTCAATTAGTGTCCTGTTTCTCCTCTCAACAACTCCATTTTGCTGAGGAGTCCTGGGAGCGCTATATTGTCTTGTAATACCTTTTTCATCACAAAATGTATCAAGGATTTGATTCTTGAATTCAGTCCCTTGATCACATCTTATGGTTTTGACCTTGTGATCACTTTGATTCTCAATTTTTAAGATGAAATTCTTCAGAATCTCAGGGGTTTCATCCTTAGTTCTAAGAAAGAAGACCCAAGTGAATCTTGTAAAATCATCTGTGATCACCAAACAATAAGAGGTCCTTCCTAGACTCATTACACTGGTGGGGCCAAAGAGATCCATATGTAACAAATGTAGGAGAGTAGTGATAGAGTTCTTTTCCTTAGGCTTGTGATATACCTTATGTTGCTTCCCTTTCAGGCATGCAACACAATGATCATCACTTGTAAACTCTTTCTTTGGCATTCCAGTTACCAAATCATGTTTAATTAGTTTATTCATGTTCTTAAAGTTTACATGGCACATTCTTTTATGCCATAGGAAAGACTCATCACTATTTGCTTTAGATAGAAAGCATGAAACTTCTCCAGAGGGAGATGTTTCTTGCAAATCCATCTTGTACATGTTCCCTTTCCTGGGGGCTCTAAGCAGGATGTGCTCATAAGGAATGACCACTTCAGGCTTGAGAACAATGCACTCATGCTCAGTAAAGAGCATGTTATGACTCTGATCACAAAATTGGGATACACTCAGAAGATTGTACCCAAGCTCCTTGACAAAGTTTACCTTTTCAATGCTGAGCTTACCATTTGTCTCCTCCAAAAGCAACTAGTCCGCCATCAATTCTCTCAAAGTTATGGAGTAGTGACCTATTTCCTATCATGTGCCTGGAACAGCCACTATCAATGATCCAGACATTCATGTTTGTCTTGAGCTGTTCCTGCACAAAGAAAATGATTAGTTACATTTGGAAACCCAAGCCTTACTTGTCTTGGGCTTACTAAGTATAATAGAAGGTAATGCAACAGTAATAGATCCTATGGTTGTGCTAGAGGGATCTTCAGCTGTTGTTGATGGAGAAACTTCAGTCACTTGGTCTTTCTTAGACTTCCACACCACCTTTGGAGTCTTGGACTTGACCTTCAAAGCCTTTGAAGCTTTTGGGACTTCACAAGTTTTGATGACTGAACCTTCGGAAGATTCTGCAGACACTGCAGCAGACTTCAGTGCTTCGGAAGAATTCCTTTCTTCCGAGACCAATTTTTTCTTCCGAAGGTAATTTTCCATTTACCTTCTTCTTTGATTTGGAGCTTCCGAAGGAAACAGATTTTCCTTCCGAAGCTTGAATCTTCTTGAAACTCTTTGAAGTCTTTGTATTGGTCATATGGACAGTACTTTTAGGATTATATGGACAATCCTTAGAAATGTGAGAGGTACTTTCACACATGACACACAACAGTTTCTTCTTCACAAGAGTCTCCTTATGAGAGCAATACTGTCTTTGGTCACATCCCTTCCCCACCTTCATCTTTGTAGATGCTAAGACAGTTCTTTTGGGCTGTGAACTGTTCTTGGAGTTTGATGGTCCTGGCTGTGCAGCAGTGGTACACAGCAAATCAGTCTTCTTCTTGGTACTGAGATGATTTGGACAAGAACCAAAACTCTTAGCTGAAGAGTTTTGGTTGATGTCTTCAGTCTTTACTACTTCAAACCCTGCAAAGATAAAAACTTGTTTCTGCTTAGAGTCAAAAGTAGCCTTGATCTCTTGAGCCTTCTTTGCCTTTCTTTTGCTCTTTCTGATCAAGTTCTTTCTCTTTGACTTGGTCATCATAGTAGTCTTCTTCTCCTCAGAAGAATAGTGGCCCTTAGTAGAATCCTCCTCTTCACTCTTTTCAGAGGAATTCTTCACTATCTCTTCTTCATCCTCTTCACTTATAGGATCTATGAGAGGAAGCTCATCTTCACAAGTTCCACACCTAGGATATCTTACGGACAAGATTGTGTGTAGAGGAGCTATCTCATTTGATCCCAGTCCCTGTCTATTTTGATAACACACTTTGTTGTGCAGGGATGAGGATATCATGTTCTTGAAGGTCTCTTCTTCAAGAACACTCTTTTCTGCCCTGGCTTTGCTGATCACAAGCTCAGCCTGACACTCAGTCAGCTTGGTTATGAGATCTTGGATTTGAGTCCTAAAATCTGTATGTTCATGTTTTAGTACTGAAATGGTTTTCTCTAAGTCCTCTATCTTTAGCTTATAATCATTTTCAGACTTTCTAAAATCAGATTTTAAAATGTTTAAGGACTCAAGATCAGATCTCATTTCCAAGTTATGGGACCTATCTGTTAACTTTAGCAATGCATTTAGGAGTATAGAGATGTTCCAATACCTTGGCTTCATCATTATCTGCCATTAGTGCTTGGTTTGGAGAAGCATCTTCCACCTGAAAGCTCCAGTCAAAGCCTCCTTCTTCAACAGCAACAACAGCTTGTTGCTTTGGCTTCTCATTCTGAGGGGCTTTGTCAGTGTAGTTTGGTCTGGTTTGTGCTTGGCCACCATTTGTTTTAGGTGCCTTATACTCTCTAGCAAAGTGGCCCATCAAGTTACAGTTGTAACACTTGACTTTGCTTATATCCAAGCCAAACTTTCCACTGGTTGCATTGCTTGGAAACCTCCTTCCAGTTCTCTTGTAAAACTTCTTGGCTCGATGAGTGAGAAGAGCCATCTGCTGAACTATTTCCATATATTCCAGGTCATCTGGATGGATACAATCCAGGTCTTCAAGAGTGAAAAGAGAGTTGCCATAACTTTCATCAGAAGACACAAAGGCTTGAGAAGAGCTTGTCTCTTGGAATGGGCTTCCCTGAGTGTAGTTCTCCCTGGGTGTCCCTGGGAAGGTGATGAAAGGACCCTTTGGTGAGTTGTCAGGGTAGCATATGAGATGATGTTGGGGTTCTATGCTATTCCTTTCAACCACATGTAGGGCTGAACCCATTTGATTGTTGGAATTGCCAGATGAACCTTGCATGTTCATTTCCATCTGGTAGCCACTGAGAATCCCATATAACTCTGTCAGAGTAAGAGTTTTGAGATTTTCAGTTCTCTTGATCACCACACAGTAGTGTGTCCATTGCCTAGGAAGTGAGGACATGAACTTCCTTACAATGTCTTTGTTTTCAAGAGGAACTCCTCCATCCACAAGGGTATCCACTATCTCAACATACCTGAAGTATTGCTGAGTCATGGTTTCACCTGTTTTAAAGGTGAAGTTTTCAAACTGCTGCTTCAGGAGATCCTTCTTGTTCTCCTTGGCTTCAGAGGAGCCTTTATACATCAGTTTTAGTGCATCCCACAGCTATTTAGCTGTTTTGCACTTCTTGAAACCTCTGTACACAGAGTTTGGAAGGGCAGTTTGAAGAACACTCATGGCTTTTCTATCAATCTCTACTCTCTTCCTATCTTCATCAGAGTAGTTAGCCACATCTTTGGGGATCATACCAGCACCAGTAGCAGAAGGAGTGCTGGGTATGAAAGGTCCATTTTCAACAGATTCCCACATTCTTGAGTCTAGAGACCTGATGAAACCTTCCATTCTCATACACCAGGTATCAAAGTCATCAAGAGTGATCAGTGGGGACTTGTTCATGGTTCCAGTCTCCATATCATTCTTTGAAATGGATGTCATTTTGAAAGTTTAGTATTTGTGTGTGTGAGGGATCTTAAGATGGTGAGATCTTATATCAAGAGCCTGAAATGCTCTGATACCAATTGCAGGACCAGGTAAGGGCTTAACAATTACAACACAGCAACAAAAAGAGGAGATTAACTAAACTTGATCAAACAGTAAACTGGATTAACCAAGATAATGATACAAAGAACACAAGTAATGATAAAGAGACAGAACAAGAGATTTGGGTTTCAAGGAGGCAGTATATTGCTTTCTCAAGTTCTATTACAAGTGTTACAAAGCATAAAGAAAGATACTAGAACTTGGAATACTTATACTACAACCTACAGCCGGCTATACTTTGAAGCCAGCTGGATACAATTGACTAGACACAAAAAAAATCAATTGTAGAATCAAAAGGCATATCTGCATTTGACCTTGTGACTATGACATGCCATAGCTCACATCCTTATCTATTACAAAAAGGATAAAGTACATAAAGTTGAAGGTTACAGACTCAAGACCTCAATGTACAGTTACCAAAAGCATGGACCTTTTCACCAACTCATGAAAGATGGTGACTTTACAGAGATGCAGTGGAAAGGTGTCCAGCTTTATGGAACAATACATCAGATAAAGCATGTTACTAAAAGTCTTCGGAAGAAATCTGTCTTCATAGGATGAAGCTTCGGAAGACTTTGTCCCTGAGGCTTCGGAAGACTTCATATTTGGCTTCGGAAGATATTGGTCTTGGCTTCGGAAGATTTTACACTTAGAATATTTCTAGTGTATGGTGTAAAACTTCCGAAGCAATTCTACTTCAGTTCTTAGTGCATTACTTGCAGAGAGACATTGGATGTTTTGGTTTGCATTAGACTTAAAGGAATCCTTAGAATAAAGAATCATGTAAAAGTTGTTAAATCGTGCTAAGTTTCATCTAATCCAATGATAATAAGAGTTTAGCCCATAAGGCTTACAAAAAACACACCCAAACTCAAGAACATGGAAGAACTCATAATAGATCTAGAGGAATTCAAACCAATTTTGAGTGGAAATGGGTGCTCAAAGACACCTAAGGGTTTGAGGGAGGCTAGGGTTTTGAAAGAAATGAAAATTATGGTGGAAATGAGGTGTACTAGGGTTATAAACTCGTTTTGTGCATGAACATGTCCATATCTGAAGTGATATGACCACATCCAACATAAAAATGAGCTATTTGGACTTTGAGAGCTTATATGGCCATATTCAGCTTCAATATGGTCATATCAGAAGCATTTTTCCTCTTGAACTACTTCAAATCTTGGGTTTTCTTCACAAAAATCACCGAGCTTCGTCCGAAAACTACAAAATTCAAATAAAACATAAATAAGTGTCTAAATTATAAATTTTGTATCAAAAATAACTTAGAATGCAAAGAAATATATATTCTAAAATATATATTTATTATTATATCAACAACTAGTCACCATCATTATACCTACAAGCTCAAGTGATGTCACATCAGGCACTACTCATGTCACAGTGAAGCCTGTTAATCATATACCCAGATTCTCCAATTATTGAAGCCTCAAACCTAATTACTCCATTTGAAATTTGCTATCAAGAATCTTTCTAGTCTCTTTCATGCTCAAGTAGCAGTCATGGAGTATTTGTGTTAGAACGAACTAACTTCTTCTAACTATCAAAACTAGATCTTAAATGCATTTATCCCAATGATGTTGAAGAATTAGACATTAATTACCATATTTTAATGATTTCCTTCATAAAGATTTCAGTAGCAAAGAAGATTAGGATTTGGTCCGGATAAGAGTAAATTCATGTGCTTCAATTATGAAAATATGGCTCATTTCTCAAGAGAGCGTAAAGCTACAAAGGCCATACATAGCTCTCCAAATGTTGGTTCTTCTCAGTAACCTACTAAAAGCCTACACCACCCCCTGTTGTATCAAAGAACACAGTTGCTTTTGCTTCTAAAGAATATCATATGTATAGAAGTTTTCTAGTAGCGGATGTTACGGTAGTCAATAATGTTCTCATTGGCAAACATATCCGAATCTTCAAGCAAGGTAACTGAACACTGTTGCACCCCTAAGTGTTTTGCTAAAGTTAAGATGTATAGATTTAACAATCTAGAAATGTTAAATTAAATTGAAGCCATCCATATCCTAAAACAAATTTAACAAAAGGCTAAAGCTAAAAAGGAAAGGGACGATGTGATAGTTAAAGAACATCAAGAGCAGATGGGACGGTGTGATTATCCCGTTTTGTAAGTATTGTTGGTTGGTTTGAGCTATTGATCCCTTTGAAAATCTTCTTGATGTGGTTAAAGGAGTTGATAAAGAAAAATCTGACCATGAATCTGAAGTACAACATGTGTCGAATATTAGATGTCCGATTATTGATAATATCAACATTGCTATCAAGGTACGATCCAATGATTTACACTTTGGACAACAACACAATAATAACATCTAAAAGCTATATGTTATAGTTTTTGAAATGAAAAATAATTAATGGTGTTTGATTATTTAGTGGAATAATCACGAATTAATTATAGGTGAAATAATTAAAAAAATCGATGAAATGTTTAAAGTTTAAATGTTTTATGGTTAAACGTTTATAAGTTTATTTAATTAAATAATGATAATTAAATATTAATCATCAAAGGTTATTAAGTTTTACTAACCACAGACCTAAACGTAATTTACGGGGTTTGAAAAGTAAGTTTCGATCTATATAAATAAGGCATTATTGAAACCCAAATCCTTAACCCTAATCATCCCTTGAAACCATCGACCCCCCTTGAAACATAAAATTAGGTTGCTGCCAGAATAATTAATCTAGCTCCTACTAAAAAAGGTAGACAAAATGCCTTAGGAGATTTGGCATGGAAATAAACCCAAAGTGTCCTACCTTAGGGTATGGGGATGTAACGCATATGTTCCAAGCGGATCTTTAGCTAAATTGGATCCTTGATGTGATAAAGTTGTTTTCGTTGGAAACTCAAAACAATCGATTACTATTTATACAATCCTACTAAAAACCTAATTTTCATAAAATGCAAAGGACCCTTTTGGAGAAGAAATTGCTTGTGCGAGGGATTGGAGAAAATAATATGGATTTAGAGGAAATCCAAAAAAAGCCTATAAACGAATCATAGGTTTAAACTACTAATAAAAAAGAAGTTGTTGAGCCTAAACCTAAGAGGATTCAGGAATCAACTGTTATTCCTAGCATCCACTGAAATATTAGAGATCAGCATGAACCCGATAGATATATCGGAATTCAAGAAAATGCTGACATCTTTATAGTGGATCAGGATAAACTTACAGATTACAAGTCTGTAATATTGGATTCTGAATCGAAGAAATGGCTAGATGCTATGGGCATAGAGATGCAATCCAAGTATGATAACCATGTATGGGACATAGTTGATATTCCTTATGAATGTCAGACTATAGGATGTGAATGGATCTTCAAGAAGATGACCAACATGGATGAAATGATACAAAAGTACAAATCTAGGCTGCTTGCTAAAAGGTTCAGTAAAACTCAAGGTATTGATTATGAAGAAACTTTCTCACCGCTTGCAATACTTTTTTCAATTATGCTACTAAATGCCAATGCTACATATTATGACAAGGAGATATGACAAATGGATGCTAAAATCACATTCCCTATATGGATAACTAACTAAAGATGCCTATATAGTATAACTAGAATATTTCATGGATCTTATGAAACCTAATAAGGTTTGCAAATTGAATAAATACATTTATGGATTGAAACAAGCATGTCAAAGTTGGAACGGGAAAATAAAAAAGTTTGGTTTTATTAAGAACAAAAATGAGCCCTATGTTTTCAAGAAGGTAAGTGGGAGTTACATTACTTTCCTGATCAGGTATGTGAATGACATACTAATCATTAGAAACAACATATTGTTGCTTAAAGACGTAAACTCCTAGTTATGGAAAATTTTCACATTGAAAGATCTTGGCTAGCCGCTTATATTCTAGGGATAAAGATATATAAAGATAGATCAAAGTCTCTTATTCGTTTAAGTTAGAGTAGATATATGGACAAGGTTCTTAAATCCTTTTACATGGAAGATTCTAAGAAGGAAAACTTGCTAATGGCATAGAGAACAATACGGAACGGAAATTAGTGTCCTTAAACAGAGGAAGTGTTAGATCAAGTAAGGCTGGTGCAACCAAAACAAACACTTAAACAATTTTGATGCAACTGATGAAAAACTTCCGAAGGCAAAAGCAGAGCTTCCGAAGGTCAAGTCTAAAAGAGCTTCCTCTTTTTGTTGGATCAAGTAAGGCTGGTGCAACCAAAACAAACACGTAAACAATTTTGGTGCAACTGATGAAGAACTTCCGAAGGCAAAAGCAGAGCTTCCGAAGGTCAAGTCCGAAAGAGCTTCTGAAGAGCAACTCTAACTTCCAAAGACAAAGTCTTCCTTCTTTCAAGGTTCAACACTTAGAAGAATTCAAGACAATGACTTTCGAAGCATGAAGTCCTGAAGAACAACTTTAGATTCGGAAGAAGTAGCCTCTTCTGAAGTATAAGTGGCTTCGGAATAACTTGTTCTTCTGAAGCCAATTAACCTTCGGAAGCACCTACTAAGAACTAGTGGATATAAGTATGGTCCCTCTGACACTCCGCTGCAATCTCGAAAATACTGCATGGTGCTTTTTCACGCCCATGTAGTTGACCATACTTTATTCCACTGTAATTTCTTATTTAGTACAGTTACCAACTTTAGTTGGTGACAAAAGGAAAGTCATGGACATGTCATGACTATCAAATCTTAGATAGTATTTAATCTATGACACCTTACTTCTAGTAATGTATTATTTGTCTAGTTGTAAGTTCCAACTGCTATCAAAGTATATCCGGCTGTAGATAGTAGTATATATAGTTTCTTATTGTAACTCATGTATTATGCTTGTAAGAGTCTTGTAACACTTTGAGTTGAGAAGTAATATATACAAGTATATTGAAAAACCATTCTCTTGTGTTTTGTGTATTTATACTTAGTATATTATTATCAACTCTAAGCGGATTCTGCATCATCTATACGAGTGTGACTTAGTGAGTTTGAGAGAACATAATTGTGTGAAGTGAACAAACCCGATCCTGCAATTGGTATCAGAGCTTCTTAGGCTCATGATTGTGAGATCTCACCATCCAAATCAACCTTTTTATCACACATATACTCACTTCACTCAAAATGGTCCTCAAGCAAAAATATGAATGTGAGATGGGGATGATGACCAAAGCACCTATCATCACCCCTGAAAACTTCAGATCATGGAGTAGACGCATTAAAGGCTTCATCAGATAACAAGACAGGAAAAGTCTATCACCAATGGCCCTTACAAGCCAAAGGTTGCAGCAGCGGGTGGAAATGGTGCTATGATAGGGAAGGCGGTGGAAGATTAATTTGATGAAGACCACAAACGGCTGGACATTGATAGCAAAGCTATGATTGTTCTGATGACTGCTATACCCAACTCTATCATGGTGGGTTTTGAGCATTGTACGTCAGCCAAAGAACTGTTTGATGCCTTGACCCACATGTACTCCAGCTCAGATTACTCCAAGAAAGATTCACTGAAGCAATAGTTTGGGAATTTCACTTATATTGCTGGAGAGACCCTTAGCCAGCAGTACTTTAGGTATATGGATCTTATTTCCTCCCTTTAGTATGTGGTTATAACTCTTGAATTGAGAGATCCTCTTAAGAAAATTCATGAGAGCACTCCCAAATGAGTTGACGTTCTACTGTGTCTCTATCAAGAGGACAAAAAACCTAAACTCTCTGACTATGGCTGAACTATATGGCATCCTTGATGGATACCGTGTAGAGATGGAGAACAAGAGAGGCCACCAGGTGAGCAGATCCTCAAGCCTTCCTGCTAGCAACGCTTTACTGGTTGCTGAAGGCCAAGAACCCCTCAACCTCAGCAATACCTGACTAACTCCCAACAACCATCTTGTTCTTCTGGGCCACACATCACATTCCCTAAGACTCCAAGGTCTCAACAAGCTCAGCCAAGTCCCTTCCAGGACTGCTGTGCTTTTGTCACAAGGTAGAACCAGGTAAATCAACTCACATCCACTAGTGATGATCAACCCCTAACCACCAAAGCCTGAAGAAACAGGGCTAAGGCAGCCATAAAAACTACCAAGAAAGTGGCTGAATCCAAGCTAAAGATAGACCCAAAACAAAAAGGTGTGTTCATTTCAGCTAGATTCCAGGTGGTTGGAAACTCTATCATGCAAAGAAGTGTAGTACCAGCACTCCTTGTAGGATTCTGTGTGCCCAAGACACTTAGAATATTGATGTGGTTAGTACGTCATGATCCAAGTCGGGTTATACCCAATAACAAGCTTAGCAAACACCAAAATAATATTTAATTGATGATGTGATCATGCAATAAAATATTTACACCAAATTTGGAAATGGGTTTTCTAAATAACTTGCATGAGAGATGGAACAAATTATAAGGATAATTTGTTGATGAATTATTGTTATTCTTGTTATTTAAAAAGGTTTTAAATAACAATAATAATATATGAGTGTAACTTAATTAATTTGTTAATTAAGAGGGATATGTCACATTTAACATAAGTCTAGAATGACATTTTAATGTGTGTGACATAATGTGAATTCTATTAAGTTATGTTGGTGTTTTAAAGGGAGGGAAAAACCTTTTTGAAAGCTTGATTTGGCCGCCCCCCCCCTTAAACCTCATTGGACCATTTTTGTCTTGAGAATACACCAACAATAACTAGGTAGACACTCATTCATTCCATCAATTCATACATGCAAAATAACTCTCAAAAACTCTCTCTTTTCTCCTTCTTGTTCACGGAACAACCAGCAAGGTTTTGGGGTTTTTGAAGTTGATTCTTGGTGTGACTCTACCTAGCAAGAGTGGTGTATGATCAAGGCTTGGGGTATACAAAGCTTGAGGATCTCTACATTGAGCTCTTGGTCGATTTCAAGCATCTAAACCTATCATTTCAAGTCGTTTTTGCTGCTGAAAAGGTAGATATCACAGCTTGTTCAAGCTGTGATTTTATGCACGTTTTGTAGGTTCATAGCTTGTTCCATTCATATATTTAAGATCCTATTGATTTGGGTTTTGTTTTCCATCTTAAAACCACACTTAGAACACGAAAATTTCAGATTATAAACTTGTTATAATCCTATACCTCCGCTGCGTTTTCTGAAAAGTTTAAAAGGTTAAACTATGTTTTTGTGTTCTAACAAACCCATCAATGGCATCAAGAGCCGGTTATATGGATGGCTTGCTTGATTCATCTTTTGAAATTGGTTTTAAAAGATGATATTAGACATGTTATAGGCTGGTTTTGGGCTGAAATATTATGTCTTATTGAAATCCCCAACTTTCAAGGTTACATCACACATGCTTGTGATTAAACCTTGAAAGATATGTATGTTGATATGTTGAGTGTTTGGACAATATTTAAAACCAAAATTTCAGTTTATGTTGGCTGAAATTTGAAGGTTTTAAGTGGGGATTAATGATATATTTTGATGATTTAATCATTGGTTGTTAAAGTGCATAACCTAGCTTGTGGCCTTGTGTTGTTTGGATGATTCAAGTGGTTGTTTTATTCATTCAATTTGGTTGTAATATTTGTGTTTATTCATTTGGGTTGTAATTATTCATTCATTTGGTTATGTAATAATAGATTAGGTTCATTTCCTTTACTAGAAAAATGTATTAGGATACAATTTTGTAAAAGGAAGATGTACAAGATCAAGACCCAAAGATGGACACAAAGACACAAGAAACATGGAGCATTTGGATGCGGTTTCTAGTGGGAGGTTCTTGGAACCTTTATGATATTTGTGACCCTTAGGAATGTCCTATGGACCACACTTGTGATGGCAAACAAGTGTGGACCACTTTAGATGCTATGGTTATGCACATATGCTCATATGGTTGTTAATGTTTATGCTTGGTTGATTGTTTGTTGTCTTGATTGTTTGGTTGATATTTGGATATTCAAAGCAAACTAATTAACAAACTTAACAAGCTGAAAATTGATGGTTCTTAAAGGTTAATAAAAGGTTATTAAAATTATTTAATGATTTTAAGGATTAAAATAGGTTTTAATCAAAGAACCATAAGGTACCTTGTATTTGAAAGCATGCAAATACAAGTACATAGAGTTTTCTAAACTTGTATTTTGAAACCTCTAAAACTTTTTTTCCAAACAAGATCAACACCGTCCTTTTACACAACACTTGAGTCACTTGGGAACTCTTAATGGGATAAAGGTCACCTAACCATTTTGAGGGAACTTGTGACTTGAGGTGAGAATGCCTTATTTGTGGGATAAAGGTCACCTAACCACTTGTTTTGGCAAACTCACACGTGGGTGTAAGTAGGGTGTCTTGATTTGCAAATCATGTCAAATGGATCACCTACGATGTGGTTTCCAAATGGTGTTGATGGGATTAACATGCCGACTTTACATATGATGTTTTAAGTCGATCCCATATTTCTAGAAGTTGCAAATGGTTGCAATCGTCAAACGTTGACCACCTTATTAATTTAAAACGTGGGATAAAGGTCACCTAACCACAATTTAAATGTAATGTTGGGTTCTAGATTTTAATATGAAAAGACCTTAAAAGGCATTAAATATTAAAATTAGCAATATCGAAAATACTAAAATTGATCTTTGTTAAATTTTGTAGATGGCCACCAATAATGAAAATCACGATAACTCGTCCGCGTCAAACCAATCACTACGAGCGATCCTCCAAAAGGAACGTCTAAATCATAACAACTTTATTGATTGGTATCGAAACTTGAGAATTGTTCTCAAGCAAGAGAGAAGATCGTATGTTTTAGACGACCCTATCCCCGATCAACCTAACGAGGATGATGAGGAGGCCTTTAATGATTGGCTGAAATACACTGAGGACTCTGTCCAAGTGTCTTGTCTCATGCTAGCGAGCATGACTCCGGATCTCCAAAAGGAGTATGAACATCACGGAGCTTACGACATGATAACCCAGCTGAAGGAGACGTTCCAACAGCAAGCAAGGGTTGAGCGGTTCGAAACGGTTCGAGCGCTCCATGCATGTCGTATGGACGACAACTAATCTATTTCATCTTATGTACTTAAGATGAAAAGTCATATTGACCGCCTCGAGAGGCTAAACTGCCCCGTCTCGAAGGAGTTGGCCACGGATTTGATCCTAAATGGCCTAACCAAGAAGTTCGAGACATTCGTGTTGAACTACAACATGAATGCATGGGACAAAAGCATTGGTGAACTTCACTCAATGCTCAAAACGGCCGAGGCGGCCATGGGTAAAAGGGTTTTACCCGTTCTCACCATCAATGAAGGTGGGAACAAGAAAAGGCCTTATCCCGCACCCAAGGCAAAGGTTGCCAAGGGTAAGGGACCCGTTTGGGGAAAAGGAAAAGGGGTGGTAAGGGTACCACCCAAACCACAAGAGAAAAAGCAAAAGGTTGCTACTAACGACCCATGCTTCAAGTGTGGGGAGATTGGACATTGGGCAAGGAATTGTCCCGTCCATCTCCAAGAGTTGAAAGCAAAGAGGGATGCCGGGCAGACCTCAGGTACAATATACATGATTCATATTGATCTTAATGTTACATCTTCAAACACATGGGTATTGGATACCGGATGTGGAACTCATATTTGCAATTTGTTGCAGGGGTTCACAAGAAGTAGGGACTTCAAGAAAGGGGATGTTAGCCTCTTCATGGGCAATGGAACTAAAGTCTTAGTTGAAGCTCGTGGGGACTACATCCTAACACTTCCAAGTGGCTTGGAAGTTATTTTGAAGAATGTTTTGTATGCTCCTAGTTTGACTAGGAACATTATTTCTGTATCTCAATTAAGACATTATGATTATGTATTATCTTTTATTGAAAATGATATTCATGTTTCTTTAAATGGTATGTTCTATTTTAAAGCTATACCAATTAATGGTATTTATGAATTGGTTCATGAAAATACTTTAAATAGTTCATTGTACCAAACAAACACCAAGAAACTCAAGTTGGACTTGAGTGACACCTATCTTTGGCATTGTCGTCTTGGTCATATAAACAAGAAACGTTTAAAAACACTTCAAAAGAATGGTCTTTTGAAAGCAAATGAATGTGATTCATTTGATGTTTGTGAATCTTGTTTACTAGGCAAGATGACTAAGGCGCCCTTTAGTGGAACTACTGAAAGGGCAAAAGATTTATTAGGAATCATACATTCGGATGTATGTGGTCCTTTTAAGCCAATGACTAGGAATGGTGAAAGATACTTCATTACCTTTACCGACGACTATAGTCGCTATGGGTATGTGTACTTATTAAGGCACAAAGATGAAGCTTTTGAAATGTTCAAAATCTTCAAGAATGAAGTTGAAAATCAACTCAACAAGTCAATTAAAGTTCTCCGTACCGATAGAGGAGGTGAATACCTAAGTGATGTCTTTCAAGATCATCTTAGGAGTTGTGGGATTGTCTCACAACTCACTCCACCTGGAACACCACAACACAATGGTGTGTCTGAGAGGAGGAATCGAACCTTATTGGATATGGTCCGATCTATGATGGCTAGAAGCACATTACCTCTATCATTTTGGGGTTTCGCTTTGCTCTCCGCGGCCCGTATTTTAAATATGGCCCCAACCAAAAGGGTGGAAAAGACACCTTTTGAGATATGGCATGGAAGAGTTCCATCCCTATCATACTTAAGGGTCTGGGGTTGTGAAGCTAATGTTAAGACTCCCACCCCAAACAAATTGGAAGTCCGATCCACCAAGTGTATCTTTATTGGATATCCTAGAGATTCTATGGGATATTATTTCTATGATCCACTGGAACAAAAGGTGTTTGTTGCCAGAAAGGGTGAGTTCTTAGAAGCAAAGTTCCTTATGGAAGGAGCTAGCAGTAGAACAGTGGATCTTGAGGAAGATCAAGAACCACAACCCGATGCACGTTTGGTTGAAACTAGCACTCAACATGAGGATGTTGAAGATGATCAAATGGTTGATCAATACACACAAAACGTTCGCAGAAGTGGTAGAACTAGTAATCCACCTGAAAGATATGGATTTTTCATGGATGGATGCTATGTGCTAGATTCTGATGAACCAACCACATACCATAATGCAATGTCCAATGCGGATTGTGACAAATGGCTAGAAGCCATGAACGTTGAGATGCAATTCATGTATGACAACCAAGTTTGGGAACTTGTTGTACCACCTCTTAATTCCAAGGTAGTTGGAAGTAAGTGGGTTTTCAAGAAGAAAACCGATATGCATGGAAACTTGGATACTTATAAAGCTAGACTTGTAGCAAAGGGTTTCACTCAAACTCAAGGGGTTGATTATGATGAAACCTTCTCACCTGTTGCAATGCTAAAGTCTATAAGGATATTGTTTGCCATAGCTGCTCATTATGATTATGAGATTTGGCAAATGGATGTCAAAACCGCTTTCCTAAATGGATATCTTGAGGAAGATGTCTATATGGTTCAGCCTGAAGGTTTTGTCGATCCAAAACATCCTAATAAAGTATGCAAGTTAAAGAAATCAATCTATGGATTGAAACAAGCATCGAGAAGCTGGAATCACCGTTTTGATGAGGAAGTAAAGAAATTTGGCTTTATCAAAAACGCTGATGAGGCTTGTGTGTATAAGAAGGCTAGTGGGAGCACAGTAACTTTCCTAGTATTGTATGTTGATGACATACTACTATTTGGAAATGACATTCCAACCTTGGAAGGTGTAAAAACCTGGCTTGGAAGTTGTTTTTCCATCAAGGATCTTGGTGAAGCCGCCTATATTCTAGGAATAAAGATCTATAGGGATAGATCAAGGCGGTTGATTGGTTTGAATCAAAGTGCATACATTGATAAGATCTTGAAAAGGTTCAAGATGGAGAACTCTAAGAAAGGTACCGTACCTATTCAAAGAGGAACGATATTGAGTACGACTCAATGTCCAAGCTCAAAGGATGAGCAAGATAAAATGAAGGCAATCCCATATGCATCTGCTATTGGATCCATCATGTATGCTATGATATGCACTCGACCGGATGTGTCATGCGCTTTGAGCATGACAAGCCGTTACCAGCAAAATCCTGGAAACAGTCATTGGATGGCTGTTAAGAACATACTTAAGTACCTAAGGAGGACAAGGGATATGTTCCTAATCTATGGATCTGGTGACGAGGAACTCGTTGTAAAAGGTTACACGGATGCGAGTTTCCAAACCGATCGTGATGATTCTCGGTCACAATCGGGATACATTTTCATTCTGAATGGAGGAGCGGTTTCTTGGAAGAGCTCCAAGCAGGATGTGGTGGCTCTATCGACTACAGAATCAGAATACGTTGCCGCCTCATTGGCAGCTCAAGAAGCTGCATGGTTGAAGAAATTCATTGCCGATCTAGGGGTAGTCCCTTCCATTCAGGACCCCCTAGAGATCTTTTGTGATAACGAGGGTGCGATTGCACAAATCAAGGAACCCCGTGCTCATCAAAAGACTAGGCACATTGAGCGGAGATTCAACTACATACGAGATGAAGTTGAAAAGGGAAAGATATGTATTCGCAAAGTTCATACGGATCAAAACATTGCGGATCCTCTCACGAAGCTCCTTGAAAAGGCAAAGCATGAATGTCATACTTGTGCCATGGGACTTCGATATTCAAGTGATTGGATTTGATCTGTACATTTTGTATTTGGATATGTGGAACTCTTTATTATTTGAATAAAATTATTTGGTTATAATGTTTCAATTAATGTTCCAAATTAGCATGTTTTATCCATGAGTAAAATGTTTACTCTAAAATGTCCGTAGTCGCTCATACTTGTGGGAACAAGTGTGAAAGTAAGATTATTATGAACTTGGATTGGTTGATATTCATAAGGATGAATATAGAGCAATGGGTTGCTACCAAGGTTCATAGATATTTGTGGGATACAAATATTGGACTAACCCGCATCTCAAATTTTACTACATGGAATCTTATTGATTGATCATAAGTAAATTTGAGTAAAGGCGAATATCATTTGGTATCCTCAGACCTGAGACACATATTGGGTTTTGATATTCACCAAGTATTACACCTTGAGCCTATTCTTCACTGTCCTGAAATAGTGGACAGTACATAAGGATATGTTCAGGTATAACACGAGGTGTTTGTGAGAAACGTATGTAGTCAAGATGGAATTTGTTCCTCTTATTCGTTGAGAGTTAGATGTCTAAGGCCTGATTAAGTTAAATCAACAAGGAATGATCATTCTGTGTCCTTGGATTTAACATGACATCTGTAACAAAAGGATAAATGATTAATTCACCTAAATCATTTCAAGTAGGGCACTTGAAAGGGATGATGTTATTGAATGGCTATAAGTCATGCGTATTAAGGGTAGTAAACCGTTGTTAGGCGGTATTTACTGCTTGCATCAATCTTCTATGAATCTTGGGCAAGTGGGAGATTGTAGGATTCTGTGTGCCCAAGACACTTAGAATATTGATGTGGTTAGTACGTTATGATCCAAGTCGGGTTATACCCAATAACAAGCTTAGCAAACACCAAAATAATATTTAATTGATGATGTGATCATGCAATAAAATATTTACACCAAATTTGGAAATGGGTTTTCTAAATAACTTGCATGAGAGATGGAACAAATTATAAGGATAATTTGTTGATGAATTATTGTTATTCTTGTTATTTAAAAAGGTTTTAAATAACAATAATAATATATGAGTGTAACTTAATTAATTTGTTAATTAAGAGGGATATGTCACATTTAACATAAGTCTAGAATGACATTTTAATGTGTGTGACATAATGTGAATTCTATTAAGTTATGTTGGTGTTTTGGAGGGAGGGAAAAACCTTTTTGAAAGCTTGATTTGGCCGCCCCCCCTTAAACCTCATTGGACCATTTTTGTCTTGAGAATACACCAACAATAACTAGGTAGACACTCATTCATTCCATCAATTCATACATGCAAAATAACTCTCAAAAACTCTCTCTTTTCTCCTTCTTGTTCACGGAACAACCAGCAAGGTTTTGGGGTTTTTGAAGTTGATTCTTGGTGTGACTCTACCTAGCAAGAGTGGTGTATGATCAAGGCTTGGGGTATACAAAGCTTGAGGATCTCTACATTGAGCTCTTGGTCGATTTCAAGCATCTAAACCTATCATTTCAAGTCGTTTTTGCTGCTGAAAAGGTAGATATCACAGCTTGTTCAAGCTGTGATTTTATGCACGTTTTGTAGGTTCATAGCTTGTTCCATTCATATATTTAAGATCCTATTGATTTGGGTTTTGTTTTCCATCTTAAAACCACACTTAGAACACGAAAATTTCAGATTATAAACTTGTTATAATCCTATACCTCCGCTGCGTTTTCTGAAAAGTTTAAAAGGTTAAACTATGTTTTTGTGTTCTAACAAACCCATCACTCCTGTCCTACTGAAGGATCAGAAGTTAAAGGGGAAGACTATTTATGAAGACAAGAAGAGCAAGAAACAACAGTCCTCAAATTCCCAAAAGATTAACATTGCATCCATAATGTGTGGTCTGCAAAACCATATGGCTAAAGATTGTTACTACAATCCTGCAAGCACATATTATGCAAATAATGTGAAAAAAGAAGGAGTCAAGGAGGGTTTCATATTTAGACCTTATCACATGGTTCAAGTGATGAGAAAAGGAAAGCTTGTTTTCGAAGCAACGTTGCTTTCGGAAGAAACTCATTCTTCTGAAGGGAAAATAGCTTCGGAAGTTAAGCCAAAGAAAATTCAAAAGAATAAGAAAGTTCTTTTGAAACCTTCCGAGAAGAAGACTTCTTCGGAAGAAAAGGTGGTGAAGGCTTCTTCAGAGAAGAGAGAAGCTTCGAAAGAATGCCATGCTGCTCAAGCTTCAACAAGCTCATCTACACTGATCAGCCAAGGGATGGAATGGAAGATCAAAGAAGATGCTGCAGCCCAAACAACTACTTCACACACATCTACTAAGCCCTCTCCCATATCTTTTGGTTCAATTATGTCATCCTCATTGGTAGAACCCAAGACCAGCAAGGCTTGGGTTTCCAATCATTACTAACTTTTCACCTTATATGCGGGGACATCCACATGACAAGAATAACAATGTGTGGATTGTAGATAGTGGATGCTCCAGACACATGACTGGGAACAGATCTCTTCTTCAACAATTTCAACATTTGGACGGAGGTCTTGTTCAATTTGGAGGTGAGAATGAAGGATACATTTCAGGCAGAGGAAGTGTATCCAATGGCAAGTTAACGGTCGACAAAGTAAACTCTGTCAAACAGCTTGAACATAACCATTTAAGTGCTTCTCAATTTTGTGATCAAAAGCACCAAATGCTATTCACTGAACATGAGTGCATTATCCTCAAACCTAGGATGACAATTCCTCAAGAATTGGTACTTCTTAGATCTCCCAGGAAAGGGAGTATGTACAAGCTGGATATGAATAATGCTTCCCCATTGGTGAAGTATCATGCTTTCTTTCCAAAGCTGATGGTGATGAGTCAACTATGTGGCATAAACTTATGTGTCATGTCAATTTTAAACCATGAATAAATTTGTTAAAAATAACTTGGTACATGGTGTTCCTTAAAAGGATTTTTTCTATAGAGACAACTGTGTTGCATGCCTGAAAGGAAAGCAACATAGAGCATCTCGCAAATCAAAAGAAGTTAACTCTATCACCACACCATTACACTTATTGCACATGGATCTATTTGGTCCCACAAGTATAATGAGCATTGGAAGAAAATCATACTGCCTTGTGATTGTAGATGATTTTACTAGATTTACATGGGTATTCTTTTTAAGAACTAAAGATGAAACTACTGAAACTTTAAAATCTTTTATTCTTAAAATAGAGAATCAAATTGATCACAAGGTTAAGATAATTAGAAGTGATCAAGGGACGGAGTTTAAGAATCAAGTTCTTGACTCATTTTGTAACTCAAAATGGATTGCCAAATAATATAGTGCTCCTAGAACTCCTCAACAAAATGGTGTTGCTGAGAGGAGAAATAGGACACTTATTGAGGCTGCTCAAACTATGTTAGCTGATTCAAAGATGCCTCTAACATTCTGGGCAGAGGCAGTCAGCGCTGCATGCTATGTGCAGAACATAGTTCTTGTAGTTAAGCCACATGAAAAAAACCGTTATGAGTTATGGAACAAGAGGCCATCGTTCATTGGCTTTCTTAGGTCCTTTGGCAGCAGGTGCACCGTAATTAACACAAAGGACAATTTGGCAAAATTTAATGAAAAGTTCGATGATGCTATCTTTGTTGGATATTCCTCTACCTCTATTGCCTATAGAGTGTATAACATTAAAAATCAACAATTTGAGGAATCATCCAACATTGTTGTCAATGAGCACATGCCTTGTGTTAGGGGTATGGCCCTGATCATATTTTTGATTTAGAATTTTTTTCCAAACTATTCTAAACCCTCTTGTGAGAATGTTTTAGCTGGAACAGGTACTCAAAGTGATTCTGATGATGATCAACTGTTTGAGTTACCCAGAACTCTTCCAAATTCTCCCAGAATTACTAAAAATCAAGCTCCCACAATTGACAGATTTGATAGCATAACTATCTCAGGAACCAGTGGAGCTTCAACAAGTTGTCAACAAAGTGAGCCTCAAAACTCATCCGGTGACAATGCACAACACCAAGCTGATGGAAGTAGTATTTTGAAGGAACAGGCAACCGTTAATACTGCTTCACAACCATCTGATACTGATGTTGTTTCTTATTCATTCAATCAGTCCTCATTGAATGAGTGTGAAACATCAGCCGGACAAAGTGTTCAAAACCTTTAGCCAAACTTTTCCAATCTGGATCTATCAATAAAACTGGATGTGATTCCTAGGCTCATGATTCACTACACTCATCCAGCTGGGAACATCATTGGAGATGTCTCTGAAGGTGTGAGAACAAGGGGACAAACTCACAATGGGAATGTCTGCTTATACTCATGCTTCCTATCTTAGATGGAACCCTAGAATCTAGAAGAAGCCTTGAAAGATAGTAGTTGGTTTGAATCAATGCAAGAGGAATTGCTTCAATTCAAAAGACACAAGGTTTGGAACCTATGTTCACTACCATCTGGTCAAGTACCAATAGGCACAAAATGAGTATTCAGGAACAAGAGAGATGATAGAGGCTTAATCATCAAGAACAAGGCAAGACTGGTAGTTCAAAGATACACTCAAGAGGAAGGAATTGATTACACTGATGTCTTTGCACCCGTTACAAGACTTGAGGCAGTGAGAATTTTTCTTGCTTATGCTGCATCCAAGAATTTTACTGTCTACCAGCTAGATGTTAAGTGTGCATTTCTATATGGGGATATAGATAGGGAAGTCTATGTGTGCCAGACTTTGAAGACCCACAACACCCCAACTATGTGTGCAAACTGGATAAAGCTCTCTATGGGCTGCACAAGGTTCCTAGGCTGTGGTATGAGACATTGTCTTAGTTCTCCTGAAGAATGGTTACACAAGAGGTACCATTGACAAGAATTTATTCATAAGAAAGTCTGAGAAAGACATTTTGCTCGTACAAGTTTATGTTGATGACATCATATTTGGTTCCTCAATTGACCAAATGTGCAAAGACTTTGAGAGCATTATGAAGAAGAAGTTTGAGATGAGTTTCATGGGAAAATGGACTTTTCCCTTGGAATTCAGGTAAAGCAGATGAAAGACGGGTTCTTTATCAATCAGTCTAAGTATGTCAATGACATCTAAGAGAGAGTTGATATGAAAGATTGCAAGCCAGCAAAGACTCCTATACCCAGAAAACATAATCTTTGTCCTGACTCTAAAGGGGAGGATACTGATCAACAGCGGTATAAAGTAATCATTGGATCTCTGATGTATCTCACAGTAAGTAGACCTGATATCATGTTTGCAACTTGGATCTATGCAAGATATCAGGCTGCTCCAAAGGTGTCTCACCTAGTTGCTGCCAAGAAAATCCTTAGATACCTCAAAGGAGCACCTAAACTGGGTCTCTGGTATCCAAGGAACACTAACTTCAATCTCTATGGCTACACTGATAGTGACTATGGTGGCTGCAACATCAACAATAAATCAACATTAGGAGGATATCAATTTCTTGGTGGAAGGATGATCTCATGGCAATGCAAAAAGCAATCCTGTGTCTCAACATTAACTGCTGAAGCTGAATACATTGTGGCTGCTAGTTGTTGTGCTCAGCTGCTGTGGATACAAAACCAGATGATAGACTATGGATTCAACTTCATGAGCATTTCTATCCCATTGACAACAAGAGTTCTATCTCCTCACAAAAAATTCTGTCAAGCACTCCAAGACAAAGCACATTGTTATCATGTATCATTTCATTAGAAATATTCATGAGAAAAATCTGTTCACCAAAGCATTTGATGAACAAAGATTTAAGTATCTTATTACGGCTATTGGGGTGATAAACATTGACTAGCTTATCTCATTTGAAAACCTTCTTAAAATGTGTATTGTCTTTGTCAATATAATCTAAGCCCTGTAACAAAAGGTTTTTCTTCAAAATTTACTAAGTGTAAGTTCTTCCGAAGATAAATTAACCCTTGGAAGATATGTTATTCATCTTCCGAAGAAAAATTTCTCCAAGGTTAGTTTTATCTTTCGAAGAGTTTTTAGTCTCGGAAGAAAATTTGATGTTATATCAAATCTATTTTCGAAGCTTGAAAACCTCTTCCCTCGGTAGACCTTCTTACTCTCCAAAGTAAATTTCTCTTAGGATAAATTTACCTTCGGAAGTAAGATTGGCTTCGAAAGAAGAATACCTTCGGAAGAACCTTTACACTCGGAAGAAAGCTTTACAGGGTAACGGAAATCTTTTGGGCCCCACTCTGTAAAAAGGTAAAGATTTTATTAATGATGTCAGAATATTTTAAATAAATTTAACCTTACTGCCCTAGTCACATCATACCACAAACCATCACTTCACCTTATCCATCCGTGACTTTCACCCATTTAAATACTTCCCACTCATTTCCTTTATTCTTTTACCTTTTTCACTGCCCTAAGATTCCTTCATCTTCAATTTTCCCAAAATCAAACTTTTCCTCTATAACTTTCTTAAACAATGGCACTAAACCTTCAGCATAACCAAGTCACACTCCTTGACTCTTCCAAGGATGCTGACTTCTCTAAAATCATCTCCTTCCTTACCCAATCCACCTACTACACTGACCTAACTGTCAACCCCACTGTTTATTCGAACCATATGGCCGAATTTTAGGGAAAAGGTCAGATTGAAACCTTGAACGGAGTTAGGATTATTAGGTCGAGCATTTGTGGTCAAGAGGTGATCATTTCTGAACAAATCATTAGGAGCATCTAGAGCTTCATGATGAGGGGGATCCTAGTGAATTCCACAAATCAGATCTACATGACACATATATCCAAATGAGATATGGTGGTGATGTGAGCAACTGTTGAAGCTGAATACATTGTTGCTGCTAGTTGCTGTGCTCAACTGGTGTGGATTCAAAACAAGATGTTAGACTATGTATTCAACTTAATGAAGACTCTTATCCACATTGAAAACAAGAGTGCTATCTCCATTACTTAAAATCCTGTCAAGCACTCCAAGACAAAGCACACTGACATCAGGTATCATTTCATTGGAGATATTCATGAGAAAAACTTGATTAAGCTAATTAAAGTTGATTCAAATGAACAAAGCTGTAAGGTTTCATATAGGCTGATGCACCCAAAACATCCAAAGTCTTTCCTGCATGCATGCACAGAAGTACAGAGTATAGATGCTTCGGAAGTTTTACACCATGCACTAGAAAATATTCTAAGTGTAAAATCTTCTGAAGCCAAGACCAACATCTTCCGAAACCAAAAATGAAGTCTTCCGAAGCTTCAAAGACAAAGTCTTCCAAAGCCAAGAAATGAAGACAGATCTCTTCCGAAGACTTTTGAATACATGCTTTATCTGATGTACTTTTCTATAAAGCTGGACCACCTTTCCGCTGCAACTCTGTCTAGTCACCAACTTACATGAGTTGGTGAAAAGGTCCATGCTTTTGGTAACTATACATTGAGGTCTTGAGTCTATGCTTTCTACTTTATGTACTTTTATCCTTTTTGTAATATATTAGGATGTGAGCTATGGCATGTCATAGTCACTAGTCAAAAGGCAATTTGTCTTTTGACTCTACATTTGATTTTGTTGTCTAGTCATATGTTTCCACCTGGCCTTCTATGTATGGCCGGCTGTAGGATGTAGTATAAAGTATCTCAGGTCCTTGTAACTTTCTTTATGCTTTGTAATACTTGTAAAAGAACTTGAGAGCAATATACAACATTCTTGAAAATCATACACTTGTATTGTTCGAATCTTGTTCTGTCTCATATCTTACTTGTGTTCTTAGTATCATACATATAAGTTACCAGTTCTCTATTTGATATGTTAAGTGTTCTAAAGATCTCTCCTCATTGTGTTGTTGTGTTGTAAGTGACAGCCTTTAAACGGTCCTGCAAAAGCATTTGATGAACAAAGATTTAAGTATCTTATTACAGTTATTGGGATGATAAACGATGATTAGTTTATCTCCTTTGTGAAATCTTTCAAAATGTGTCTTGTCTTTATCATACAATCTAACCTCTGTTACAAAAGGTATTTCTTCAAAATTTGTTAAGTATGAGTTCTTCTGAAGAGAAATTAACCCTCAGAAGATATCTAATGTGTCTTCCGAAGGGAAATTCCATCAAGTTAGTTCCATCTTCCGAAGAGTTTTAGCCTTGGAAGAATATTTGATATTGTATCAAATTATTTCCGAAGCTTGAAAACTTCTTCACTCGGAAAACATCCTTACTCTCGGAAGTAAATTTCTCTTAGGATAAAATTTACCTTCGGAAGTAAGTTTGGCTTCGGAAGAGAATACTCTCGGAAAAGCTTTTACTCTTGGAAAAAAGCTTTACTGTGTAACGGAAATCTTTTGGGTCCCCACTCTGTAAAAAAGTAAAGTTTTTATTAATTATGTCGGAATATTTTAAATGGTTTTAACCTTACCACCCTTGTCACATCATACCCAAACTATAACTTCACCTTATCCATCCGCCACATCATTAAAAAAGCGTGAGCCGTTATTAAAACATTATAAAGTTGATGATTCCCACCAAGAATTTGATCGCCGGGTCGTCGCGCTAATTCAGTGCCAGCCGTTGGTGAAAGACCTGCATGGAGCCGAGCCTGTTTAGTGTATAAGCAATTCTTTAGTTTAGTGGTCGCACCGGTACAAAGTTTAGCGCAGCCATAGGACAATGGCATTTTCTTAGCTAAAGGTAGATCAGAAAATGAAAACTTTTACAAAAGCCCGCACCTTTTTGTTCGGTCATAGGTTGGTCCAAAGAACGAGAGTCGGCTTCCTTAAGTCCGTTGTTCCTCAGTATCTCAGTGGTAGAGCCTTTCACCCATTTAAATACTTCCGACCTATCCCTTTAATCTTTTTACCAAATTCACAGCCCTTAGTTTCATTTGTCTTCAATTTTACTCCCAAATCAACCTCATTTCCTCTGTAACTTACCAACAATGGCACTAAACCCTCAGTATAACCAAGTCGCACTCCTTGACTCTTCAAGGATGCTGACTTCTCAGAAATCATCCAGTTCCTAAACCAGTCCACCTACTACACAACCCTGACTGTTTACCTCAATGTTTACTCAAACCACATGTCCGAGTTCTAGGGAAATTGTCATATTGATGCTCTGAACGGAGTTAGGGTCATTAGGTCAAGAGTTTGTGGCCAAGAATTGGTCATATCTGAACAGACTATCAGGGAGCACCTAGAGCTCCATGATGAGGGTTCTCCCACTGAATTCCCCAAATCAGACTTAGAGGACACATGTGCCCAAATGGGATATGGTGGAGATGTGAGCAGGTTAACTATCTACAAGTTCAACTGTCTAAACAAGTTCAACTTCTCATACAACTAGAAGTTCCTGCTTCATATAATTCTTCATTGTTTATCAAACAAGTCTAGGGGTTGGGATCAAATTCTCTATGGTTTAGGATGCCTGGTTCACGGGTTGGTAAAAGGCCTCAGGTTCAACTATTCAAGATTTGTGTTGAACAATCTCAGAGGAAACCTTCAAAGGGACACATTCTACATGTTTCCCAGGTTTATTCAACACATAATCAACTGTGAGCTGGATCAGGGTAAGCTTGTCTGTGCAGCTACTCTACCTATCCCTCACATGAGGCCGACCATCTTCAAGGTGCTGAAGAGGGTGTCCACCAACTTTACTGGAAGACATACTGCGCTTCTTCCAAGTATGATTGAGCCAATGGCTCCTGGTTATATCCCTGTTAACTCTATAGGTGTTGAACCCACACTAGTGATAACCACATCAATGCCAACTCTTCCTTCCCATCCCATCAAACATACATATCATAGACACTCCAAGCAAACCCTTGTTCAATCTACTCTTATTGAACAAGTTCCCTCTACTCAATCCAAAAAGGCTAGAGTGGAAACATGAGCTCCCACTCAGTCTGAGGTCCCCCCATCCTTCACAATTGACCTCAATATGGGAATTGAGTCTCCACAGTCTCAATCCCATGAGCCCCAAACCCAAACTGTAAGCCCTCAGGGTGAGTCACTATACTCCCCTGAGTAGCCAAAAAGGGACAACCCAATCATAGGCTCAATGCCTCTAGATATTGATCAAGCTCCCGAGTCATTAGGTATCACTTCCATATCGTTTACTGACCTTTTAATAGGTACTGATAAAGAAATCATGTCTCTTCAAGGCCATGATGTTGATCCACAACACCCATCTAAGGATCAACCGAGCCTAGAGAAACCTATGATTTCTAGCACCCATCATAGAACCCAAACTAAGGTGAGTCCCACTGATGCGGAGGGGACTTATGTAGATTCAGCTGCCACTACTAGTAGTGCCTCAATAAAGCCTCAGGATAGTGGTAACATTTCTGAGACTGAATGTATGACAACCTTGCCTCTTGATGACTCTACAAGAGACATCATTAAGCAAGGGAAACCAGGGTGCCAAGAAACCATGTCTGGTGGTGAGGATAAACATACTAGGTATGTTACCTCATCTCCCCGTGATTCTTCCAAAGAAGATGAGGGAAGTATGCAACTCACAATAAGAGACGTACTTTCTAAAGTGTCAAACCTTGAATACAGGGTTAAGACTTTAGAGGATAGGTCTGCCACTCAGCAACTTGAGATAGAAAATCTCAAGGCTCAACTAGCTGAGACACATATTGAGAGATCTATTAGGCATGTACCGGTCCAAGTCTCTCTGACTTCTTCCTCTAGCTCATCAAGCTCTCAAGATGATGCTACCAAAAAAAGGGAGAATGTTCAGAGAGAAACACATGTGGAGCAGCAAAGCTTAGCTCCTTCTATACTATCTTCAAGATACCCTGCTCATCAAGCAACTGTCTTCCCTGAGCCTCCTCCTATTATTCTTCGAGTGGACCCAAGGATGCTTATCGATCTGAATAGGTTCTTAACTAAGTTCCTGATGGGATCCTCTCTTGAACAACCAAGTGTGGATGTTGTTGTGGCATACTTTGGAGCTGAAGAGCTTTAGAGGTTGAATGCACCACCTACCACTGAGGAAGGAGTTGGTCAACCTAAGGTTCACATTGAACCTGAGATTAATTTTGAAGGGGATATAGGGACTGATGGCCCAGCAACTGAAATAGCTGGGACAGGTAGTGCACTCCCACAAACTTCCGAAGCTAAAGGCACAGCAGTGGAAGAATTATCCTAATCTTCTGAAGCTGAGATTCAAGCTGCGGAAGGGCTATCTTCTTTGATTATTTAATTATCATAGAGGCAATCCTTGAACCGGCCTCTGAGATAAGTAGTAAGGACTTTCTCCAAACCCCTCTCACTCAAACACCTTCATCACAACAAGCTCACATCACCACCCACCAACCTGAATCCTCTACACAAGAACTTAAAAACCTCAAGCTTCCAAAGACATTAAAGGCAAAAGGAAGATGACAGCGGAAGAACTATTAGAGGAGGAAAGGTTGGAGAAGCTTAAGAGAAAAGGTAGACTCCTCACTAGAAAGCTATTAGCTACAAGTAGCAAAGTAGTTTTGGCCAACCAGGAGGCAATCAACAACCAAAAGAGGGTGGAGATCATTGGGCTTGTCAATCTTGGAGCAGCTAGTGAAGATGTGCTCCTCTTACCACTTGAGGAGTTGGTTGAGTTAGAAAAGGCAATCCTGCTGCAGAAAGAACAAGAGGAAGTAGCAAGGTTGGCCTTAGAGGAAGAAGAATTGAGAAAGAAAGAGGAAGATGAGCAATAACTGAGAAATGAAAGGATAGCTCTCTTTAGTTCTAGGGGATACTCTCTTAAAGAACTAGCTCCCCATGATAATGACACGATCTTGTGTGGCTTTTCCATAAAGAGCAAGTGGACAAAGAGAGAAAGAGAATATCCATGGAGAAACTCAGGGAGAAGAATAAGAAAGAAAAAGAAGCTCAACTTTCAGCTGTCAAGAAGATCGGAGACAAAGCTTGGATGAGGGCTTATCTCAGAGCCCATGGCTTCTCTGGCAAGCAAGATGGCCCTATGTCTGAGAAGACCCTACAGCGACATGTCAGTGACATCAAGGCTGACATTTGCTCAGGAAGAAGGAAGGAGGTATACAAAAGTATACAGGGGATGACTTCTAAACCTACACCACAACCACAATCTCAACCTGAACCAATACCTTTCCTCTTCCGCATCAAAACCAAGCCAACCACTAAGCCATACACTCCTGAACCCTCACCATCAACCATACCCTCTTCCTCACCCATTGCATCACAACAACCATCACCACTACCTATCCTTAAACCCAAAACACTCACCAAAACCCAAATATCATCCACTTATCAACCACGTAAGTCATCCTCTCAATCATCCAAACCTCTGACCTTAGAAAAATTTAAGGAGAGCAAGTGGAAGCTCATCAATTGCATTACTCTGAGCGACATCTCTTGTGAGGAGGGGTTCATCAAACTGTCCTTCATTGATTGCTCCTCATGTTCCCTCACTAGAGAACAATTCCTTGATCTGCCAAGAGGAACATTGGACCAGGCTCTTAGACTCTTGGCAACTAACTCAGACTCCCTTATAAAAGAAGAGAAGAAGCTGTGAAGAAGGCTGGTGACTCTACTGGATTCTAGGAAGGGAGACAAGCTACCATCTCAACCCCTTGTGCCTAGGAAGAAGATAATCCAGTGGAGGTTCAAAGATTCTTCTCACAACTTTGTTGTGGAAAGAGAGAATGGTGAAGTCAACAGACTTAAGGCCTCTTCTCTGCTACACTTAAGCAAATTTGACATTGCTGAGTTAGCAGAGAAACCATTCTCCAATCTCTCCAACTCTGAAGTAACTGCTTACATCAGAAATCATGTCAAGATTGAAGATGTGTTGAAGCTAAGAGAAAGGGAAGAAAAGGAAGGGTCAACCACCAAAGGCAAAGCCTTCATACAAATGGTTGAAGGCCCTGAATTGGATCTCATAGTTTGATGGGAGTATGAATATAACTCCCATCAACTAACTCTCTTAAGAGGGACACAACAAAGGGTGCATGTCATTCAAAGTAATAGACAGGATCTTCTATATACAAATGACTTGTACAAACTTCTCAGCACCACATCTGGTAAAAAAAAGACAGATAAGTCTCTTCTCTCTCTGTGCTGAAGGTTTTAAAAAGTAGAAACAAGTGAGATTTTGGTAGCATCAGCCTAGGGGGAGTTTGTTGGATCATGTAAGGCTGGTGCAACCAAAACAAACACTTAGAAACAATTTTGGTACAACTGTGAAAGAGCTTCCGAAGGAAAAAGCTATACTTATGAAAAAGAATGTTAAAAGAACTTTCGAAGAGGAACTCTAACTTCCGAAGAAAAAGTCTTCATTCTTCTAAAATTCAACACTTAGAAGATTTCAAGACAGTGACTTCTGAAGCATGAAGTCATGAAGATTAGCACATGTCTCGAAAGAAGTAGACTCTTCCAAAGTATAAGTGGCTTCGGAAGAACTTGTTCTTTCGAAGCCAGTTAACCTTCGGAAGAACCTACTATGAACCAGTGGACATAAGTATTGTCCCTCTGACAAACCGCTGCAACCTCTAAGACACTGCATGGTGCTTTCCCATGCTCATGCAGTTGACCATAGTTTATTTCACTGTTCATCCTTTATTAGTAAGTACAGTCACCAACTTTATTTGGTGATAAAAGGTAAGTCATGGACATGTTATGACTACTAAATCTAAGATAGTATTTTATCTTAGATACCTTACTTCTAGCAATGTAGTATTTGTTTAGTTGTAAGTTCCAGTTGGTATTAAATTATAACCGGCTGTAGATAGTAGTATATATAGTTCTCATTGTACACTTAGTAAACATGCTTGTAAGATTCTTGTAATACTTTGAGTTGAGAAGTAATATATACAAGTATCTTGAAAACCTTTCTCTTGTGTTTTGTTTACTTATTATATTATTATCAACTCTTAAGGGATTCTGCATCATCAAACTAAGTGTAAATTAGTAAGTTTGAGAGGTAACAATTGTGTTGAGTGACCTAACTTCATCCTACAATTCGTTACCCATGCAAATGGAAGATTTTGATATTATCTTGGGAGTGGACCGGTTAACTCAGCATCATGTCACAATTAAGTGTTAGACTCGTCGCATTCTGCTTGGAGATCCCCATCATCCTAAACTCATTTATTAGGGGATTAAACCATGAAGAATTCTTAAGATAATTTCAGCACTTAAGGCCCACCAATCCCCACTGAACGGTTGTGAAGGATTCCTTGCTTCAGTAAAAATTTCATCTTTTAAGGAGTCTAATATTCCTGATTATTCGATTGTTTATGACTTTCCTGATTTTTTCCCTAAGGAGTTACCTGACTTTCATCGGATCTCGAGGTGGAATTCACTATTGATCTTAATCCTGGTGCTGAGCCGATTTCCAAGGCACCATACCGTAGCACCACTTGAACTCAAAGAACTAAAGAAGCAATTATGTGACAACCGACCTCCAGGTTGTTACCCTAACCCTAGATTACTTGCATCATTATCCATGTTATGAGTGCTAATAATTGAAACTATTCAACCCTACTATGAAATTGGAAACAATTCTTACTACTTGATGTAAATTATGATTTTATGTGATTTTTATTATTGACTTTTAGCTAATTTAGGTTTCTACCTTTTAAAAATTAGTGTCCCGGGAATGTCAACTAGTCACCCTTACAAAATTAAATTCAAGAGAAGGCAATTAAAATGTGAGCATACACACTCACACTTACATAATTTTCGGCCATGCATGCATGGGCATGCATTAGATACCTCAATTCACCATCCACTAAATAATACATTATACCCAATACTAAAAAATTACACTACATAATAACAAGTTACCATTAAAATTTAAATGAAAAATCCCCCACTACACTCCAAGATTCGGCCGCCCCCCCTCTCCACTCCTCTCCTCTCTTCACCACCTCCCCACACACCCACTAGCATTTCATGCAACACTCTCCCTCTCTCCCTCTTATTCGAATCCACCGGCTGATCAAACACACACACACCTCACAACTCTCTCAAAACAATTCTCTCTAAGTCTTGTGCAAGAAATTCGAAGAACACCACCAAGTTCCATTCGGCCAAGTGCAAACCGCAAGGAAGTGGCCTAGTTCGCGAGTTTTGGTCACACAACTGCACTTGTTCCACCTTTCCAGCCTTGGTTCGAGCTTCTACATTCAAGTCCAAGGAGTTTCAAGCCATCCACGACCATCAACACCTTCTAAACCGTGAGTTACATCAAGTGTAAGCTCATGTTGTCGGTTTTGTGACATTTCACTTGTTTTCTTCATTTATCACCTAAAAACCGTGTATTTCCTTGTTGTAGCAGAAACATCTCACCATCATCTTGTTCTTAAGGAGTTCCCAATGTTCTTGAAGGTAAACCTCATGTTATGTTAGTCATTCTTGAGGTGGAAACCGATTTCCACCATGAAAACCCTCTTTTTGGGTGTTTTGGTATCATCTAACTTGTGAAAGTTTCAACTCTTGTAAACCAAACTTGTGACCTGCATTTTTATGACTTAATGGACTCCCAAGAACCTGTTTTTAAAAGTTCCAAGAGGCTACATACTCAAATCCATGGTTAATACATGGATTACACCTTGAAACCCTCCTTTCTACATGTAACAACACCCTTTTAAGCATTTGTTTGAAAAATCCTTTCAACCAAGACCCATAACCTACTCATGAACGACTTAATGACACCTTAATAATCTGTTTATGAAGTTAAATGAAGTGTTGGTAACGTTTAAACTCAAGTTAAGATGATTTACACAAGTGTTATGGTCGGTTATGACATTTTCTACATATTTGAAGCATATGGATGTATAGAACAACTAGGCAACTTGTTGGGACTGAAATTTCAGTAGGTTTTAATGAATATTAGAAGTGTTAGCAATGTTTAATCTCTGGAATAAAGGACATGTTGAGATTTACCCTCTCTTAGTCACTTTCGGGACCCGAAAACATGGTAAAATGACTTTAAAAATAATAAGAATATGAATTTAACACTCTTGAAAAGTATTCTAGGCTCAAAAATGATAAATAAAGTATTCTGGAGTCAATGGATAATTTAAATGGTCAAAGGAACAAATAAATGACGTTTTAATTAAAAACGGATACAAACCGAGCATCGTTTTTGAGAAAAATCCATAAAAATAGAGTTCAAAGCTAAGATTTATAAAAATCATATGATTTCAGTAAGTTAAGTAATAAAAGACTAAAAGGATTTGAAAATTGGTCAAACAAGCTTTAAATGGTCAAACCCGGTCAAAACCGCGTTTTAACGGGTCAAACGTAAAAACAAGATTTTCAACTATAAAAGGCCAATTTACACAATTTAAGGACTTAAAAATTTATAAAGACATCTTTTAGAAAATACCTACTGGTCCAAGATTCAAATATATGAAAACTCCAAATTACTGTTAAAACTATCCGGCTTTTACCGTAACCGGGAGTGTTAAACGCGCAGTTTTTAAATCGAACCCGTAAACTAAAGTTTTGAAACACTTACTCCATAATAATTATAATATGACTCTAATAATCTGATTTTTGGTCTTAAATGACATAAAGGGCAAGAAACTAAACTTGAGGGTAGAAACTGTCAATTTTAAAACTTGAGGGACCAAACTGTAAAATTTTTCCAATCCTTATAACCGGCTTCCAGGAAGCTAACAAACACTTGAACAACAAAATTTCTTAGTATACTTAACCAAATGAAGGGAAAATCCCAATTTTCATGAAGACGCCTTGACCTGCCATAAAAGGAAACTTTTTATACAAACCTTCACGAAACCAAAGCCATACTCAATAGCTAAACTCTTGACACCATTGTTGCACCTTAAATGAGTTTAGGGCAGTAGCTTATTACTTAATATGTACATGTTAGGGTGCTAGATTTGAGACACTTCCCGGTACACCAAGAGACTTTTGACTGGAAACCTAAGGTGAGTTCTAGTGATTCCCCTTTTTACTATTGTTTTGGGGTGAAACATGCTCTACTTTTTATGAACTATGATTGTGCTTTACTTGATGATTGTATGTGGGATTTGTGGTGACCTGCTGATTCTAATATCATGATCATTAATTCTTTCGTGAACCGCTTGTTTATATGGATAGATCTATTTGGGGAATCCCCCACACACAGTGGCTTCCGTTCCATGAAGGTTACCCCACTGAGATCCTAAGGGGTCGTTGTGGCATGTAACAGGTTTTGTTAAGATACTATGGTGAACCATCCGGGCAGGTAGGGTTCACTGGTTTGGGGCTCAGTTTCTTCCTTCGGGAATATCTGGTTAAACACAACTTTAGAAGAGGCCAACCGGGACTGAGTGCAGGGTTGATTATGATTTTTCCCACGATGATAAACAATGATTATTTTCTTTTAATCAAAGAAGGATTTGTTAAGTCCTTTTGTTTTTAAACTTTAAGCACTTGAATTCACCAACTTTTTAGTTGACACAATATTCTTTTGAGCATGTTTCAGGTAATGTATGAAGAGATCCTAGCTGTTGTGAAGACCTAGACTTATCCCGTGACCATGGCATTGGCTTATTTCCTCAATGAAACATTTGAACGATTTTATATTTGTGTTGAACAAGTACAATTTTATTTTTATGGATGATTGTAAAACTCATTTGGGGGCTTGATGTGTTTCTAGCCCCGCTATCTTTTCAAAAACATTAATGCCATGTGATATTCTCTCCTTTGAGCTCTTATAATGGTTTGTTTCCGCTGCCATATGTTGTTGCTAGTCTGTGACGTCCCACCCTACCTGGGCCCGGGGTGTGACAGATTGGTATCAGAGCCAAAGGTTGTAGAGAAGTCGGGAATACCATAGTAGACCCTAGGCTACAACCCTGATACCCTAGGACTGTCCTTGTGGGAAGTGTTGGGATGATCGGGTTGGGTAAATTGATGATTACACTTGATCAACGTAATCATGAATTTACCGGACGCGTAATTTCCATCACTGATCTTTAGGTTATGATTAGACTTTTTCTGGTTTATATTGATGATTTGAAACTAATTTTAAAAAGGGGATTTAAATGATTTTTATGATGAACTATGTTATCCGATACTACTTGAAGAGACTATTGATCTGGGCAAAACAGACAGCTATATGTTGGAATAACAGATACTATTGCCATCACTACTATTATTAGTACTATTATTATAATCATGAGCTATGAGAAACCAAATTACTCATGATGTATTTCTTACAGGATAACGTCTATGGCTGATAAAGGAAAGGCGCCTGCTCACCCTGACACTGAGACCACTCCTACCGGAAACCTAAGGAGAGAGAAGCCCCGGACAGAGTATGAGGCATACCTCTGGAGATGCGGACATCCAGGGTGGATATCCGTCACGTCCGAAGACACTGAGGCTTCCGAGGACTCTTCCTCCACATCACCTTCACGAAGCCGAACGCGATCCCACTCTCCTCAAGTAGCTGCTCCGACCCTCTCACCCATCCCACCTAATGGGAATAGGGGTGCGCGTACTGTCACCCGACCTCGCAAAAGCGTTAGGCCAGGATCCTCCGTACCCTCGTGACGAACGCCTAATGCCGCCGAGACATAGTATGTATGACGGCCCTAGCGTACTGGCTGGTGATAGGTACTCCCAGTCGAGTCGCCGGGCAAGTGATGTAGGACCCTCCGATGCGACATTGGATGAGATTTTGAGGACTGTTCGCCGTCATGAGCTGACTGTTCAGCACGCCACTCGAACTTCTCAGTCGGCTCAATTCCAGGCTATGATGGCTACACAGGGAGTGAAGCGTTTGGAGCAGGAGCAGAGGAAGAAGGGTACAGGATGGTTTGGATGGCTAAAGAGAAAGTGGATGTGAGAGCTGGAGTACTCAGTGGGTTTATCTGTCTGTGGACAGTAGAAGGAAACTATTTGAATTCTTATTCGATACTATTATTTTATTATCATGGGGGTGATGGCACCTTCCAAATTGTAAGAGCATGACTCTGATTCTATTTGTTTGGATGATACTATCGTGAACTGTTGTTGGGATGCTAGAATTATTAAACTGTTTGTATTATATTGCTATATGTTGTGTTGTGCCTTGTAATTTGTCTCTGCCTTTTCTAATTGGTTGCCCAACTGTTATGTCATGTTTTGATTTGGACTTTGTAAGGTTCCTTAGTGGGTTGTAAATACATATGTGCATGCCATGATCCCTCTTCCGAGGCATGGTGTGATAGGATAATGATGCATAGGCTATTCGAAACAAAATCATGAGATGCTAAACGAATCTATTTGTGATACTATCAGAATGCCGACTCGCAGAGGAACACGTTTTGGTCGACGTGGAGCCACCAGGGGCCGCCATGAGGAAGCAAGGCCGATTGGAAACCAACCTACTCCACCAGGGACTCCCCACGGGGAAAATACTAATCAAGAGAGTGACGAAAGGATTGCTAACCTCGTAGCTCAGCAACTGGCTAACGCCATTCCGACTATTATTGCACAGATAAATGCGGACCGGGATAACACTACTGGTAACGACCGGCCGGTGAACGATGAGAGCCACGACGAAGAAGTCGAGGCGTTAAGGAATGGATGCTCTTATAAGACCTTCATGGCATGTAAGCCTAAGGAATTCTATGGCACCGAGGGTGCTATAGAGACTTACAGGTGGATTGACGAAATGGAAGCTGTCTTAGACATCAGCGAGTGCAAGATGGAGCATATGGTGAGGTTTGCATCACAATCTCTCAAGGGATCAGCTCTTGAATGGTGGAAGTCCTTACTCAGAGCCGTGGAAGAAACGTGGCTAATCGAATGGGTTGGACTGAATTCCGAGAGCTAATGACCAACAAATATTGCCCCATCAATCAACTCGAGAAGCTGGAGACAGAATTTTTAAGCTTGGAGATGAAAGGACCCAACTACACCGAATACATCAATCGTTTCTTAGCCCTGTCCCGACTTGTGCCACATTTGGTGACGCCAGAAGCCAAAGGTGTAGCACGGTTCATCTGGGGACTACACCCAAGAGTTAGGGGTATGGTTCGTTCCTCTCAGCCTGTGACCCTGCAAGCTGCTGTCAACCTTACCAGCAGTTTGACTGATGATCTAATTAGGGCTGGATGGACCGATCAAGCAAGGGCTGATGAGAAGAAGAAGTTTGTTGGTGAGAAAAGGAAGTGGTTTGAAGCGAAAAGAGCGATTGGAAGTAGTAGTGGGTCAAGTAGAAGGAGTTCAGAAGGTGTGAGACGTGATGATCAGGGAAGCAAAAACCGGAGATTGTATACAGGGACAAGCCCATTCTGCAGCAAGTGCAAGTTACATCATCAAGGGGAATGTAACCCGATGCCCTGTTTTAGGTGCAAGAGAACAGGCCATTTAATTAAAGACTGTACTTACGCACCGGGGAAACAATGCTATGAGTGTGGAGATCCAGGGCATATGAGGAACAAGTGTCCTAAGCTGGGTAGAGACAAGGATGCCAAGCACAACAAGCCTAAGGGAAGAGCTTTCGTTATGGACCCAGCAGGAGCTCGTAGGAACCCGACGTGGTCAACGGTACGTTCCTTGTAAACAATCATCCCGCTACTGTACTGTTTGATACTGGAGCGACTGCTAGTTTTATCTCTAGTACTTTTAGGCCATTGATTGACTTAGACGTGTGTACCTTGACTGATACGTTTACCGTAGAATTAGCTGACGGTAATATTTTAGAAGCTAACGAAATCATTAGGGATTGCCCCCTGAATCTAAAAGGGAATACGTTTAAGATTGACTTGATGCCCATTAAGTTAGGAGGATTTGATGTGGTTGTGGGTATGGACTGGTTAGCGAAGCATAAAGTCGAAATCGTATGTGATGAACGACTACTCAAGATACCGTTGAGCGACAAAGAAGTGTTAGTGGTAGAGGGTGAAAGGAGTAACACTCTATACCCTATGATATCCCACTTAAAAGCTATCAAGAGATTGATGAAAGGATGTCCAACTTTTATAGTATATGTGATGAAAGCCCAAAAGGAGAAGAAGATCGAAGAGATTCCCGTGGTTTCGGAATACCCAGAGGTGTTCCCGGAAGAACTACCAGGACTTCCCCGGAATCGGCAAGTTGAATTCCAGATAGACTTGTTGCCTGGTGCTGCACAGTAGCCAAGGCACCGTACCGACTCGCCCCACCTGAGATGAAGGAGCTAATGGTACAAATTCAAGAACTACTGGACAAGGGATTTATACGTCCGAGTGTCTCTCCATGGGGTGCCCCGGTACTATTCGTGAAAAAGAAAGACGGAACCCTGCGAATGTGTATTGATTACAGGGAATTGAATAAGCTGACCATAAAGAACCGTTACCCTCTTCCGAGAATAGATGACCTATTTGATCAACTGCAAGGAGCAAGTTATTTCTCCAAAATAGACTTGAGGTCAGGATACCACCAACTGAAGATAAGAGAAGAAGACATACCCAAAACAGCCTTCCGAACTAGGTATGGACACTATGAGTTTTGGTCATGCCCTTTGGACTGACTAATGCTCCAGCAGCATTCATGGACCTCATGAACCGCGTTTGCCGCCCTTACCTCGACAAGTTTGTGATCGTGTTTATTGACGACATACTGATCTATTCCCGAAGTAAAGACGAGCACGAGAAGCATCTCAGGCTAATTCTTGAATTGCTCAAGAATGAGCAACTATATGCCAAGTTCTCTAAATGTGAATTTTGGATGCGCCAGATCCAATTCTTAGGTCATGTGGTGAATGAGGATGGGATTCAAGTTGACCCTTCCAAGATTGAGGCCATAAAGAATTGGAAGATTCCTGAAACTCCTACGGAGATAAGGCAATTCTTAGGACTGGCTGGCTACTACCGGAGATTTATAAAGGACTTCTCGCGTATAGTGCAACCTTTGACCGCACTAACCAAGAAGAACACAACCTTTGTGTGGGAGCGAGAGCAGAACGAGGCGTTTGAAACGCTTAAGGAGAAGTTATGCAGTGCACCTATCCTTGCTCTTCCAGAAGGAGTAGAAGACTTCGTGGTCTATTGTGACGCTTCGCGTCAAGGGCTAGGATGTGTATTGATGCAACGCAACAAGGTGATTGCTTACGCATCGAGACTGCTGAATGATCATGAGAAGAACTACACGACGCACGATCTGGAGTTGGGTGCCGTGGTGTTTGCCCTCAAATGTGGAGGCACTACCTTTATGGCACAAAGTGCATCATCTACACTGACCATAGAAGCTTGCAGCATATCCTTGACCAAAAGATGCTCAACATGCGTCAGAGAAGATGGGTCGAGCTATTGAACGATTACGAGTGCGAGATCCGCTACCATCCTGGTAAGGCCAATGTTGTGGCGGATGCATTGAGCCGAAAGGAAAGAGAAAAACCCCTTCGAGTACGAGCCTTAAGGATGAGTGTGTATACCAACCTTATTGCAAAACTGAAGGAAGCTCAAGGCGAGGCATTAAAGGAAGAAAAATTAAAGGAAGAAGGATTGACTGGAATGGAAAAGCAATTTGAGATAGGGGACGATGGTACATATAGATATGGTGGAAGGGCTTGGGTGCCAAAACACGGAGGAATTCGAGAAGTAATCCTCGACGAAGCACACAAGTCTAGGTATTCAATTCACCCTGGGAGTGATAAGATGTACCAGGATTTAAAGACACTCTTCTGGTGGCCGGGAATCAAGATATCAATCGCTGTTTATGTGGGGAAATGTTTAACTTGTGCCATGGTAAAAGCTGAGAACCAAAAACCATCAGGAACGTTACAGCAACCTGAAATCCCGGAATGGAAATGGGATAATGTTACGATGGATTTTGTTACCAAGTTGCCCAGAACGTTTAAAGGTCACAATGCTATTTGGGTAATAGTGGATAGATTAACGAAATCAGCTCACTTCTTGCCAATTAGAGAAGACTACGACATGACGAAATTGGCCCAACTTTATGTCGACGAGATTGTAACGAGGCATGAGTGCCTTTGTCGATCATCTCCGACCGTGATAGCCGTTTCACCTCTCATTTCTGGAAATCGTTCCAGCAAGCTTTAGGAACCCGTTTAGATCTAAGCACGGCTTACCACCCTCAGACCGACGGACAGAGCGAAAGAACTATCCAAACGATGGAAGACATGATAAGAGCTTGCGTGATGGACTTTGGCGGAAACTGGGATAACCATCTTCCTTTGGTGGAATTCGCCTATAACAATAGTTACCACGCGAGTATCAAAGCCGCTCCGTATGAGGCCCTTTATGGCAGGAAATGCCGATCACCCTTGAGATTGGAATGAGATTGGTGATAGCCAAGTGATGGGACCCGACATAGTGTTCGAAACCACCGACAAGATCTATAAGATAAAGGAGCGACTGAAAGCAGCCAGAGATCGACAGAAGAAGTACGCTGACAGGAGGCGGAAACCTCTAGAGTTCCAAGTGGGCGACAGGGTAATGCTAAAGGTAGCACCGTGGAAAGGAACGGTGAGGTTCGGAAAGAGAGGAAAGCTAAGCCCAAGATACATTGGACCATTCGAAATATTGGCGAGAATTGGCCCAGTGGCATATAAGTTGAAACTATCCCCGGGGTTGAGTCACATACACGACACCTTTCATGTGTCAAACTTGAAGAAGAGCATGGTAGACACAACCCGGGAACTACCATTAAAAGAAGCAAGAATAAACGACAAACTGAATTTTATGGAAGAACCCGTGGAGATCACGGATCGTTTGGTCAAACAACTCCGGCGGAGCCGCATACCCAAGGTTAAGGTTAGATGGAACTCCAAGCGAGGACCTGAATTTACTTGGGAGCGTGAAGATGAAATGAGGAAGAACTATCCACACCTCTTCAAACCCACCCGTTCAGTCTCTAATCAGAGTTAAAATTTCGGGACGAAATTTCCTAAACGGTGGGAGAATGTGACAACCGACCTCCAGGTTGTTACCCTAAACCTAGATTACTTGCATCATTATCCATGTTATGAGTGCTAATAATTGAAACTATTCAACCCTACTATGAAATTGGAAACAATTCTTACTAGTTGATGTAAATTATGATTTTATGTAATTTTTATTATTGACTTTTAGCTAATTTAGGTTTCTACCTTTTAAAAATTAGTGTCCCGGGAATGTCAACTAGTCACCCTTACAAAATTAAATTCAAGAGAAGGCAATTAAAATGTGAGCATACACACTCACACTTACATAATTTTCGGCCATGCATGCATGGGCATGCATTAGATACCTCAATTCACCATCCACTAAATAATACATTATACCCAATACTACAAAATTACACTACATAATAACAAGTTACCATTAAAATTTAAATGAAAAATCCCCCACTACACTCCAAGATTCGGCCGCCCCCCCTCTCCACTCCTCTCCTCTCTTCAACACCTCCACACACACCCACTAGCATTTCATGCAACTCTCTCCCTCTCTCCCTCTCTCCCTCTTATTCAAATCCACCAGCTGATCAAACACACACACACCTCACAACTCTCTCAAAACAATTCTCTCTAAGTCTTGTGCAAGAAATTCGAAGAACACCACCAAGTTCCATTCGGCCAAGTGCAAACCGCAAGGAAGTGGCCTAGTTCGCGAGTTTTGGTCACACAACTGCACTTGTTCCACCTTTCCAGCCTTGGTTCGAGCTTCTACATTCAAGTCCAAGGAGTTTAAAGCCATCCACGACCATCAACACCTTCTAAACCGTGAGTTACATCAAGTGTAAGCTCATGTTGTCGGTTTTGTGACATTTCACTTGTTTTCTTCATTTATCACCTAAAAACCGTGTATTTCCTTGTTGTAGCAGAAACATCTCACCATCATCTTCTTCTTAAGGAGTTCCCAACGTTCTTGTAGGTAAACCTCATGTTATGTTAGTCATTCTTGAGGTGGAAACCGATTTCCACCATGAAAACCCTCTTTTTGGGTGTTTTGGTATCATCTAACTTGTGAAAGTTTCAACTCTTGTAAACCAAACTTGTGACTTGCATTTTTATGACTTAATGGACTCCCAAGAACCTGTTTTTAAGAGTTCCAAGAGGCTACATACTCAAATCCACGGTTAATACATGGATTACACCTTGAAACCCTCCTTTCTACATGTAACAACACCCTTTTAAGCATTTGTTTGAAAAATCCTTTCAACCAAGACCCATAACCTACTCATGAACGACTTAATGACACCTTAATAATCTGTTTATGAAGTTAAATGAAGTGTTGGTAACGTTTAAACTCAAGTTAAGATGATTTACACAAGTGTTATGGTCGGTTATGACATTTTCTACATATTTGAAGCATATGGATGTATAGAACAACTAGGAAACTTGTTGGGACTGAAATTTCAGTAGGTTTTAATGAATATTAGAAGTGTTAGCAATGTTTAATCTCTGGAATAAAGGACATGTTGAGATTTACCCTCTCTTAGTCACTTTCGGGACCCGAAAACATGGTAAAATGACTTTAAAAATAGTAAGAATATGAATTTAACACTCTTGAAAAGTATTCCAGGCTCAAAAATGATAAATAAAGTATTCTGGAGTCAATGGATAATTTAAATGGTCAAAGGAACAAATAAATGACGTTTTAACTAAAAACGGATACAAACCGAGCATCGTTTTTGAGAAAAATCCATAAAAATAGAGTTTAAAGCTAAGATTTATAAAAATCATATGATTTCAGTAAGTTAAGTAATAAAAGACTAAAAGGATTTGAAAAATTGGTCAAACAAGCTTTAAATGGTCAAACCCGGTCAAAACCGCGTTTTAACGGGTCAAACGTAAAAACAAGATTTTCAACTATAAAAGGCCAATTTACACAATTTAAGGACTTAAAAATTTATAAAGACATCTTTTAGAAAATACCTACTGGTCCAAGATTCAAATATATGAAAACTCCAAATTACTGTTAAAACTATCCGGCTTTTACCGTAACCGGGAGCGTTAAACGCGCAGTTTTTAAATCGAACCCGTAAACTAAAGTTTTGAAACACTAACTCCATAATAATTATAATATGACTCTAATAATCTGATTTTTGGTCTTAAATGACATAAAGGGCAAGAAACTAAACTTGAGGGTAGAAACTGTTAATTTTAAAACTTGAGGGACCAAACTGTAAAATTTTTCCAATCCTTATAACCGGCTTCCAGGAAGCTAATAAACACTTGAACAACAAAATTTCTTAGTATACTTAACCAAATGAAGTGAAAATCCCAATTTTCATGAAGACGCCTTGACCTGCCATAAAAGGAAACTTTTTATACAAACCTTCACGAAACCAAAGCCTTACTCAATAGCTAAACTCTTGACACCATTGTTGCACCTTAAATGAGTTTAGGGCAGTAGCTTATTACTTAATATGTACATGTTAGGGTGCTAGACTTGAGACACTTCCCGGTACACCAAGAGACTTTTGACTGGAAACCTAAGGTGAGTTCTAGTGATTCCCCTTTTTACTATTGTTTTGGGGTGAAACATGCTCTACTTTTTATGAACTATGATTGTGCTTTACTTGATGATTGTATGTGGGATTTGTGGTTACCTGCTGATTCTAATATCATGATCATTAATTCTTTCGTGAACCGCTTGTTTATATGGATAGATTTATTTGGGGAATCCCCCACACACAGTGGCTTCCGTTCCAGGAAGGTTACCCCACTAAGATCCTAAGGGGTCGTTGTGGCATGTAACAGGTTTTGTTAAGATACTATGGTGAACCATCCGGGCAGGTAGGGTTCACTGGTTTGGGGCTCAGTTTCTTCCTTCGGGAATATCCGGTTAAACACAACTTTAGAAGAGGCCAACCGGGACTGAGTGCAGGGTTGATTATGATTTTTCCCACGATGATAAACAATGATTATTTTCTTTTAATCAAAGAAGGATTTGTTAAGTCCTTTTGTTTTTAAACTTTAAGCACTTGAATTCACCAACTTTTTAGTTGACACAATTTTCTTTTGAGCATGTTTCAGGTAATGTATGAAGAGATCCTAGCTGTTGTGAAGACCTAGACTTATCCCGTGACCATGGCATTGGCTTATTTCCTCAATGAAACATTTGAACGATTTTATATTTGTGTTGAACAAGTACAATTTTATTTTTATGGATGATTGTAAAACTCATTTGGGGGCTTGATGTGTTTCTAGCCCCGCTATCTTTTCAAAAACATTAATGCCATGTGATATTCTCTCCTTTGAGCTCTTATAATGGTTTGTTTCCGCTGCCATATGTTGTTGCTAGTCTGTGACGTCCCACCCTACCTGGGCCCGGGGTGTGACAAATTACATGAGTTATTAGATCTTGGATTTATTAGACTAAGTGTCTCGCCTTGGGGCCACCAGTTTTGTTTGTGAATAAGAAAGATGCAAGTATGAGGCTTTGTATTGACTACCAGGAATTAAATAAGATCACTATTCGAAATCGTTACCCTCTACCTCGTATCGATGACTTATTTTATCAGCTTTAGGGAGAGAAGTGTTTCTCTAAAATTGATTTGAGATCCGGTTATCATCAGTTAAAGATTAAAGATTAAAGATTCTAACATTCCAAAATCAGCTTTTCGTACTCGGTATGGTCACTATTAATTCTAGGTTATGCCGTTCGGGTTAACTAATGCACCTGCCGTTTTCATGGACCTAATGAATCGAGCTTTTCGTGAGTTTCATGATAAGTTTGTTATTGTCTTTATTGATGACAATCTAAGACAGTCAAAGAGTAAGGAGGAACATGAAGACCATCTTCGTATCGTGCTTGAAATTTTGCGTAAAAAGAAGCTTTATGCTAAGTTTTCAAAATGTAAATTCTAGTTGAGTCGGGTAGCCTTTCTAGGTCACATGGTTTTTACGGATGGAATTATGATGGACACCGAAGATAGAGGCAACACTAAATGGACAAGACCTAGTTCAGCCACAGAAGTCTGGAGTTTTCTTCGTCTTGCTGGTTACTATCGCAGATTCGTCGAAGGGTTTCTCTGTTATTTCTCTACACCTTTGCAATTGCTAAGGAAAGGAGTTAAGTACTCCTAGAATGATGAGCGAGAGAAAAGTTTCGAAGAGCTTAAGAAGAGATTGGTGTCTGCCCTGATTCTTACACTTCCATTGGGTACGTGTGGATACGACATTTACTGTGATGCCTCGAGAAAGGGCTAGGATGTGTGTTGATACAGCATGGAAAGGTCATCGCTTATGCTTCATGACAGTTAAAACCCTATGAGGTTAATTATCCTACACATGACCTCGAGCTTGCTGTTGTTATTTTTGCGTTAAAGATCTGGCGCCACTATCTTTATGGAGAGACTTGTGATATCTTTACCGATCATAAGACTTTGAAGTATATATTCATGCAAAAGGAATTACACATAAGACAAAGGAGATGGTTAGAGCTGTTAAAAGATTATGACACCAACATTCAGTATCATCCAGGAAAGGCTAATGTGGTAGCTAATGCTCTTAGCTGAAAGTGTTCAGGGACGGTAGCCTCGCTACAGTTACAGTTGCAGATTATGACAGATATTGATAGAATGGGTATTGGTCTACACATTGGTAAGAGTAACAGATATCTCGCCAGATTCCAGATTGAGCTAGACCTGGTATCTTGGATTTAAGCCGCACAGAAAGATGATGGTGAACTTTGGGAAATTTTACAAAATTTGGATGATGTCAAACATGCATAATTTAGAGTGGATAAGCATGGAGTAATCTGGTGTGGCAAACGATGATGTGTGCCTGATGATTCTTCTCTTCGAGAATCACTATTAGTCGAGAACATAGTTCTCCGTTCTCTATCCATCCTGGATCTACTAAGATGTATCGTGATCTTCGTCAAAACTTATGGTGGAATGGCATGAAAGAGGACGTGGCTAGATTTGTCAGCATATGTCTCACTTGCCAGTTGGTTAAGATTGAGCATCATAGAGCTAGTGGATTGATTCAACCACTACCGATTCCATTATGGAAATAGGATGATATTTCCATGGATTTTGTAATAGGGTTACCAAGAACAATAAAAAAGAATGACACGATATTGGTGGTGGTCGACAGATTGTCAAAGTCGGCTTATTTTTTCCAATTCAGCAAGGATTCTCTGTTAGCAAACTGTATAAAATGTTTACGCGAGAGATTACCAGACTTCATGGCACTCTAGTCTTTATTGTGTCTATCAAGATCCAAGGTTCACTTCTCGTTTTTGGAAAGGCTTACAAGTTGAATGGGGTACTAAGTTGAAGTTTAGCACAATGTTTTACCCTCAGACATACAGACCGTCACAACATACTATTCGGACACTTGAGGACATGCTTCGAGCGTGTGCCTCAAAATGGACCGGGAACTAGGATGAGTATTTGTGTGTGATTGAGTTTGCCTACAATAATATTTGGCAAGCTAGCATTGACATGGCACCTTTCGAATTATTATATGACCGTAAATTAAGAGCGCCCATCTGTTGGGAAGAGGTCGGTGAAAAAGTTATTGAAGGACCTGAGTTAATACAAATTACCAATGAGGGGGTATAACTATCTTATCGTTTAGCATTGTCGCCTCAACTTTCACATGTGCATAACGTCTTTCACATATCCCTTATAAGGGGGTATAACTATCATCTGATTCACGTTGTGTACTATCAGTTTCATCTGATACGTGAAGACTTACCATTCGAGAAAGAACCAGAAGCCATACTTGACCGATAAGAACGTGTTATGCATAACAAGACTATTCCTTTTGTTAAGGTGTTATGGAAGAACCAACCTGAACGCGAAGCTATATGGGAGATGGAGGATGTGATCTGTTCTCAATATTCGAATGTATTGGCATCGTAGTATTTTATAATATATTTATCTGCTTTTAACATGTTCCAACTTTAACTCACTAACTTTTTTGGTTATTCGATCCGATTAACCTTTTTGTAACTTCCTATTTTGTGTATATGCGATTTAGTTTATCTAAAATTATGAAGCATGAAGTTTTGTTCCAAATCCGTTCTATTATAATTTTGTTTGATATACATATTTCCAAGTAATTTCGAGGACGGAATTTTTTAAAAGGAGGTAGAACTATAATACCCGTAAAATAATAATAATAATGATACTAATAATAATAATAATAATAATAATAATAATAATAATAATTATTATTATTATTATTATAATAATAATATTATTATTATTACTATTATTATTATTATTATTATAATAATAATAATAATAATAATAATAATAATAATAATAATAATAATAATAATAGTTTGGGGATGCGGGGACCACATGAAACGATTTGAGACCCATTATTGTTGACCAGGATTCTAAATTTTGACCTAACTTCTTGTTTTTGTTGGGTGAGTATAGATACTTATCTTAGCAAACGAACTTCCAAGAGAATAGTGTTACGATAACTCACATGCACATTATATATACCCTTATACCCCAATCACACCAAACGAAACCATTACTGATCATCATCGCTTGTAACTTCTGCTTCTGTTAGCCGCGATCCATCATCCGCCATCACAAAATCAGCCTCTCTATTTGGGGAATAGTTCACCTCACACCACCATCATACGCAGTGAACCACCACCGGAACAAACTATTTGCTTGCTTCTCGATATACGCAGCACCATCACCGTCATCCTTATGTCGCCGCTGTTAGATTAGGCTTGTTCGAATGTTTTCAAGCTCCAAATCATCGAATCTAACCCGTCACTCGGCAAACAAGGTACCGGTCCGACCCGTTTGATTAGATGTTTTGTTACACAAGTCTATCTTGTGACCCTGATACGTTTCGTTTGTCCAGGCGACTAAAACATAACCCAAAAAGATTAGAAAAATGTTACAAACAATAAAAAGACTACTCATTCATACCATGGATTCTTGATTTTTTACATATGTTTTAATCGTCTCAATGAGTAACAACTTGTCGACTTGAGTTTATGATTTTGTTTTCTCTAGTTAAGCATCCAATACACACATTAACAGCAAACCTTTTTATTCATGAAGAATTAAAATGACATGAGAAGTTGGCCTTTGATTCTGGTGTGAACTAAATATGCCAAATAAAATAGTGATAAAATTCATGATTTGATAGGGAAACATGGTTGATATTAAAAAATATAACATGGTTGATATTAAAAAATATAAGTAAGTGCATGACCATTAGTAAGTAATAACCTTTAGAGAATTTGAAAGTTGGTAAATAAAATATTAAAAAAAGAAAACAAAACAAACATCTGTAGGCCTTTTATTGTTTCACTTCATGCACTAAACGAAATTCTCAAACCAATTTTTACATTAAAAAAGTTTTATATTGATTGATATATATGTCATTAATTAAGAGTTTAACCTCATTATCGTTTGCGAAATAAATAACTAAGCATACGAGTCAGAGTGCAAATCTGGGTTATACAGGTCTAATTAGAATTATAACTAAACGATAGGGCCCATAGTTGTTGACGACGACTTGACTTAATTATGTTTCTTTGCTTATAAAAATTAAGGTATGGACTCTTGATTCTTGTTTCATATTTGATTTTCGTTCATCTCTAGTTTTGAATTATGTCATATGTAGCTATTTTGTTTTTTATTCTATTATAAGTAGCTAGACTACCTTATAGTTTTGTACCCTGTTACCCGAGCTCTCCCTATATTGGGGGTGACCAACACGTATTATTGTGGCATCAATAATGTGGCACCAACTGTGACGGTGAGCTGAGATCACGGCTTCTCTAAAGGAGGACTCTGTATTCATATTGGTCGCCCTGTTATTTTATTATTGTATGGATCGATCCTAGGTCAGACCTTTATTTCTTGACGGATGGTTGCACACCAATCCATCTAGTACTCTGGTGAATGGTTTGTATGTCTGCCCATACTCTATTTCACATTGGTTCACAGGCTCGGTAACTATGTTACCACTGTTCAGTTATTATATGATATGATTATTAGGTCGGGTTATGTTCTATTTGATGTATATATGTTATGTTATTTTATTCTCTATTATCATAATATCTGTTTATTTTTTATCTGTTATTCCATTCACTGAGCGTTATGCTCGGGCGTGCTATTGTTTTCATGGACGTCGGGTGAGCAGGGTCATCCGGGAGGGGAGTGAAGAGCGGAGATCTGCATAAAGAATAGTTTATTTAATTTGATGTAATCGACTTTTCTATTGAGTTTTAGGCTAGTGTTTTCCTTTTGGAATTTAAACTTACAATCTTTATTAATTATGGACTTGCGTTTCGGAGTTTGATTACTGTGATAGTGACACGTCAACCTTGTCAGGTTACGATGTTACAAAATGTTTGTTTATTCTAATTTTCAGATGTCGAGACAAATGGTTTTTAATAAACAACATAATGCAGTTGCATTTCTCGGTGACATTCCTGATGACAAAGCTCTTTTTAGATCATTGATAGACCGTCTCAAGACTTATAGGATTCTTCATGCCATTAAAGCTAATCCGAAAGTTTATATTGATGTGATCAATTAGTTTTGGCTAACGACTTTTAACAAAAGAGATTCCCTAGGAGAATCATGCATTACACCCACGGTTAAGGGGAAGAGAGTGGTTATCACTTTAGAGGTCATTAACAGTGTTATACTATTGTAGGATTAGTCTAACTCTACAGTGAAAATTGATGATGATGTGGCCCGTGGCTATTTAAAGAAAATGGGGTATGATCACCGCTATCCATTATTGGAGAAAAAGCACTTACCTCCATTCTGGAAGTATTTGTTTCATGTGGTGGTTCATTGTTTGAGTAGCCTGAAGGCGGGGTTAGATAGTGTGACACCCGGAAAGTTAAAGGAAAGAAGAATAAAAGAAAGAAAATGTAATAAAATCCAAGTGGAAGGGTTAAAAGCGTGCAAAGACAAATTTAAATAATATTAGGTACAAAAGGAGCATGGCCGCCCACACTCCTGTACCATCAACCTTTTTGCAACCGGTTTTTAGAGAGAGAAAGTGAAGCTCTCGGATTTTCAAAGAACAAGAAGAAGAGGTCTGATTTGAGGTGTTTGAACTACATTCGGGTTGAAGGATGTCATACACAAAGTTACAAGAGGTGAGTTCTAGAACCCTACTTTTATATGTTTTAACTGATTTTGGGTCTGGAAATACATGTTTAAACGTTTTTATGATGTTGGGTATGTATACGCGTATGTATATGTGTATGTGTATGCGGGTGGGTGTGTAAGGATTCCTATAAGTCTGATGCAGCCAAAACATCCAAAGTCTCTCTACATGCATGCATTGAAGTACAGAAGTAGAAATGCTTCAGAAGTTTTACACCATGCACTAGAAAATATTCTAAGTGTAAAATCTTTCGAAGCCAAGACCAACATTTTCGAATCCACATGTGAAGTCTTCCGAAGCTTCAAAGACAAAGTCTTCCGAAGCCAAAGAGTGAAGACAGATTTCTTCTGAAGACTTTTATGTACATGCTTTTATCTAATGTACTTTACCATAAAGCTAGACCACCTTTCTGCTGCAACTCTGTTCAGTCACCAACTTACATGAGTTGGTGAAAAGGTCCATGCTTTTGGTAACCGTACATTGAGGTCTTGAGTCTGAGCATTCTACTTTATGTACTTTTATCCTTTTTTTAATATATTCGGATGTGAGCTATGGCATGTAATAGTCACTAGTCAAAAGGCAATTTGCCTTTTGACTCTACATGCGCCTAAGTTAGTCTCATGCGCCTGCATAGTGTCCATGCGCCAAGAAAGTTGCCCAGAATAATTAAGTGTTAGCATGCGCCCGTATAGTGTCAATGCGCCCAAAAGTTCCCATGCGCCTGTGTTCCCATGCGCCTGAGAGGCCATGCGCCTGCATAGTGCCCATGTGCCTAAAGGACTTAGAATTATTTCTGAAATTTTGGGAAAAAGGGAAGTTTTAGGCTATGACTTGGGATGTTCCCGAAATGATGTATGGTTATTATATGATGATGTATGATGTTGTATGTGATGTTTATGATGATGATATGTATGATTATGATGTGTTGTCTTTACGTTCCTATTACGTATTATTCAGTGGCTTTACGTGGTATGGTTATGAAAATGAACGTAAAGTAATTATGTAACGAAAAGCGGAAGTTAATGATAATGAAAAGAGGAACGAAAGGAATGAATGAATGCATGCATTAATATTAATGGAAGGATGAATGAATGAAAAGTCTTGCAAGCAAAATAAAAGGAGGTGCACAACTCATTGTGATGTTGTTAGCTCAACTATGTGCGGGTTAGCTACCCCAAAGGATGCACACGGAAGTCTAATCCTTGTGATTGACCAGATGTACGGGACCTTTGTCGCTTGCCCTGGTACTGGTGACAGCACTTGTGCATGATGTTAGAAGTCTATTTATAGACTTCGGCCTTGTACCAGCACTTGTGCATGATGTTTGGGGTATAGCACATGGCATTGGTCTGGAATGGAAGTAAAGATAATGATGAATGAACTTGCCCCGGTACTGGTGCTAGCACTTGTGCATGATGATTAGAAGTCTATTTATAGACTTCGGCCCAGTACCAGCACTTGTGCATGATGTTTGGGGTACAATACATAGCACCGGAAGGTAATGACGAAGTATGAAATGTAAGAAATGTATGATAAGAATGAGAATGAATGAATGTCAAAGAATGATGATGAAAGATAATAATGAGATTATCTATTTGTACGTATGATGCATGATCGCGAACAAAAGTAAAGAACGATTTTAAACGAAAGTAAAGTATTTTTATTATAAAGCTAGAACTCACTCAGCAACGCTGACTTTTATGTATTTTCTAGTTGGCAGGTAAGAGTTGCTGAGGATGGCACAGGGGCAGCTACTTGACTTGTTTTGGATGGCATCCATTTTGTATTGTGATAATGTTTTTGTGATGTAATGCAACAAATGATATTTTGTGACTTAACAATGATGTATTATTTTGCAAAAGCAATTATTTATATATGAAATGGTTTTAGTTAAATGATTCCGCTGTTGTATTATAGTAAATGTTAAAGTATGCTTTATGTTTTATGTGCGATGATTGACCAACTGTGAGTGTCCCGGGAACGGGGCCTTACAGATAGCCTAAGTGTTATGTTCGGATCACTGCTCGTATCACTCGTTGATGACTTACCTTACAACATATCCAAGGCCTTTTTTATGAAGATGAAGAAGAACGTCATAGTTGCAGCCGAGAAGAAGTTTGTCATGTATCCCAGATTCATCCAGATGATTGCTAATGCTGCTCATCCTGAGTTAGCTATGTCTGACTCATCTACTTATTTCGTGACTTATCTACTTATGTCGTGCTGGTGATGAAGAAAGACATTTTCACTTACTTAATGGGAGTACGCAGGCATGCGTGGAAAGGAGATGATTTTGCCAAGCCAGGCCGTTTTGTTGATGGTTATCAGGTCGATGATTAGTCTACTCAACAACAGTATGATGTTGATACTAATTAGGCTGATGAAGCTGGTCCTTCTTCGAGAACTCTTGATGATGCTCCAGGAGGTTCTCAAGGTATATGAATGTCTGTTGAAGATGAGGTTAACACCTGGTTCAGTACTGATAGTGAGACGGATAGTGATCAGATAGGAAATGTTCCGTATGTGCTACAAGAGAGACCCAGAGTGCTTGTAACACCTACTAAGCGCACTGCTGAGGATAGGGATGTTGATTTTGTACCTGAAGATTAACCGAATACTTAGAGGAGAAAAAAAATGGCTAGGAAGAGATCTACTTCTAGTAGTACAAGTACGAGGGGTAGAGGACGATGTGTTCTGTATAAGTGTCGGACACCAATGACACTTTGACGGATATTCTAGTAACAGAGCCAAGAGTCACAGTTAGTAAGGCCGTGCACCAAGATATTCCAGTGATCGTTACAGAGTCTACAACTGTAACATCATCTGCTATGCCTATTACTGACGATATCATGAGAACTCCACCAAGAGATCAAGGGCATAGTGACATGTTTAGGATGGATGACTTCATAAAGACTACTCTGTAGCCAAGACAACAAGTTGAGTTTGCACCTGATTCACCCACATGGGTATCTTTTGAGCAGAGAGTTAGTTCGTTGGAGAAAGGGATGATGGAGAAGGCACAAATGATTGATGATTTGTACAGACAGATGATGGACAAGGATGAGAGTGTTAAGAATCTTGAACATCAGAAACAGTTCATATTCAGTTATGTTCAAGTTTTGGAGTATAAAATTAGAGAACTCACTCTTGGGTTCCATGTATGTTTGCACAACAACATACTACAGAACTTGGAGAGTCTAGCGGACAACAATCTGCTGGTCTTGATGCTGCTAATGATCCTGCTACCGCTACAGAGCATGTTGATGATCCTGTTACATATGAAAAGAAAACAGAGACCGTTGATTTTGATCAAGAGCCAACTAATATTGTTCGAATTGAGGCTACTGACGATTGACCTGCAGTTTTTACTTGAGAGGAATTTGTAGTGCCTGAGCATGAAATTTTATTCACTAAGCCAATACATGATGATGATAATGAAAATGATGATGATGATGGTAGTGATAATACGAATGATGACAAAGAAAAGAAAAGGGGAGTGATGATGATCAGGGCAGTGATATGGGTTCAATTGCTGGTCCTTCTTGTTCTTCGGGTTCTGCTAATGTCTCCGGACCTAGACAACCAATTATCACATCCCCACACTTACCCTTTTGTTTGCCATCAAATAAACTCTCTTATAACACTTCAACACTAATCTGTCAAATACGTTAATAATTTTATAACCTTATGTGAGTTAAGGTCCCAAGGCATACCTAGCTCTAAGATTTATATCATTCAAGATTGACAACCTAACAAGTAACTGCATGTTTGAAAACTTAGGATCACCTAACCAAGCATACCTTACCTTTGGCTTCGAACACAGATGCATTCACATCTCTCACCATTATCACTCCTCTCAAGTTGATTTCTGGACTAGTGATTATATACTAGTATATCTGAAACACTCAAACCAATAATGCACATTACTATTATAAGCTCGTCTAACAATCACATCTCCATCAACTAACACAGTACAATACAATAATCAAGAGGTCTTTCACGTGTTGTAATGTTAGGCTAGGGTTAAGGGTGTGTAAAAGGATTTAAAGTGGCTAATAGTGAATGAAATTCAATCAATGCATGCTAAATTTGAAAACTACATATACTATTATAAACTTGGATCACACTGACCCGAACACACTATCAGAATTCACGTTATTATTCTTGATCCATACTTTGGTCATTTTGACCACATACATCGCCATTTTTTCTTTACCTATGTTTTTTTCAAATCTTTTCATATATATATATATATATATATATATATATATATATATATATATATATATATATATATATATATATATATATATATATATGTATGTGTGTGTGTGTGTATGTATATGTATATATATGTATATATATATATATATATATATATATATATATATATATATATATATATATATATATATATATATATATATATATATATATCAGCCATATTTTTTTATTGGTTACTATCAAACACACTTCAACTAAAAAATATATTTGAAAACTTAGATATGTCATAAATTGGACTTCAGCACACGGTTTAATTGAAAAGACTAAAAGTTTAATGGGCTAAATGAAATGGCTTGTTCAAATAACAAGTTAGGGCTCAAAGGGGTGTCTAAAGGGAATATGCCAAGGTAGGTAAATCAAATGAAAAGGTATAAACAAAATGGCTATCGTAATGCCTCTATCACATTTATGCAAAGTAATGGTGCATGATCTCGACATGTATTAGTTAAGCGAGTTCTAAAATAGATGCATATTATTGTAAGATGAGGAGAGAGTACATAGACCTGATCAGTTGGACATCCAAGTGCATCCCCATACTTGAGTGTTCGCATCTTGTGTTTGAACTGCAACAATGTATGTAGAGGAGAAACATGAAACAAAGACTAAATAAATAAATAAAATAGAATTTCTAAAGTCACTTTCATAGGAATCACGGTTGCATTTAGCATATAAAAAAAGCCTTTTAAACCCCTTGGTAAGTCCGAGTGGACGAGTGAAGTCTCGTGAGGGTTTCTAGTGAACATACCCACAAAGTTCTCTGAGTTGCCTCCCGGAAAGCACTAAGTTTTAGGTATTCAACAAGACCTTACTTGATATAGTTATGGTGGTTTAAGTGAGCATTTACCTACCGAATTCCCAATAAACGCTCAATAGTTTACCTGCCAGTTCCATAATTGTGCTATCATGATTGGCAAGTTTGTTGAGTAGTTGTTGCGGTGCCATCTCATGATGATTTGTCTGATGTCTTCCAATGCCACCTTCTTTATATTGGTCTTCAAATCTTTCTCCCCAACTTCAATAGTTGGAGTAATAAGCACATGACAATGGTTAGGATAAATTGGATATACATTAGGCTTTTGCTCTTTCGGAGGTGTTATATTTTCATTTAACTTGAAACATCCCAAGTCATGCTTTGAACGACCCATAAAATCTTCCATCACATCAACAACAACCATATGCCATAATCTAACTCATTGCTCTCATTTAAGTTAAGTTACATCCGTGGAGTTAGCTAACCTGCTTAACCAGAGCCTCGAATGATTTGTCTCTTAAATTGTCTTCCTTTTTCATTTCTGCCATGAGTGCATCAAGCTTAGAGTTTATTGAAACCTAAGGCTCTTCATATGTTAGCCGAGTGTATTCAGGATAACAATCATCATATTCCTTCCGGTAGCTTGAGAATTATGGCATCTTAGCTTCATAATGGTTGAAATCCCACTCTTATGCAAATTGTAATTTATGTCTACATGATAATATTCATGATATTTTGATGGGGGAGGGCGTTCAAAGTGTGAATAATATGAGGGTGTCTCTTCATCATCATAATTTCTTCTCACATATCCTTTTGCCGCCTAAATTCAGAACATCCTCTTTCTATGTTTCCAAATTTGCTCTCGAACAGTAGACAATCTTGAACCCAGTGACAATCGCTCTCGCAACAACTACATGGATCGTAATCATCATTATAATCTTAATCACTATCCATGATTCTACTAAACTATAAAAATTACCCTATACAAACAACTACAATACCCAGGGTAAAGACGAACAAACAAAGCAAACAAAAAATAAAATAAAAAATAAATAATATTTTTCTATTTTTTTAATTCTTTTTGTTTTTGAAGATTAAACAAATACTAAAAAAATCAATCAAATCAATTAACATTAAGCGCACTAGCTCCCCGGCAACAGCGCCATTTTGATGACATGTCGTTGGGGTCATGCAAAAACCTAATTAACCTAGGTAATTAGGGTGAGTTAGGTATTGTATCCACAGAAAGCATGTGGTTAGTGTTACACAATTCATTTGTTTTTATACTAACTTACAATTGAAAAATGAACTGTTGTCACTTTGAATGTACCGGATAAAAATGATCACTTTAATAAGAAAAACAAAAACTTGGACTTAGTTTAGAACTATTGAGATGAAAAGGATCACAACCGGTGTAAGGATTCCTATAAGTTTGATGCAACACAAAACATCCAAAGTCTCTCTACAAGCAATGCACTAAAGAACTGAAGTAGAATTGCTTCGGAAGTTTTACACCATGCACTAGAAATATTCTAAGTGTAAAATCTTCCGAAGCCAAGACCAATATCTTCCGAAGCCAAAAGTGAAGTCTTCCGAAGCTTCAGAGACAAAGTCTTCCGAAGCCAAATAGTGAAGACAGATTTCTTTCGAAGACTTTTAAGGATATGCCTTTATCTGATGTACTTTACCATAAAGCTGAACCACCTTTCCGCTGCAACTCTGTAAAGTCACCAACTTACATGAGTTGGTGAAAGGTCCATGCTTTTGGTAACTGTACATTGAGGTCTTGAGTCCATGCTTTCTACTTTATGTACATTTATCCTTTTTGTAATATATTAGGATGTGAGCTATGCATGTCATAGTCACAAGTCAAAAGGCAGATATGCCTTTTGATTCTACAATTGATTTTGTTTGTGTCTAGTCAATTGTATCCAGTTGGCTTTCAAAGTATAGCCGGCTGTAGGTTGTAGTATAAGTATTCCATGTTCTAGTATCTTTCTTTATGCTTTGTAACACTTGTAATAGAACTTGAGAAAGCAATATACTGCATCCTTGAAACCCAATCTCTTATGTTCTCTTGTTCTGTCTCTTACTTGTTACTTGTGTTCTTAGCATCATTATTATGGTTAATCCAGTTTACTGTTTGATTAAGTTTGGTTAATCTCCTCTTTGTGTTGTTGTGTTGTAAGTGACCACCCTTCACCGGTCCTGCAATTGGTATCAGAGCGTTTCAGGCTCTTGATATAAGATCTCACCATCTTAAGATCCCTCACACACACAAATACTAAACTTTCAAATGGCATCCATTTCAAAGACCGATATGGAAACTGGAACCATGAACAAGTCCCCACTGATCACTCTTGATGACTTTGATACCTGGTGTATGAGAATGGAAGGTTTCATTAGGTCTCTAGACTCAAGAATGTGGGAGTCTGTTGAAAATGGACCTTTCATACCCAGCACTCCTTCTGCTACTGGTGCTGGTATGATCCCCAAAGATATGGCTAACTACTCTGATGAAGATAGGAAGAGAGTAGAGATTGACAGAAAAGCCATGAAAGCTCTTCAAACTGCCCTTCCAAACTTTGTGTACAGAGGTTTCAAGAAGTGCAAAACAGCTAAACAGTTGTGGGATGCACTAAAACTGATGTATGAAGGCTCCTCTGAAGCCAAGGAGAACAAGAAGGATCTCCTGAAGCAACAGTTTGAAAACTTCACCTTCAAAACAGGTGAAACCATGACTCAGCAATACTTCAGGTATGTTGAGATAGTGGATACCCTTGTGGATGGAGGAGTTCCTCTTGAAAACAGAGACATTATAAGGAAGTTCATGTCCTCACTTCCTAGGCAATGGACACACTATTGTGTGGTGATCAAGAGGACTGAAAATCTCAAAACTCTTACTCTGACAGAGTTATATGGGATTCTCAGTGGCTACCAGATGGAGATGAACATGCAAGGTTCATCTGGCAACTCCAACAATCAATTGGGTTCAGCCCTGCATGTGGTTGAAAGGGATAGCATAGAACCCCAACATCATCTCATATGCTACCCTGACAATTCACCAAAGGGTCCTTTCATCACCTTCCCTGAGACACCCAGGGAGAACTACACTCAAGGAAGCCCATTCCAAGAGACAAGCTCTTCTCAAGCCTTTGTGTCTTCTGATGAAAGTTGTGGCAACTCTCTTTTCACTCTTGAAGACCTGGATTGTATCCATCCAGATGATCTGGAATATACGGAAATAGTCCAGCAGATGGCTCTTCTCACTCATAGAGCCAAGAAGTTCTACAAGAGAACTGGAAGGAGGTTTCCAAGTAATGCAACCAGTGGAAAGTTTGGCTTGGATAAAAGCAAAGTCAAGTGTTACAACTATAACCTGATGGGCCACTTTGCTAGAGAGTGTAAGGCACCTAAAACAAATGGTGGCCAAGCACAAACCAGACCAAACTACACTGAGAAAGCCCCTCAGAATGAGAAGCCAAAGCAACAAGCTGCTGTTGCTGTTGAAGAATGAGGTTTTGACTGGAGCTTTCAGGTGGAAGATGCTTCTCCAAACCAAGCACTAATGGCAGATCATGATGAAGCCAAGGTATTGGAACATCTTTGTACTCCTGAATGCATTGCTAAAGTTAACAGATATAGGTCCTATAACTTGGAGATGAGATCTGATATTGAGTCCCTAAACATTTTAAAATCTGATTTTAGGAAGTCTGAAAATGATTATAAACTAAAGATAGAGGACTTAGAGAAAACCATTTCAGTTCTAAAACATGAGCATATAGATTTTAGGACTCAAATCAAAGATCTCATAACCAAGCTGACTGAGTGCCAGGCTGAGCTTGTGATCATCAAAGCCAGGGCAGAAAAGAGTGTTCTTGAAGAAGAGACCTTCAAGAACATGATATCCTCATCCCTGCACAACAAGGTGTGTTATCAAAATAGACAGGGACTGGGATCTAATGAGATAGCTCCTCCACACACAATCTTGTCAGTAAGATCTCCTAGGTGTGGAACTTGTGAAGATAAGCTTCCTTTTATAGATGCTATAAGTGAAGTGAGAATCCAAGGATCGTCAACAGGAATTATCAGTGTCAATTGATGTCAAGTCAACGTTTGCGGAATTAACGTTGATTTGGTTTAATTGTGTTAAACAACTTTAAATATCAATAAAAGATCAAGAACACACGTAACAAAACACAATTAATGATTAATCAGTATTTTTATTATAATGTGTTGATGATTACAAAAGAATTGAATGTACGATATCAAAGAATGCTATGATGTTGTGAATGCTAAGGTTGATTGAAAGACTTTGGTGATTGTTGTATTGCTATTGCTGTTCTCAATCAATCAATCGTCTAACTCACTCGTGTTTGAATCGAAACCTAGGATCCATATTTATAGACAGAGGTGTTTCAGTTATAATACAAGTTTTGATTTGTTTGTTTTTGTTAAGGAATCATCGGATTTCTTGGGATTTGATTTGTTTTTGTTAAGGAATCATCGGATTTCTCGGGATTCGCATAACCGCCTTGTTGACTTGTTGACTTGTTGACTTGTATCACTTGTATAATACAAGTGTTTGGACTCCGCAGGAATATTGTCTTCAGTAGTAATTTGTTCTTCCGTAGATAATGTTCTTCCAAAGTTAACTTGTTCTTCCGAAGGTGTCTTGTTCTTCCGAAGGTAACTTGTTCTTCCGAAGATATCTTGTTCTTCCGAAGATATCTTGTTCTTCCGAAGGTAACTTGTTGTTCATCCGCAGAAGATCTTTGGATGTATAATTACTTGTAAGAAATATATCTACGGAAGAACAAATGTTCATCCGTAGATGTTTCTTGTACTTGGTCAATTTCATAAATAGACCAATTATAATGTTTGTTCCTGCAACAATACATAACCCAACACATATATAAATGGGTTACCCTATATATTTAATGCATACACAATAATGAAATACAAAAGTTCATTACAGATATTAATTCAAGTACTAAGCCTATACATAATGACTAGATCTACTGATTCTAGACCTAACAATACTCCCCCTTAGGCTTAGATACTTGCAATCAGTTCTTCAAAACTGAAAGATCCTTGATTCTGGCAATCATTTTGTTGTAGAAGTAAGAAACAGCAGTCTTCTGATCATCATACTTGTAGTTGATCTTCATCTTGCTGATCTTCTTCAGAGTCTCATAATTGATTCCCAGAACATCTTCCTCTTTAGTGAGTGTGTCTAACACCTTGTTGTTATTCACCACTTCTAGCTCATCTTGTTCTGAGATTCTGAGTTCTGTTACTTCATCAAAATTTGTTCCCTTCAGCAGTCCAGCATTAAATCTTCTTCTTTTGTATGCTTTGGCATGTAGTTTGTCAATTACTTGAATCACATGGGCATGCAGGAACAGATCATTTTGTGCTTTTTCATCAGTCAGCTTGGGAAAGAATTTGTCATTAAGATATGAGGTGTAGCTAGGATGGAGTAGTTTGATTTCCACAGGATCAAAGATCCTGATCTTGTCAGCTTTCTTGTTCTCAGCATTTCTCAGCAGGACCAACTCTTTTGTCTTCTCAACATATCCCCATTCAGTGATTGGGTACGTGAATTGAGTCCCTTCAATGCATTTGAGTGCTGCTTTGTTTCTGTTGTTGTAGCCAACCCTCTTCAAGAATTCATCATCTACATGTTCTGAGGCATTGGACTTGTATATTTTGAGCCCTTTGATTCTCTTTTGATGTTCTATATCTTCTCTTTTAGCTTCTATCAGCATATCATCTTTAAATTTTGTCTTCAACTTTCCCACTAGAGTTGAGAAATCTCTTCCTCTAGGTGAATTGGATAATTGCTGATGATTAAGCTTTGAAGATCTTTGATGTCATTCTCTGGCAGACTCACCACTGAGAGTACATCATGGAAGTATTCAACTCTTCCAGATGTTCTTTTAATAATGACACAATCCCAGTCTGGATCATATTTCCAGGCCATGATCCTGTTTTCTTCCATAGAGCTGGGAGTTGTGAGGTGGTCTATCAGTTGAATTAGAGTGGACTTTTGCTCGGTTATCTCTCTAACGGCAGTCCCAAGTGGCCATACTTTGCCAGGTATTACTTATTTTGGCTCTCTAATCAATTTCTCCTTTCCTTTGTGCTGATCTTTAGGTTCAACTGTTATAGGTTCAGCAGGAAGTTTGCTTTGTTGCTCATAAGATGGATGTGGAGCTTCAGTTCTGAATTTTACACCAGTATCCAGCTCAACTTTCATCACATGCTCCATCATCCTTCTGAGTTCCCCTACTGATCTTCCTTTAAGCTCATGAGGTTTGTAATTATGTCCTTGTAACCAGCAAGTCATGTTGTATTTGCTCAGCTTGGCTGTGTCACAATGTCCCAACTCCTTCTTTGTTTTCTGAATGGATTGAAAGGTGCTGAAGGCTTCATAATCACAATTTGGAATAATAAAGCATGCAAGCTCAAATTCTTTTAACAGATTCTTCATCTCAGTCATGTTTAGTCTCTCAACCATGTCATAAGGGAAACCATGGTTTATCAGTGTCATGAACATGGTTGATTCAGGCCTCTCTTCGAATATGTCACTTGTAGTCAGAAGATCATCAGCCTTTGAGACTTCTTGTTCTGGTGGAGAGTCTCCTTTGATTAATTCTTCCCACTCTTTATCACTTTCATCTTCTTTTTTAGAGATAGGCTTCACAGTAGATAAATCTACTGAAGGGGTGTGTTCAGGAGAAGTCAACTTTTGTTTCTTGGAGACATTTCATCAATAGTTATCTTCTTCTCAGCAGTACCAAGATACTTTCTTTTCCTTGAGTACAGGATCATTTCTTTTGATGCCTCAGGACATTGTTTTGTTTGTGCAGTTGAAGTCTTAGCATTAGATTCCAATGAACTGATCTTCAATTTAAGTTGCTCAATCTCTTCTTCTTTTCTCTTTATAATATTTGACTGAGCAGTCATAGTGCTAGATGCTTGTTCAAATTTCATCATGATCTTTTCCTTTTCTTTCTTCTCAGATTCTGCTGACTCTTTAAGCTCAGCTTCCTTGTCTAGCAAAGCATCAATGACTTCTTTATCACTTTGAGCATCTTCTCTCAGTCTTTTTATTCTTACTTGCTGTCTTATCAATTCTTCATCCTTTTCTTTTATCATTCCCTTCAGCTCTTGTATTCTTTCCTTTCTTTTGTTTGATTTGAGTACCAGCTTGTTGTACTCAGCAACCAGATAGCTCTTGCTCACAGGAATGTCATTATCACTTAGATCATCTTCATTATAAGCAATAACATCAACATGATCTGCTGCTGCATCTACTTCCTGATGCTGAGACTCAATCTCATCATCTTTAACTTCCTCATGATCAACACTTGCTGAGCTTGACCTTGATTCAGTGGCTTGATCTACATGCTCTTGAGGAGTTTGTAGTTGTTGATGATCAGTCACTGGAGATACTTGTTCAGTTTCATTTGAATGCACAGGGGATTCAGTTTTGGATAATGACAGTTTAACTGTACTTGCTTCTGAGACTAATTCTGTCTCCCCAGTGTAGATGCTCTCAGTAGCTGAATTTGTAGGTTGTTGGTAAAGTTGCATCTGAAGCTGATTTGGTGATTGGAGTTGAATGGGAGATATTGGTTCAGTATTTTGGCTGTGAGGAGATTGTGGTTGAGGTGTTTGTTGTTGTTGTGGTGATAGATGGAGGATTGGAGAGATTGGTTCTGTATTTTGGCTGTGAGAAGATTGTGGTTGAGGTGTTTGTTGTTGTTGAGGTGATGTTTCTGGTGAGGGAGTGTTTTGAGCAGAGCTGGTAGCAGAGTTTTCTTGATCAATTTCCCAAACAAGCTCTTGAGGTATGTCTGCATTAGCATCAATCACATGAGCAAACATGTCTATGTCACCTCCTTCATATTTCCCTGAGATTTTGTTCAGCACAGATCTGCCAAGGTGTGCTTGGATAAACACACCACCCTCCACAGATGTTCCAGGCAGCTCTGCATTAATGATGAGCTGAATGAACCTTGGAAACATGTACATCTTATCAGCCTTCTGTACTCGAATGTGATCACACAAACAATTGAAGATGTACTTTGAGTAATTGTATGTCCTTCCCTCAAAGATGCCAATGATACCAGATGATATAATCTTGAAAATCTGTCAAGCCCAGGTTTTCTGTTTGACATACACTTCAGATAAGTGTGACACAAAAATCTGTATGGCTTACAGAGTCTTCCCTTCTTAATTTCTCCCTTTTCAAAGTCTCCATCATACCCCATTAAGAGAAAAACTTTTTCTATGTATTCATTTTCAAATACATCGGGGTGTCCAGCTTCAACATCTCCTAGTTCAAGAACCCTACTTATTGTCTGTTCATCAATTCTCAGCCTTCGATTCTTAACTTCTGCAATAATGCCTTCACCATTTTCTTCTATGTATGCAGAATTCCAGAAATCACTGATATGAGTGCGATAAATCGTCGGCTCTGCTGATAGGGCATAGAATATCCTCGATCTTCTCAGATATCTCATAATTTCTTGGCATCCTTCTGACACAGGATCGTCAGGGTTTAAGAAAGCACACACATTATGTTCTTTTGCGAATCGTTGATCCATCTTAATAAACGCTGATTAGGAACACAACTATATGTTTGCTTATTTTTGATTTGATAAATTTTGAATGTTAAGGAAGTGGGAAAAGTTTTGTTGAGTGAGATTTTCTAGGTCTGAAAAAGTGAAAGGAAAAAGTGAATAATGAATTTGACAAGTCAAACCTCATTATTTATACCCTCAGACACATTAATTTTCTCTGTTTTATTAAGTGGGTCCCTCAATGTATTCTTCCGTAGAAGTAATTTCACATTAATTAAGTGGGATCCACAATTTACTCTTCCGTAGAACATCTACGGATCAACATCTGTTGATGTGAATTTGTAATCATTAAAGTATTGATCTTTATTCATCCGTAGTTTACCAATCTACGGATAAACATTAAGATTGATTTCCACATAGTATCTTCTGCTGATGCAACGAAAATATTGTTGTATGTATGGCCCAACTCCATTGGTTAGACCATTTATTGCTTTAGGACCTCGTTGGCTTTGTATACATGACAATTTAGTACAAGAAAAATTAAAATAGAGATTTTTACTAAATAAATTTCATGTAACCAACAGCTAAGATGATGCTCAGATTTCAATTTCTTCAAATTGATAATGATATAGACATTGCTGCTGCTGATTGAAATGCTTTTTCATAAATTCTACTTCCCCTAAATTTGTGATTAATGATGAACATAAGCATTTATCATAAATTTCTTTAAGAGGAATAACATGAATTTTAACTATATGATAATGATCAGATACACAGGATGGGATCATACTATAATGCTAAGCCTCTTCCTGATGAGTTATGTTGTTTATGTGATACAAGAACAAGTTCTGATTGCAAGTATATTGTCCATATAAATCCATACACGAGCTCATGTATCAACTAGGCATGTTGTTTATCATGTTTTCATATTGTTTTTGAAATAACTGTTATGGGCTTCACATTCAATTCACAAAGGTTTTGTCCTCCCTTTGCAAGTCAAATCATCACTTTTTCACACTTAAGACTATGTACTTTAAGTTATAATATCTATCTTGAGATGTATTTGGCATCTCATTGATGCAATGTTGATAAAGCTCAAGATAATATACAGTTGATCACATAGGATTCTTTTGAGAGCTTTAGATATGATCATCATCAGGTCACCAGGTCTTTACTCACGTAAAACAAAGGTGCCTTTAACCCAGATCTTTGTTCACACAAAACAGAGGGATGATGAGGATCATGATCTTTTCACCTTTTGTAACTGATATTCAGTATGGTGATCATACACCCAGATCTTTGTTCACACAAAACAGAGGGAGTATGATTTGCAAAGATAGATAGTATAAATGTTTTACATAGTGTGTTTAGATGAATGATTTGATCACATTAGGATAAGACTCACTTTGTTTTCTCAAAATGAAGTTTCCCACAGACAATTATTTTTGTATTATGTTTTGCATGCACTCAGGTTTGATTCCACTCAAGATGAACCTACTCACATATCAAGAAACTAGCTGAGATATATTGTTATTTGTTTATTTAGGAATAGGCAAAGCTATAGTGTACTATCATTTCCCAATCATATGTCATATTGATGCATTATTACACACAGCATGTTGTTTGATTGAAATTGATTAATCTAAGTTAATCATGCCTAGAGACTCAATCATAAATTAAATCTGACTGAATCAAAGGCTTTAGTGAATAAATCAGCAAGCTGATTTGATGTATCCACTTTGACTAACTTAATCAATCCCTTTTCTGAGCAATCTCTTAGAAAATGATATCTAATCTCGATATGTTTTGTTTTACTATGTTGCACAGGATTAGCAGTGATAAACGTAGCAGCAGAATTGTCTATATAGATTGAAGTTTGAAGAAAGTTGTAACCATAGTCAAGCAATTGGTTTTGTAACCAAAGTACTTGAGAGCACCCAGCTGAAGCAGCAATGTACTCAGCCTCAGCTGTGGATACAGAAACATTTGTTTGTTTCTTGCACTGCCATGACACTAGCCTTGGTCCAATGAATTGACATCCACCGGTTGTTGATTTTCTGTTGCTGTTACATCCACCATAGTCACTGTCTGAGTATGAGTAGAGTGTAAAGTCTCCATCCTTGGATACCATAGACCAAGTCCTGGTTTTCCCTTGAGGTATCTGAAAATTCTTTTTACAGCATTGAGATGTGACTCCTTTGGATCAGATTGGTACCTAGCACATACACACACAGCAAACATAATATCAGGTCTACTGGCAGTTAAGTACATAAGTGAACCTATCATAGATCTAAATAATTTTTGATCAATAGATTTTCCAGAGGGATCAGGAGCAATCTTATCAATTGTTGATGCTGGTGTTTTGCATGAGGATACTTCAGCAAGATTGTATTTCTTCAGAATTTGATGTATGTATTTTTCTTGATTGATGAATATTCCATCTGCTTTTTGATGAACTTGAAGGCCAAGGAAGAAAGTTAATTCACCCACTGAGCTCATCTGAAATTCAGATTTCATCAGCTCTTCAAAATTCACACACAATCTCTTATTAGTTGATCCAAATATAATGTCATCAACATATACTTGAACTACTAAGAGATCTTGATGTTCTTGTTTGAGAAAGAGTGTCTGATCAATAGTTCCTCTTTTGTAGCCATGCTTGAGTAAGAAAGATGATAGTGTTTCATACCATTTTCTTGGTGCTTGATGAAGACCATACAAGGCTTTATCTAGTTTGTATACCCTGTGAGAAATATGAGGATCTTCAAATCCGGGGGGTTGTGACACATAAACTTCCTCATCAATTTTCCCATATAAGAATGCACACTTGACATCCATCTGATACAGTAAACTTCTTATATGATGCATATGCCAAGAACACTCTTATTGCCTCAATTCTTACAACTGGTGCAAAAACTTCATCATAATCTATGCCTTCTTCTTGAGTGTATCCTTGTGCTATCAACCTTGCTTTGTTTCGGACAATAATCCCTCAATCATCCAGTTTGTTTTTGTATAGCCATCTAGTTCCAATAGGATGTTGACCTTCATGCAAATCAACAAGAGACCACACTTTTTGCTTTCTGAACTGTTGAAGCTCTTCTTGCATAGCTTCAATCCAGCTATTGTCTTTTAAAGCAGCTGTAATGTTTGGAGGCACCACTTGAGAAAGAAAACAGTTAAAGAGACAAAGGTTGGCTGTACCACTTTGGCTCCTTGTAGTTCTCTTTTCAGGATTTCCAATGATGTTATCAAGTGGATGAGGGAGTTGATTCAACTTGAATAGATGATTCCAGGTTAGTCATTTCCATTGCCTCTGAGAGATTCATCTCAATTTGAGAATTCAAGAAATAATCAAATTGAGAGTCTGTTGATTGAGCTACAGAAGTATCTGCAGTGGATTTTGCTCTTCCGCAGGAACTTCTGCGGAAACATTTTGCTCTTCCGTAGGAACTTCTGCGGAAGCATTTTGGTCTTCCGAAGGAACTTCTCCGGATGTACGCTGATCTTCCGAAGGAACTTCTCCGGATGTATGCTGATCTTCCGAAGGAACTTCTCCGGATGCATGCTGATCTTCCGAAGGAACTTCTCCGGATGCATGCTGGTCTTCCGAAGGAACTTCTCCGGATGCATTCTGGTCTTCCGAAGGAACTTCTCCGGATGCATGCTGTTCAATTCCACATGTAATATCTGCTTCTACTGAAGTATTTTCATCTGAAGATGGATGTATCCTTGGGGGATCAGCAGATAAAGTTACTTCAGTCATAATAGGTGGAACAAATGGATAGCATACTTCATCAGATCCTGCATTTGTTAAATGATCATAGTTAAAAGATTTAGATAAAGCATCTATGTCAAATAACCATGATGAACCTTTAACTGACTTAGTAAACACATTTTCATCAAAAGATACATTAGGGGTCTCTTCCATAATGTTATGTTGTGGAATATACACTCTATATGATTTTGATGTTGAAGAGTATCCAACAAAGAAACCATCATATGCTTTTTCTGAAAATTTTCTAATGACTCTTTTATGTTCAAAACAGTTACTTGACATCCAAAGACTCTTAGATATCCTATGTAAGGTTTTCTTTTAAATAGGAGCTCATAAGGAGTTTTGTTATGTTCTTTGACAATTAATGTTCTGTTTTGAACATTGCATGCAGTATTCACAGCCTCAGCCCAAAAGGTAATAGGTAGTTGTGAATCAGCTAGCATTGTTCTTGCTGCTTCAATGAGTGTTCTGTTTCTTCTTTCAGCAACTCCATTTTGTTGTGCAGTCCTTGGTGCACTGAATTGTCTTGCAATACCTTTGCTCCTGCAAAAAGAATCTAGTTCAAAGTTGACAAATTCAGTACCATTAACACTCCTAAAAATTTTTACTCTTGTATCAAGTTGATTCTCAATCTTGATTACAAAATCCATTAATGTTTCTGATGTTTCACTCTTTTGTTTTAAGAAAAAGACCCATGTAAATCTAGTGAAATCATCAACTATCACCAAACAATATTGCCTTTTTCCAATGCTCATTATATTGGTTGGACCAAAAAGATCCATATGAAGCAATTTGAGTGGTGTAGTATTAGTATTGATGGTTTTTGATTTATGTGACACTCTGTGTTGTTTTCCTTTGTAACAAGAAGAACAATGAGTTGAGCAATGAAATTCTTTATTTGGCAATCCAATGACCAGGTCATGTTTCATCAATTTATTCATGTTCTTCATGTTAGTTAGAACAAGCCTTCTATGCCATAATTGAGACAAATCTTCTGAAAGTTTAGATATAAGGCAAGTTTCATGTTTTGTGAGAGAAGTGTTGTTCATATCCAAAACATAAGTTTTTCCTTTTCTTGCTGCTTTGAGTAGAATCCAATCTTCAGGGACAATAAATCCTGGCTTAAGAACGTAACAGTTAGTGTCATCAAAAAATGTAGTGTAGTTTTGATCACAGATTTGAGATACACTAAGTAAATTATACTGTAAGTTTTTACAATAATTTACTTTATTAAATTTAAGTACACCATTGGTTATCATTCCCTCACCAACAATTTTACCTCCCTTTTTATCCCCACCAAATGCCACATAAGAAGCATTTTTATGTTTGAAATCATGGAGAAGAGAACAGTTTCCTGTCATATGCCTGGAACAACCACTGTCAACATACCACATGTTGTCAGCTCTCCAATATTGTTCCTGCAATCAGAAAAGTAAATCAATTAGAAGTGACAACCCAAGTCTTAGTGATCTTGGGTTTGTCAACAGGATCTAAAACAGTTACTCTTTCATGAACATTTTTTGAAGTTTCAGTTTCAGATTTGATTGATTCATTCTGATTTGATTTGGATGAGAATGATTCTACTGAATGGGATGTTGATGAAGTGGATTCATGATTCATATTTTTTGCTTTACTTAGAGTAACTTCATTTGTTTGAGTCTTTTGTTTTGATAATGAACCTTTAAATGTCTCACTATCTTTTGTTTTTGAAAGAGGTATATGAATGCCTTTTTCAAATTTATCAAAGAATGAATCATCATCCTTTGATTCCTTGTCTGACAAATCTACTCTTTTGTGTGGTGTTTTTGACTGCTGAAAGGATGGTCTTTTCCTCAGTATATGAACACTTGATGATGATTTGTCCTTTGGTTTTGCCTTTGATTTTTGTTCATACTTCTTCAGTTTTGAACTCTTTGCAGAATCCGTAGATTGAAAATCTGATTCAGATTTGACTGATTCTTTCTTCTTTGAGCCTTTTGTCTTGTTCTTTTTGTTGAAATAACATTCCTGTGTGGAATGATTATTTTTGTTGCAGATAGAACAATGTTTGTTGAAGTAGCAATCAGTGGTCATATGATTGTTCATATTGCAAATAGAGCAGTAGCTGTTGAAGTAACAGTCTTCAGTGTTGTGATTTTTCATGTCACACCATTTGCAATACTTTTCTTCTGATTCTTTCTCAGAATCATTCTTTTTGTTTGCTGATCTTTGTTGTAGCTCTTTCTTCTTCAGCTTTGGATGTGCTTCACCTTTTTCCACTTTGTGCACATTTTGATTGCTTGTTGCTGAATTTCTCTTCCGTAGATCAGCAGCTGAAGTTTTCTTGTTCAGTTGATGATCTGCTGATGCCTTTTTCTTTCCTTTGAATTTTCCTTTTTCCTCAGTGATGTCAGATTCATCAGTCAATTTCTTAGAGGAGTCTTGCATACTTAGTTCTTGAAGACCTTCATTCAATTGAGCTATCCTCTTGCAGATGGTCTTCAGCATGTTTCTTTGTTTAGGAGGATACGGTAACTTTGTTTCTTCAAGCACTTTTGGGATATGGGTTTTCAGTTGAACATTCTTACCAGTGCTTATTTGATCAACATCATGTTCATCAGAATCATCCAAGTCATCACATTTATCATAATCAAATTCTAAATCACTTTGATCTAATGATTCTGATTCAGTTTCACTCACCTCAGCTTTATCATTAATTTTAGTTTGAGTTGAATCTTTTTCAAACTTAGTGCCAGGCACAAAATGATTTGACAGAGTGTTTGTCAATGTTGTAGGTAAGGACATGTAATTATCATTTATAGGTGGTGCAACCGCATTATAACCCAACCCAGACCTTTTCTTTGATTCAATATAAGAATTTAGTAATTTCTTATATTGCTGAGATGATAATTGAAACTTCTGAAGTTTCACTTCAGTTGATGCATGATCAGCCATGGATTTTGTTAAGGAAGTGGTCAGATGCTCAACTTGGGCTTTTAGGCTATAATTTTCAGAAACAAATTTTTCTAAATCCTTTTGCAAAGAATTAATTTTTATTTGATATAATTTATGTTCTCTAACATAGGTTTCATTCAAAATCATTGTTTCTTTTACTTTATCAGCCAACTGTTGAGCATGGACTCTATATCGTTCAACTTCCTCAACACAAGTTGATGAACACAATCTTTCTTTTACCTCTTTTGCCATTGGTGGAACTGTTTGATCCATATGAGCCATCAATGCTTGATTCTCTTCCAAAACTTCCTTCTCATACAAACTCCAGTCACACGTTCCATCTTGAAGTATGATCAGCCCAGACTCCTTTGAGTTGCTTGGTCCAGCTGATTCTTTGGTGGCTGGTGGGGAAGCATTGATCAGTTGAGATTGTTTGTGCACAGGTCTTTGAGAAGATTGTTGGTTAGCTTGAATCTGATGTTGTTGATGATGCTGGTGTTTTCTCATCTCTGGATATGACTGTTGATTGCATTCTCTTGAGAAATGTCCATAGAGATTGCATTTGTAACATCTTACTTTTGATTTGTCAACGCCAATCTTTGATGTTTTGCTTGCTGAAGCCAAGTTCTTATTTCTCCTGAGATATTGCTTAGCCTTATAAGCAATCATGGCCATCTGCCATTGTAGATCCATTTCTTCCACTACATCAGGAGGCAGTTCTTCTAAGTCTTGTTGGCAAATATTGGCTGATGTTAGAGAGCTTCCCAGATATGCTTGAAAACTAGAGCTAAAAGTTGCAAAGGCTGCTATTTGTTCTTCAGAGTCCAATATCACAGTTATTGGTTCTGACTGATTTGCTGAAAAGGAAGACTTAGCTGTTGCTGCAGTTGTATCTTGTCTATCAGTAGTTCTTCCTTTATTCTTTTGCTGCTTGTCTTGAGATGATTTCTTTGAGGGTTTTGAAGCATAGAAGCTAACTTCCTCCTCATCATCACTCCTAGCACAAGAGTTATCACTTTCATTGTTTGAAATAAATGCACTTCCTACATTATTTGTTTCTTTGAAGTGATAGGGTGAGACATGAGTTCTCACACTCTTGTTTCTTGATTTTTCGTCCATTTCAAGAGCTTCCACTTTTGCAACCAGAGTATCTAAACCAGATGCTTTCAGATCTATAGTGTTCTTGAACATGGACACAGTATGCTTCCAACTTTCTGGCAAAGTGTGGAGCATTTTCTTGTTTAATTCCTCACTTGTATACTTCAACTCCAGAATATTCATATCAGTGACTAACTGCATGAATCTATGAAGTTGCTGAGGAATTGACTCACCCTTAATATGATGAAAAGTTTCATATTGTGATCTGAGGGTGTCTCTCCTTATACTTCTTATCTCATCACTCCCTTTGCAGAGAGTGTGAAGTATCTTCCATAAGGAGTGTGCTGTTTTATAGTTCTCACACCTGATTAATATCTTTTCAGGTAAAGCCATACTAAGCAAACTGTATGCTTTTATATCAACTTTTACCTTTTGAACATCATCAGGTGATAGATCTTTGGTACTGATTGGTTGATTTTTGTCATTATAATCCGGCCCAAGAGTGGGTGGAATATAAGGACCTTCAGTGATGGAAATCCACAGGTCAGAATCAGTATAGTTTACATGATTCCTGAACTTGATTTTCCAAGACTTGAAGTCTGCTTTTGTTTCCAACTTCGGAGGTTGGTAAGATGAACCACTGAAGTTGCTCATGATGTTAACAAGATCTGCTATTCAATTGATTTGAATATAGAAACAAGTTAATTAAAAATGATTGCAGTTAAACGAAATCAAACACAATAAAAACACAAATAACACTGATAGATCAATTGATCTAAATCAATGAGCACTTGGCTCTGATACCACCTGAGAATCCAAGGATCGTCAACAGGAATTATCAGTGTCAATTGATGTCAAGTCAACGTTTGCGGAATTAACGTTGATTTGGTTTAATTGTGTTAAACAACTTTAAATATCAATAAAAGATCAAGAACACACGTAACAAAACACAATTAATGATTAATCAGTATTTTTATTATAATATGTTGATGATTACAAAAGAATTGAATGTACGATATCAAAGAATGCTATGATGTTGTGAATGCTAAGGTTGATTGAAAGACTTTGGTGATTGTTGTATTGCTATTGCTGTTCTCAATCAATCAATCGTCTAACTCAATCGTGTTTGATACGAAACCTAGGATCCATATTTATAGACAGAGGTGTTTCAGTTATAGGAAACACCGGATCTCTTGGGATTTGATTTGTTTTTGTTAAGGAATCATCGGATTTCTCGGGATTCGCATAACCGCCTTGTTGACTTGTTGACTTGTTGACTTGTATCACTTGTATAATACAAGTGTTTGGACTCCGCAGGAATATTGTCTTCAGTAGTAATTTGTTCTTCCGTAGATAATGTTCTTCCGAAGTTAACTTGTTCTTCCGAAGGTGTCTTGTTCTTCCGAAGGTAACTTGTTCTTTCGAAGATATCTTGTTCTTCCGAAGATATCTTGTTCTTCCGAAGGTAACTTGTTGTTCATCCGCAGAAGATCTTTGGATGTATAATTACTTGTAAGAAATATATCTACGGAAGAACAAAATGTTCATCCGTAGATGTTTCTTGTACTTGGTCAATTTCATAAATATACCAATTATAATGTTTGTTCCTGCAACCATACATAAACCAACACATATATAAATGGGTTACCCTATATATTTAATGCATACACAATAATGAAATACAAAAGTTCATTACAGATATTAATTCAAGTACTAAGCCTATACATAATGACTAGATCAACTGATTCTAGACATAACATGAAGAGGATGAAGAAGAGATAGTGAAGAATTCTTCTGAGAAGAGTGAAGAGGAGGATTCTAAGAAGGGCCACTATCCTTCTGAGGAGAAGAAGATTACTGTGATGACCAAGTCAATGAGAAAGAACTTGATCAGGAAGAGCAAAAGAAAAGCAAAGAAGGCTCAAGAGATCAAGGCTACTTTTGACTCTAAGCAGATACAAGTCTTTATCTCTGCAGGGTTTGAAGTAGTAAAGACTGAAGACATCAACCAAAACTCTTCAACTAAGAGTTCTGGTTCTTGTTCAAATCATCTCAGTACCAAGAAGAAGACTGATCTGCTGTGTACCACTACTGCACAGCCTGGACCATCAAACTCCAAGAACAGTTCCCAGCCCATAAGAACTGTCTCAGCATCTGCAAAGATGAAGGTGGAGAAGGGATGTGACCAAAGACAGTCTTGTTCTCATAAGGAGACTCTTGTGAAGAAGAAAATGTTGTGTGTCATGTGTGAAAGTACCTCTCACATTGCTAAGGATTGTCCATACAATCCTAAAAGTACTGTCCATATGACCAAGACAAAGACTTCAAAGAGTTTCAAGAACATTCAAGCTTCGGAAGGAAAGTCTGTTTCCTTCGAAAGCTCCAAATCTAAGAAGAAGGCAAATGGAAAATTACCTTTGGAAGAGAAGTTGGTCTCGGAAGAAAGGAATTCTTCCAAAGCACTGAAGTCTGCTGCAGTGACTGTAGAATCTTCCGAAGGTTCAGTCATCAAAACTTCTTAAGTCCTAAAAGCTTCCGAAGTTTTGAAGGTCAAGTCCAAGACTCCAAAGGTGGTGTTGAAATGTAAGAAAGACCAAGTGACTGAAGTTTCTCCATCAACAACAGCTCAAGATCCTTCTAGCACAACCATAGGATCCATTACTGTTGCATTACCTTCTATTATACTAAGTGAGCCCAAGACAAGTAAGGCTTGGGTTTCCAAATGTAACTAATCATTTTCTTTGTGCAGGAACAAATTAAGACAAACACGAATGTCTGGATCATTGATTGTGGCTATTCCAGGCACATGACAAGCAATAGGTCACTACTCCATAACTTTGAGAAGTTTGATGGAGGACCAGTTGCTTTTGGAGGAGATGAAGGTGGTTACATTTCTAGAAGGGGCAAGGTCACAAATTGTAAGGCCCCGTTCCCGGGAAGCCTCACAGTTGGTTAATCATAGCATAAAATCAGTTTAATAATAAAACATTGCAGCGGAAATAATTAGACATTCATTTAAAACTTAGAAACCATATTGTACTCATACATTTGTCCTTTAATTTCAACAAAACATGTTACTTGTTCTTAAATTACAATAAAGATTTCATAAATAAATGCCATCCATAGCTCCCCAAGTAGCTCCATGTGCCTTCCTCAGCATCAGCGTTTACCTGCCAACTATTATGCATAAAAGTCAGCTTCGCTGAGTGAGTTCTAGTTTTAAATAATATAAGAAAATATAAACTTTATCCTTCATATAATGACCATGCATACAACATAGTACATAACATTACTTGCATCACAATAAGCATGTTCATTATCTTTCATTATTTCATTATCTTTCACTTTCATCATAAATGAGATTGCACAAAGCAAGAGCTCCATGTTGATCGACAACAAATGTCAATCCCTGTCGGTACACATGAAACGGTAGCTAACCCCCGACAGTTGATCCACACTGCAAGGCACATAGCCCGCTCATGAATATAGATCCATCATCATACATCAGACTCACATAAGTGAAGTCTATCATAGTGCTTGCAAGACTTTACATCATCAAACGGGCCCGGGGGTAACATTCATTAAGTTTCGCTTTTCATTAATATCATCTTTCACTTTAATATATAATACTTAATTTATCAAGTATACAACATACCAAGTACTAATCATCATAAAACATAACCGACCCGCCGCGGGACAGCGGGGGTTCGGGGGCGGCAGCCCCTGACAGCGGGGTCCTAGGGGCAGCAGCCCCTAGTGGGGTCCAAGGGGCAACGTTCTTCCTGTTAAAACCCCTTAAAATCTTGGTCATTTAAAAACGTAAATTTTGTATGCATAATAGCCCCAAAACATGGAAAACTTATAAATAGGGGATCTAGAACTCACCTGGATACCACGAATAACTATAAGCTAAGCTTATAAGGCTAGGATCACTCTACACAGCCTGCAGAATAGCTAACACTTAAAGGGGTTAATTTCTGCCTAAATTCGCTGCTAATTTCGCTGCAAGATCAACAATTTCGCAGCTAGGTTCGCCAACAGTTTCGCTGCTAGTTTCACCAGCAGTTTCGCTGCTAGTTTCGCTAGCACCTTCGCTGGCAGTTTCGCTGGCATCTTCGCTGCCAGTTTTGCTGCCAGTTTCGCCCAACTTTCGTTGGAAAAACATGTCTGCGAAACTACCTGCGAAACAATAATTTCGCAGGAAGATCCACAGTTTCGCTGGTTGAATATGCAAATTCGCTGGATGAACACACAGTTTCGCAGATCGCATAAAAATTACGAACCAGTCCGTTTTTAACCCAAAATCATAACTTTTTACGTCCAATCCCTTAGTTTATCATCCATGAGGCTAAATCTAAGCTTTATACATGTTTTCATACGTAAAAATGTGACCTTTATGCGATTCTTTGCAACTTTTCAAAACCCAAAACCCTAGAATCCGGGTTTGATCTACAGAAGGGTTTAGAGGTCGATTCTTACCTGGATTTGTTGCTCCTTTCTTAGATCTTGATGCTCCAACACCCAGATCTTCAATCTCTTCACCTTAGAAGCTTCAAATCTTGAGTTTTCTTCACTTTCTCTCTCTACTTTCTCTCTCTACGAATTTTGGTGGCTAGGGTTGTAATGAGGAAGATGAAGCTGGTTTTGGGTTCTTAAGGGCTGATTATGGGCCTTTAATCCCATAGGCCACTACCCAATAAGCCTAATTTTAGCCCATGACCATTTCTTTACCTTATTAAAATACCCAATAGTTAGCCCATTATCCTTAATGACTCGTTTCGACTTTTCGGGGTGTTACACAAATGGTAAGCTCAGCATTGAAAAGGTAAACTTTGTCAAGGAGCTTGGGTACAATCTTCTGAGTGTATTCCAATTTTGTGATCAGAGTCATAACATGCTCTTTACTGAGCATGAGTGCATTGTTCTTAAGCCTGGAGTGGTCATTCCTCATGAGCACATCCTGCTTAGAGCCCCCAGGAAAGGAAACATGTACAAGATGGATTTGCAAGAAACATCTCCCTGGAGAAGTTTCATGCTTTCTGTCTAAAGCAAATAGTGATGAGTCTTTCCTATGGCATAAAAGAATGTGCCATGTAAACTTTAAAAACATGAATAAACTAATTAAACATGATTTGGTAACTGGAATGCCAAAGAAAGAGTTTACAAGTGATGATCATTGGGTTGCATGCCTGAAAGGGAAGCAACATAAGGTATCTCACAAGCCTAAGGAAAGAAACTCCCTCACTACTCCCCTACACTTATTACATATGGATCTCTTTGGCCCCACAAGTGTAATGAGTCTAGGAAGGACCTCTTATTGTTTGGTGATCACAGATGATTTTACAAGATTCACTTGGGTTTTCTTTCTTAGAACTAAGGATGAGACCCCTGAGATTCTGAAGAATATCATCTTAAAAATTGAGAATCAAATTGATCACAAGGTCAAAACCATAAGATGTGATCAAGGGACTGAATTCAAGAATCAAATCTGTCACACCCCGGGCCCAGGTAGGGTGGGACGTCACAGACTAGCAACAACATATGGCAGCGGAAACAAACCATTATAAGAGCTCAAAGGAGAGAATATCACATGGCATTAAAGTTTTGAAAAGATTGCAGGGCTAGAGACACATCAAGCCCCCAAATGAGTTTTACAATCATCCATAAAAATAAAATTGTACTTGTTCAACACAAAATATAAATTGTTCAATTGTTTCATCAAGGAAATAAGCCAATGCCATGTCACGGGGATAAGTCTAGGTCTTCACAACAACTAGGATCTCTTCATACATTACCTGAAACATGCTCAAAAGAAAATTGTGTCAACTAAAAAGTTGGTGAATTCAAGTGCTTAAAGTTTAAAAACAAAAGGACTTAACAAATCCTTCATTGATTAAAAGAAAATAATCATTGTTTATCATCGTGGGAAAAATCATAATCAACCCTGCACTCAGTCCCGGTTGGCCTCTTCTAAAGTTGTGTTTTACCGGATATTCTTGAAGGAAGAAACTGAGCCCCAAACCAGTGAACTCTACCTGCCCGGATGGTTCACCATAGAATCTTAACAAAACTTGTTACATGCCACAACGACCCCTTAAGATCTCAGTGGGGTAACCTTCCTGGAACGGAAGCCACTGTGTGTGGGGGATTCCCCAAATAGATCTATCCATATAAATCAAGCGGTTCACGAAAGAATTAATGATTATGATATAAGTATCAGCAGGTAACCACAAATCCCACATAGAATCATCAAATAAAGCACAATCATAGTTCATAAAAGTAGAGCATGTTTCATCCCAAAACAATAGTAAAAAGGGGGATCACTAGAACTCACCTTAGGTTTCCAATCAAAAGTCTCTTGGTGTGCCGGGAAGTGTCACAAGTCTAGCACCCTAACATGTACATATTAAGCAATAAGCTACTGCCCTAAACTCATTCAAAGTGCAACATTGGATTCAAGGGTTTAGCTATTGAGTAAGGCTTTGGTTTCGTAAAGGTTTATATAAAAAGTTTCCTTTTATGGCAGGTCAAGGCGTCTTCATGAAAATTGGGATTTTCACTTCATTTGGTTAAGTATACTAAGAAATTTTGTTGTTCAAGTGTTTATTAGCTTCCTGGAAGTCGGTTATAAGGTTTGGAAAAATTTTACAGTTTGGTCCCTCAAGTTTCAAAATTGACAGTTTCTACCCTCAAGTTTAGTTTCTTGCCCTTTTATGTCATTTAAGACCAAAACTCAGATTATTAGAGTCATATTATGATTATTATGGAGTAAGTGCTTCAAAACTTTAGTCTACGGGTTCGATTTTAAAAACTGCGCGTTTAACGCTCCCGGTTACGGTAAAAGCCGGATAGTTTTAACAGTAATTTGGAGTTTTCTTATATTTAATCTTGGACCAGTAGGTATTTTCTAAAAATTTTTTTTATAAATTTTTAAGTCCTTAAATTGTGTAAATTGGCCTTTTATAGTTAAAAATCTTGTTTTTACGTTTGACCCGTTAAAACGCGGTTTTGACCGGGTTTGACCATTTAAAGGTTGTTTGACCGAATTTTTAAATCCTTTAAGTTCTTTATTACTTAACTTACTGAAATCATATGATTTTTATAAATCTTAGTTTTGAACTCTATTTTTATGGATTTTTCTCAAAAACGATGCTCGGTTTGTACCCGTTTTTAGTTAAAACGTCATTTATTTGTGTCTTTGACCATTTAAATTATCCATTGACTCCAGAGTACTTTATTTATCGTTTTTGAGCCTGGAATACTTTTCAAGAATGTTAAATTTGTATTCTTACTATTTTTAAGTCATTTTATCATGTTTTCGGGGCCCGAAAGTGACTAAAAGAGGGTAAATCACATCATGTCCTTTATTCCAGAGATTAAACATTGCTAACACTTCTAATATTCACTAAAACCTACTGTAATTTCAGTCCCAACATGTTGCCTAGTTGATCTATACATCCATATGCTTCAAATATGTAGAAAATGTCATAATCGACAATTACACTTGTGTAAACCATCTTAACTTGAGTTTAAATGTTACCAACACTTCATTTAACTTCATAAAAAGATTGTTAAGGTGTCATTAAGTCGTTCATGAGTAGGTTATGGGTCTTGGTTAAAAGGATTTTTCAAACAAATGCTCAAAAGGGTGTTGTTACATGTAGAAAGGAGGGTTTCAAAGTGAAATCCATGTATCAACCGTGGATTTGAGTATGTAGTGTCACACCCCCGCTAAAAGCGGAAACACGGGGATGTAACGAGACCGGGATCGTCATAACACATGGTAAGCGATAGAGAGCAATATAAATAAATGATGACATGCGTGTCATGACGACACCCGACAACAAGGGGACTTGTGTCGTGTTTGGTCAATGTTCACGACAACATAGCCATAAGCAACATGATAATGATAACACATATTCACATAAAGATGTAGATGTAAATGTTAATTCCCACAACCCGGGAACAAGTTTCAAAAGTTGATAATTGTTTACAAGCGTTAACATTGTTCAAAAGATTGTTTATCAAAATGAGCTAAGTCCCAAAAATGCATCCTAGGGTCTCCACTAAGGCAGCACACCTAGATTCCTGGACTTGCATGATCACCTGAAAAGATATGCTTAAAACGGTCAACATAATTGTTGGTGAGCTCGCAGGTTTATGTAATAAAAATGTAAGTGATGTTGTAATAAATAGCGCGTCGGAATACCGTGAATACAGTTATTACACAAGTAAATATCACATGACATGAGCTTTGCAACCAAACCTAGCGACGTACACAAAGAAATTGTCGGCATATATTCACCCAAGGGCCCGTTCCTGGCCACTGATGGTACCAACTAGTATACCATCGAACGAGGGTGGGGGTGTCAACCCAGTAGTACTACCAATACCTAACCGTCGGTTCCCACACTGGAATTAAATAGTTGCAAAGATAGAACCACACAGCAGACCCAAGCATGTATCAAATAGTACTTGCAACACAGTATCACGTTGATTCCTTGTATGTAAAATGTATGTAAGTTGTACAGCATAAAAATGTGTAAGCATACTTTTCCCCCAATTTGTAAATGATTGAAATATTGTATAAGCGTAAAAGGGGCCACGAAACTCACTTGTTAGGTGGTAAGTATGTATGATTGATGTATCCCAAATGTTAAATGCAAATAAACAGTCAAACACCTATTGACAGTTATCGTATAGCATTAATGATATGATATATGTATAAGCGGGCAATAATGATGGGTCGGTTCGGGTCGTATCGGCTGGGTCGCGTATAACACACACAGACTGACACACGTACTAGATCTTATGTAGATCCAAGTACAAGACATTGTCGCCATTAATGATGATGTTTAAGTAAAATTCTCGTTGTTTTTGAAGAAGCATTGAATAAGTGTCAATAGTTATAAGTCAATTGATCGTTGTAAAATGTTAGTTCAATTTGTTCAAAATGGTATGTGTGCCCTTTCTCGCGTTGACTTTAATATTTGTGGCCGAACAATGGCATTATTGTGTTAGTGTTACCTCGACACCACACGACATACTCACGCCACGCACAAGGGATCAAACACAACAATTTCAGTCGCATAACAAGGTCAGACGCACGACTCAACCTCCATTCGTGCGAATCAACCCTCAATCGTGCGAATCAGCTTCATTCGTACGATTGAGCCTTCATTCGTATGATTGGCCTTCAGTCGTACCACACAATACCCAATCGCACGACTTAACTTCCATGCGCACGAATCAACCTTCAATCGTGCGAATTAGCAACTTTCGTACGACTGAACCTTCATTCGTGCGATTGGACTCCAGTCGTGCGAATCACATTCATTCGCACACATTCAGTCGGTCACCTGACTCAATCGCACACAATCACTCAATCGCATGACTCATTCGCATACACTCAATCGCACGCATGACTCAATCGCACACAGACACTCAGTCGCACAACTCAGTCGCACGACATGCCTAGTCGCACAACTCAGTCGCGCGATTGACTCAGACGCATGTTCCAGTCGCACGACCCACTCAGTCGCACGGCTCCATCGCATAGATGACCCAGTCGCCTGATCTGCAGAATCGCGACTGTGGTCGGGATGAGCAGCCCCCGAGCTGCTCTAAACACGGGTTTTACACCACAAGGACCTCCAGAAACACTCAACAAACATACACAAGCATAAAACACAAGCAAAGAGACCTCACACGCACCCATACGACCTTGTATGTTCGGGTTGAACCCGAACACCCGAAACCCTAGATTGGACAGCCGTGAAAAGGCTCGAAAATGGACAACCAAAGACAACTACCTGCTAAGGAGGGGTAGTCTAAGCTGTAGGCGGTGTCAAGACAAAGAAAACAAGACCTCTCGGGTCGGATTTGGTGCTAAGATGGAGATTTTGTGTGTGAAGGAGATGAAGATGAAGAAGATGATGAAATGGGTTCTAGGGCTGATAAGGGGGTATTTATACCCAGCCCAAGTTTGCAAAATTACAAGTTTAGTCCCTGCACTTAACCCCCGAGTTTTCCCAAATTTTGTTCGGTTGAAAAACGACTTTGTTAGGTGTTTCATATTAATTGTAAAAGTTCATTTAATGTTGTCATGACTTAAGAAATGGTTATATTAAAACATTTATTATATTTATAAAATGATATATTTGACGTTTTCAAAAATGAAAGTTTTAAAGGTCTTTTTAAGGTTCACACACGATTTTTAACGAATGCACACACAACGATAATATTGCACACATGATATCCACATAATGAGTCAAATAGAGATGAGGAATGACCAAATATAGAAGAGATGACGGACAAACACGTTAATTGACGGACCTTAAAGTGACGGATGTCACAGTATCCCCCAGTTGAGAGAATTTCGTCCCGAAATTCAGCTGGAGTTAGGTCTAAGAGTGTCATCCTCGAAAAGATGTGGATATTTGAGTTTCATCTGATCTTCACGTTCCCATGTAAACTCTGGCCCTCGCTTTGAATTCCACCTTACGCGAACAATAGGTATTCTACTGCGCTTCAGTTGCTTGACCTTTCGATCCATGACCTCAATGGGTTCTTCAACAAAATGAAGCTTGTCATCAATCTTGATTTCCTCGATTGGCACGTGAAGGGATTCATCGGCCAAACACTTCTTGAGGTTTGACACGTGAAAAGTATCATGTACACCGCTAAGCTCTTGTGGCAACCTTAACCGGTAAGCCACTGGACCGATTCTCTCAGTGATCTCAAATGGTCCAACGTATCTTGGGGCTAACTTCCCTTTCTTTCCGAATCGTACGACTCCTTTCCAAGGGGAAACTTTGAGTAACACACGATCCCCAACATTGAATTCTAGAGGCTTCCGACGATTGTCGGCATAGCTCTTTTGGCGATCTCGCGCGGCTTTAAGTCGATCTTTGATTTGGAAAATCTTGTCTGTTGTTTCTTGGATGATCTCTGGGCCTGTCAGTTGACTCTCACGAATTTCAGCCCAACAAACGGGAGATCTGCATTTCCTTCCATACAGCGCTTCAAATGGAGCACATCCAATGCTTGTATGGTAGCTGTTGTTGTAGGAGAACTCAATCAACGGCAGATGAGCATCCCAACTACCACCAAAATCGATTACACACGCTCTCAACATGTCTTCTAGCGTCTGTATAGTGCGTTCACTTTGGCCATCTGTTTGAGGGTGATAGGCTGTACTCATGTCTAACCGAGTACCCATCGCTTTCTGTAGTGTCTGCCAAAAGCGTGAAGTGAATCTGCTATCACGGTCGGATATGATTGACACCGGCACCCCGTGCCGTGTCACGACCTCTTTGATGTACAACCTCGCCAACTTATCCATCTTGTAATCTTCTCGGATGGGCAAGAAATGTGCTGATTTCGTCATTCGATCAATAATGACCCATATCGAGTCATGACCGTTGTTTGTCCTAGGGAGTTTGGTAATGAAATCCATTGCTATGTTCTCCCATTTCCACTCGGGAATTTCAGGTTGCTGTAATAATCCCGATGGCTTTTGATGTTCAGCTTTGACTTTCGAACACGTCAAGCATCGACTGACGTATAAGGCAATGTCTTTCTTCATGCCTGGCCACCAGTATAGATCCTTAAGATCATGATACATCTTGTCTGCACCAGGATGAATAGAGTATCGCGTCTTGTGGGCTTCATCCATGACTAAGATACGAACACCTCCCCATTTGGGTACCCATATGCGATCCATGAAGTACTGAATACCGTCATCCTTGCGAATCATCTGTTTATCTAACCCCCGGAACTCTTCTCCCGCAAGGTTTTCTTCTTTTAATGCCTCACTCTGTGCAATTTGAATCTGAGCTTTCAAGTTGGTTTGGATGGTCAAACCCAATGCTCGTGCACGCAGTGGTTTCACACGTTCTTTACGGCTTAAGGCATCAGCCACCACGTTAGCTTTCCCCGGATGATACCGGATTTCACAATCGTAGTCGCTAAGAAGCTCTACCCAACGTCGTTGGCGCATGTTGAGTTCTTTCTGATCCAGAATGTGTTGAAGGCTTTTATGATCGGTGAAGATGATGCATTTGGTGCCATACAGGTAATGCCTCCAAATTTTGAGTGCGAATACTACAGCGCCCAACTCAAGATCATGAGTGGTGTAGTTCTTTTCGTGCACTTTAAGTTGTCGCGAAGCGTAGGCAATCACCTTGTCCTTCTGCATTAGTACACATCCCAATCCTTGATGTGACGCGTCGCAGTAGACCACAAAATCATTTGTTCCGTCTGGGAGAGACAGTATAGGCGCGTTGCACAACTTCTCTTTCAACGTTTGGAACGCTTGCTCTTGTGCATATCCCCAGTCAAACTTCTTGTCTTTCTGAGTAAGCAGGGTCAATGGTTGCGCAATCTTTGAAAAATTCGCTATGAAGCGACGATAATAACCGGCCAACCCTAAAAATTGCCGTATCTCTGATGGTGTCTGGGGCGTATCCCACTTCTTCACCGCTTCGATCTTGCCGGGATCTACGTGAATCCCGTCCTCATTAACCACATGACCCAAAAACTTCACTTCTCGCAGCCAAAATTCACACTTTGAGAATTTGGCGAAAAGTTTCTCTTCGCGTAGCAGCTCCAGAATAGCCCGAAGATGTTCTACATGATCCTCTTTTGATCGGGAATAGATAAGTATATCGTCTATGAACACGATCACGAACTTATCCAAGTAAGGTTTGCACACCCGATTCATTAGATCCATGAACACAGCTGGTGCGTTAGTCAATCCGAACGGCATGACCAAGAACTCATAATGCCCATAACGAGTCCTGAACGCAGTCTTCGGTATGTCGTCCTCGAAAACCCTTAGCTGATGATAACCAGAACGAAGATCGATCTTTGAAAAATACGAAGCTCCTTGCAGCTGGTCAAATATATCTTCGATCCTGGGGAGAGGATATCGGTTCTTCACCGTCAACTTGTTCAGTTCACGGTAATCGATGCACATGCGGAACGATCCATCCTTCTTCTTGACAAATAGTACCGGCGCTCCCCACGGTGAATGACTCGGTCGAATTAAACCCTTCTCCAGTAGTTCCTGTAATTGACTAGACAATTCTTGCATCTCGGACGGCGCTAGTCGATATGGCGTTTTCGCTACCGGCGTAGCTCCAGGAACCAACTCTATACGGAATTCCACCTGTCGTGGAGGAGGTAAACCAGACAAGTCATCTGGAAATACTTCTGGGTAATCCCGTACTACTGGAATATCCACTAGTTTCCTCTCTTCGTCTTTCTTTTCGACTACATGAGCCAGAAAAGCATAGCACTGCTTTCGTAAACTCTGTCGTGCTTTCATGCAGGAAATAAGCTTTAAGCTCTTACCCGGTCGTTCTCCCTAAACCTTGAGTACTTCCCCGTTTGGCATAGGGATACGTAATACCTTGTCTCGACAGACAATCTCTGCTCCATTCTGCGACAACCAATCCATACCCACAATCACATCGAAGCTTCCTAACTCGAAGGGTATCAAATCTATCTCAAATGTATGATCCTCCAGCGTCAACGAACACTTCCTAATAATCTCATCGGCCTGAGCAACCCTACCATTGGCCATTTCTATAGAGTAGCTAGTTTCTAGCCTACTAGGACTCAAATCAAGCAATTGCACAAACTCGGAAGAAATAAAACTATTGTCTGCTCCAGTATCAAATAATATAGATGCGAAGTGATGATTGAGTAAGTGCGTACCCGTGACAACATTCGGGTCCTGACGAGCATCATTGGCTCCAATGACGAATGCACGTCCCCGAGCTGCGTTTCCCTGAGTAGCCGGGCCTTGATTCCCAGCGATAGCCAACACCTGTTGCTGGTTGTTCCCCTGTTGACCCGGTGCCCGATTCAGCCTGGGGCACATGTTCCTGTAGTGATCGGGGCTCCCACACTCAAAGCAAGCCCTTGCATTCCCGTCGGGGTTAACCGCGTTGACGGGTGCTACAAGATTCGGTGCCGTTCTGCAATCTCTTGCCATATGACCCGGGCGCTTACAGTTAGCGCACACCCGGCACTGTGTCCCTGGGGGATGATGATAATTGCACCTGTCACATTTGGGGTGCGGCCCCACATACTCTCTTCTGGCCTGAGACACGGCCACAAAATTCCTGGTCGGCTTAGACCTCTTCTCAAACCTTCCGGCACTCGACCGGCTCGACTCCCCAACATCCTTCCTCTTCTCGGCCCCTCAGCCCAAAACCCCTGTTCTAACCATCTCGTCAGTCAGAGCGCCAGCTTTCAGAATTGCGCTCTGAATAGTAGGAGTAGCGGCTGCTGTAACCATCGCTCTAATTTGAGGCGCGAGTCCCCAAATGTACCTCTCGATCCTCTTTGATTCCGGCGTAACCAGATGCGGAACCAATCTAGCCAGCTCATGAAAACGATCAGTATAAGCTGCATGCCCTGCCCCCACCATAGCATGATTCCAGAACTCATGCTCCAGCTTCTGCATCTCGTTGAGAGGGCAGTATTCTCGATGATCAAGGCTTTGAATTCATCCCATGACATCTGCATCGCAGACTCTCTTCCTCGTGCTTGAATCTGGGTGTTCCACCAGGTTAGGGCTTTACCCTGTAGAGAACAAGTAGCATACTTGATCCTCTGGCTGTCGAGGCACTCACTGATGTCGATCACTGCCTCCATCTTTTCCAACCACCTGGTTAGGGCTATCGCCCCACCTTTCCCGTCGAATTCCCTTGGCTTACAAGCCACGAACTCCTTGTACGAACATCCCCGACGAGCATTAACCACACCAGTTTCAATACCGGCAGTACCACCATTTCCGGTTTCCTGGTTGCTCTCGTTTCCAGTCGGGTTCCCGTTTCCCGTTTCAGTTTCTATCCCACCTTGGGCTCCATCATCGTTGCCACCATCCCCGTGAGGGTGGTGTTGTTGGAGTGCGTCGCTCACTTGGGCCACGATAGTAGGAATCAGCGCAGCCAATTGTTGAGCGATCAGGGCTGCCATGTCGGCGTTCCCTGTTCCTTGACTGTTACTGGCAGGAGCATCGTTTGCTCTTGGTGCTCTGCCTCTGCCTCGGCCTCTGCCCCTTGGGGCTTCACTCCCGCCACTACTGCTACGGGTGACTCTTCAAGGCGGCATGTTCTAATCATAAAAGAGGTAACATATCAGCTTTAGTCACCATAAGATACAAATGTATTCCACTTATCAAATTCCAATGTTCATGTTCCGGTCAGTCAAGACCATCATGCAGCCCATTTCAAGCATATTCTCGGTATACCGGTGATGTTTATGTATAGGGTTCCCCGCAGCGTTCCCACCACACCCACGATGTACCGAGAATGATGCCCGATCCGGTTACATGACATCCGACTTTCCTTTACATCATATCCATAACAATCCATCAAGTCCATGTATTTCATGTCAATATCATGCTTATTGTCATCACACATCACAACAGTTGTAAGTCCATGTATGCAATCACGTTTAGTCTAGCGGAGGTTGTCTATTTTCTCATCCTTCAAGGTTTCAGACATAATCCTCCTCAGAGTTAATCTCAATGTCCAAGGTCAAGCGCAATAACATGATCTGTGATGATCTCTTCGGGTTAATACCCAGATCTGATAACTAACTCGGCGCGCAGAGGGAACGGAAGATCCAATAGAAGCATCCCCATAAAAGAGTGAGCACAAGGGCTCTCTCATAGGGTGGAAAGATCACATAACAAATAGATGAACAAATCAAGCAGCGAGGAACACATACACGAGATATAATATGCATACAGAGTCCTAGCATGCAAATCTACATGAAGGTTCCTAGGTTATAGTCTAGGTCAAGCGTATTGCCTAATTCTCTATAACCAATGGCTCTGATACCAATCTGTCACACCCCCGCTAAAAGCGGAAACACGGGGATGTAACGAGACCGGGATCGTCATAACACATGGTAAGCGATAGAGAGCAATATAAATAAATGATGACATGCGTGTCATGACGACACCCGACAACAAGGGGACTTGTGTCGTGTTTGGTCAATGTTCACGACAACATAGCCATAAGCAACATGATAATGATAACACATATTCACATAAAGATGTAGATGTAAATGTTAATTCCCACAACCCAGGAACAAGTTTCAAAAGTTGATAATTGTTTACAAGCGTTAACATTGTTCAAAAGATTGTTTATCAAAATGACTTAAGTCCCAAAAATGCATCCTAGGGTCTCCACTAAGGCAGCACACCTAGATTCCTGGACTTGCATGATCACCTGAAAAGATATGCTTAAAACGGTCAACATAATTGTTGGTGAGCTCGCAGGTTTATGTAATAAAAATGTAAGTGATGCTGTAATAAATAGCGCGTCGGAATACCGTGAATACAGTTATTACACAAGTAAATATCACATGACATGAGCTTTGCAACCAAACCTAGCGACGTACACAAAGAAATTGTCGGCATATATTCACCCAAGGGCCCGTTCCTGGCCACTGATGGTACCAACTAGTATACCATCGAACGAGGGTGGGGGTGTCAACCCAGTAGTACTACCAATACCTAACCGTCGGTTCCCACACTGGAATTAAATAGTTGCAAAGATAGAACCACACAGCAGACCCAAGCATGTATCAAATAGTACTTGCAACACAGTATCACGTTGATTCCTTGTATGTAAAATGTATGTAAGTTGTACAGCATAAAAATGTGTAAGCATACTTTTCCCCCAATTTGTAAATGATTGAAATATTGTATAAGCGTAAAAGGGGCCACGAAACTCACTTGTTAGGTGGTAAGTATGTATGATTGATGTATCCCAAATGTTGAATGCAAATAAACAGTCAAACACCTATTGACAGTTATTGTATAGCATTAATGATATGATATATGTATAAGCGCGCAATAATGATGGGTCGGTTCGGGTCGTATCGGCTGGGTCGCGTATAACACACACAGACTGACACACGTACTAGATCTTATGTAGATCCAAGTACAAGACATTGTCGCCATTAATGATGATGTTTAAGTAAAAGTCTCGTTGTTATTAAAGAAGCATTGAATAAGTGTCAATAGTTATAAGTCAATTGATCGTTGTAAAATGTTAGTTCAATTTGTTCAAAATGGTATGTGTGCCCTTTCTCGCGTTGACTTTAATATTTGTGGCCGAACAATGGCATTATTGTGTTAGTGTTACCTCGACACCACACGACATACTCACGCCACGCACAAGGGATCAAACACAACAATTTCAGTCGCATAACAAGGTCAGACGCACGACTCAACCTCCATTCGTGCGAATCAACCCTCAATCGTGCGAATCAGCTTCATTCGTACGATTGAGCCTTCATTCGTATGATTGGCCTTCAGTCGTACCACACAATACCCAATCGCACGACTCAACTTCCATGCGCACGAATCAACCTTCAATCGTGCGAATTAGCTACTTTCGTACGACTGAACCTTCATTCGTGCGAATGGACTCCAGTCGTGCGAATCACATTCATTCGCACACATTCAGTCGGTCACCTAACTCAATCGCACACAATCACTCAATCGCATGACTCATTCGCATACACTCAATCGCACGCATGACTCAATCGCACACAGACACTCAGTCGCACAACTCAGTCGCACGACATGCCTAGTCGCACAACTCAGTCGCGCGATTGACTCAGACGCATGTTCCAGTCGCACGACCCACTCATTCGCACGGCTCAATCGCATAGATGACCCAGTCGCCTGATCTGCAGAATCGCGACTGTGGTCGGGATGAGCAGCCCCCGAGCTGCTCTAAACACGGGTTTTACACCACAAGGACCTCCAGAAACACTCAACAAACATACACAAGCATAAAACACAAGCAAAGAGACCTCACACGCACCCATACGACCTTGTATGTTCGGGTTGAACCCGAACACCCGAAACCCTAGATTGGACAGCCGTGAAAAGGCTCAAAAATGGACAACCAAAGACAACTACCTGCTAAGGAGGGGTAGTCTAAGCTGTAGACGGTGTCAAGACGAAGAAAACAAGACCTCTCGGGTCGGATTTGGTGCTAAGATGGAGATTTTGTGTGTGAAGGAGATGAAGATGAAGAAGATGATGAAATGGGTTCTAGGGCTGATAAGGGGGTATTTATACCCAGCACAAGTTTGCAAAATTACAAGTTTAGTCCCTGCACTTAACCCCCGAGTTTTCCCAAATTTTGTTCGGTTGAAAAACGACTTTGTTAGGTGTTTCATATTAATTGTAAAAGTTCATTTAATGTTGTCATGACTTAAGAAATGGTTATATTAAAACATTTATTATATTTATAAAATGATATATTTGACGTTTTCAAAAATGAAAGTTTTAAAGGTCTTTTTAAGGTTCACACACGATTTTTAACGAATGCACACACAACGATAATATTGCACACATGATATCTACATAATGAGTCAAATAGAGATGAGGAATGACCAAATATAGAAGAGATGACGGGCAAACACGTTAATTGACGGACCTTAAAGTGACGGATGTCACATGTAGCCTCTTGGAATTTTTAAAAACAGGTTCTTGGGAGTCCATTAAGTCATAAAAATGCAGGTCACAAGTTTGGTTTACAAGAGTTGAAGCTTTAACAAGTTAGATGATACCAAAACACTCAAAATGAGGGTTTTCATGGTGGAAATCGGTTTCCACCTCAAGAATGACTAACATAACATGAGGTTTACCTTCAAGAACGTTGGGAACTCCTTAAGAACAAGATGATGGTGAGATGTTTCTGCCACAACAAGGAAATACACGGTTCTTAGGTGATAAATGAAGAAAACAAGAGAAATGTCACAAAACCGACAACATGAGCTTACACTCGATGTAACTCACGATTTAGAAGGTGTTGATGGTCGTGAATGGATTGAAACTCCTTGGACTTGAATGGAGAAACTCGAACCAAGGCTGGAAAGGTAGAACAACTACGGTTGTGTGACCAAATCTCGCGAACTAGGCCACTTCTTTGCGGTTTTGCTCTTGGCCGAATGGACTTGGTGTGTTCTTCGAATTTTCTTCACAAGACTTAGAGAGAATTGATTTAGGAGTGTTGTGAGGTGTGTGTGTGTGTGTGTGTTGGATCAGATGGATTCAAATAAAGGGAGAGAGGGAGAGAGGGAGAGAGGTGCATGAAAGGTGAGTGGGTGTGTGGGGTGGTGGTGAAGAGAGGAGGGGAGTGGTGAGAGGGGCGGCCGATTTGGAGTGTAGTGGGGAGGATTTATTATTTAATTTTAATTGTAAATTATTATTATGTAGTGTAATTTTGTAGTATTGGGTATTATGTATTATTTAGTGGATGGTGAATTGTGGTATCTAATGCATGCCCATGTATGCATGGCCGAAAATTATGTAAGTGTGAGTGTGTATGCTCACATTTTAATTGCCTTCTCTTGAATTTAATTTTGTAAGGGGGACTAGTTGACATTCCCGGGACACTAATTTTTAAAAAAAGTAGAAACCTAAATTAGCTAAAAGTCAATAATAAAAATCACATAAAATCATAATTTACATCAAGTAGTAAGAATTGTTTCCAATTTCATAGTAGGGTTGAATAGTTTCAATTATTAGCACTCATAACATGGATAATGATGCAAGTAATCTAGGGTTAGGGTAACAACCTGGAGGTCGGTTGTCACATTCTCCCACCGTTTAGGAAATTTCGTCCCGAAATTTTAACTCTGATTAGAGACTGAACGGGTGGGTCTGAAGAGGTGTGGATAGTTCTTCCTCATTTCATCTTCACGCTCCCAAGTAAATTCAGGTCCTCGCTTGGAGTTCCATCTAACCTTAACCTTGGGTATGCGGCTCCGCCGGAGTTGTTTGACCAAACGATCCGTGATCTCCACAGGTTCTTCCACAAAGTTCAGTTTGTCGCTTATTCTTGCTTCTTTTAATGGTAGTTCCAGGGTTTTGTCTACCATGCACTTCTTCAAGTTTGACACATGAAAGGTGTCGTGTATGTGACTCAACCCCAGGGGTAGTTTCAACTTATATGCCACTGGGCCAATTCTCGCCATTATTTCGAATGGTCCAATGTATCTTGTGCTTAGTTTTCCTCTCTTACCGAACCTCACTGTTCCTTTCCACGGTGCTACTTTTAGCATCACTCTGTCGCCCACTTGGAACTCTAGAGGTTTCCGCCTCCTGTCAGCGTACTTCTTCTGTCGATCTCTGGCTGCTCTCAGTCCCTCCTTTATCTTATAGATCTTGTCGGTGGTTTCCAACACTATGTCGGGTCCCATCACTTGGCTGTCACCAATCTCATTCCAACTCAAGGGTGACCGACATTTCCTGCCATAAAGGGCCTCATACGGAGCGGCTTTGATACTCGCGCAGTAACTATTGTTATAGGCGAATTCCACCAAAGGAAGATGGTTATCCCAGTTTCCGCCAAAGTCCATCACGCAAGCTCTCAACATGTCTTCCATCGTTTGAATAGTTCTTTCGCTCTGTCCGTCGGTCTGAGGGTGGTAAGCCATGCTAAGATCTAAACGGGTTCCTAAAGCTTGCTGGAACGATTTCCAGAAACGAGAGGTGAAACGGCTATCACGGTCGGAGATGATCGACAGAGGCACTCCATGCCTCGTTACAATCTCGTCGACATAAAGTTGGGCCAGTTTCGTCATGTCGTAGTCTTCTCTAATTGGCAAGAAGTGAGCTGATTTTGTTAATCTATCCACTATTACCCAAATAGTATCGTGACCTTTAAACGTTCTAGGCAACTTGGTAACAAAATCCATCGTAACATTATCCCATTTCCATTCTGGGATTTCAGGTTGCTGTAACGTTCCTGATGGTTTTTGGTTCTCAGCTTTTACCATGGCACAAGTTAAACATTTTCCCACATAAACGGCGATTGATCTCTTGATTCCCGGCAACCAGAAAAGTGTCTTTAAATCCTGGTACATCTTATCACTTCTAGGGTGAATTGAATACTGTTGATACATATATGTCCCTAGATCATGATTTGTAATGTAATGAACTTGTCTGTCTGATTTTGATGTAATTGTAATTGATTAATGAAATGATATGAATTGATTGTTACTTGTAATGTTTAATATTTCATTAATGAGTTGTGATTGAATTGATTGGGTTTATGAATGTTTGAATGAGTGCACATTAAGTTATATTAAATAGAACATTCAAACTTAACTTAATGAAGTTCTCATGCGGATGGCCCATGCGAATGGACCACACGCATGAATAACTTCATACGATTGACTCAATCGCACGACTGAACCAGGAGACTGGATCAGTCGTATGATTGACACATAAGATTGGCTCAGTCGCACGACTGAACACTCAGTCGTGCGGATGAATCAACCGCATGGTTCAATCGCACGACTGAACCATACTTATGGTCCAGTCGCACGATTGAACAATACTAACCTATAAATAGACCCAATTCGTGGAAAAACGTAAGCATTCATCCCATTACGACTCCAGACGTACCCTAGCCGTCCAGAAGCCTCCCAAATCGTTCTCCAAGTTCATAGAACACATCAGATCGGTTCCTAATCGATTTCTGACGTTGATATCAATTCTTGATTGATTCATCGTGTGTTCTCACTGATTGGATCGCCAATCAAATAGGATTCCGCACTATTTGAGTTGGTTTAACACGCAATCACTCGGTATTTCGTTCAAATACCAGGTCCTAACAAGTGGTATCAGAGCTTTGGCTCTTGATTTCGTGTTGATTCAATCAAGATTGCATAAAAGTTTGTGTTTTTGCACGAAAAACGCAATCTTTTGCATCAAAAGTGATCTTGGACGTTCCCTGCTCATTGAAGTTCAGTTTCTACGGACTTAGACGATTTGGACTTGCAAAATTTCGAATTTTTACGGCTGAAACCCGTCAAACCTAGAAATTTTTGCAAAACAGCAGCTTCAGTCGCACGAGTGACTCATTCGCACGACTAGACTCATTCGCAGTGTTCATTCGCACGACTGGACCTAGTCGCACCTTCATTCGGCCGACTGAACCGTTTCGTTCGCATAGCTCACACGCACCAGGTTCATTCGCACGACTGAACCATTCGCCCTGTTCAGTCGCACGGTTGAACCAATCGCAGAGTTCATTCGCACGAGAGGACCATTCGCATTCTTCAGTCGCATCAGTTAAAGTTGATTTGATTAGACTCTAAGTTTAGTAACCATGGAAGATCAGATGTCAGCCTTTACTGCGGGGAAGGACTCAAGAATTCAGAACCTGCTGCTGCTTGAGAGTGAGGTGGGTATTCACAATAAACCACCAAAGCTCTTGACTTTAGATGAGTTTCCTCACTGGAAGCAACGTTTTGAGATCTACCTCAATGGAGTAGATCCCAATCTGTGGGAAGCTATCGAAGTAGGGTATAGTACACCGGTGGGAGCAGATGGAGTAAAACTAACGTTGAGTGGGATGACTGATGCTCAGAAAGTAAAGTATAATGCTGAGAAAAGAGTTTATGCGATGATAACTCAGTCGATCCCCAAAGATATATTTCACCAGTACTCAGAGAACAAGCAGTCCAAGAAATTGTGGGATGAGCTAGAGAAAAGGTATGATGGGAATGCATCGTTAAAGGCAATCAAAGCAAAGGAGTTAAAGAAAGAATTCGATAACTTCTCATCAATTGGTAACGAGGGTTTAGATGAAGTCATAGACAGATTCTACCACTTGATGAGCGAGTTGCATACACATGGAGTGGAAACTACTATGGAAGAAAAAGTAAGCAACTTCGCAGATGGATTGCCTGATAAGTGGGCCTCATTCGTGTCTAATCTTAGACAGAATGGTATACTTATAAAGCTGGATATAAATGACTTTATTCTTAGACTGCGTGAAGAAGCACTAAGGATGAAGTATAGAGCACAGAAGTCTTCATATACACAAAACCCAGCTTTATACAATGCCACGCCTCAAGCTAAGACATCTGGAGCACCTCTCCAGACAGCTTTTGTGTCTAGCTCGTCAGGTCCTTCACATGCTTCTACTTCTGGATCAGACACGTCAGGGTCGTCATGTACCCATTATATTGGATCAGAAGCAAGTGCTACTAAATTGAAGACCGAGAACCTCGGTAATGTGACCGTAGAAGTAGCACGAGAGCATATGGATCTTCTAGCCGCTGTAGTTCATTCATATGATGGACTTGTGGCAGGGAAGATTGGAAACTGTCATTTGGCAGACGAAGACTACGAGCAGGTAGATGAAATGGAGCTTGAACGAATGGATATAATGTGGGCCTTAGCTAGCGCTGTCCGAAGGGCGAAGAAGTTTGTTAAGAAGACTGGACAGAACTTGATAGCTACTAAGGATACCATATTTGGTTTTGACAAGAGCAAGGTGACTTGCTTCAACTGTGGAGAGAAAGGGCACTTCAAGAGGGAATGTGTCAAGCCAAAGAAGATGGGTAATGGGAACCCGTTCTCATCCTTTACTCACCAAGACAAGCAAGCCTCTAGTTCTACTTCATCAAACAAGGACCCAAAAGCCTTGACTGCTCATGATGATGAAGGACAGGACTGGAGTTTTAGATTTGTCAACCCAGAATCTAACATTGCCAGTGTTGAAGATATTGATGATGATTCTGCGAGTGAAGGTGATTTAGCAGTTGATATAGCAATGTCACACAGTGAAGAAACAACTGCAGCTGAAGTCAGTTACACACCAAAGGAGGAAACTTCCAAGTCAGATTCAGAAAAATTAGAATCACCAGAACCAGAGACGTCTGATGCTGCGTTGATGGCTAACTCCTCTGAAACAACACAGGTAAGTACAACTGACCAATTGTTTAATAATCATGCTTGTTCTAACTGTGATATATTTAGGAATAGCATTGATGAAAAATTTGCTAGGTTATTAGATCACAATGATAACTTAGTAAAGGACTTACAACTATGCACTGAGGCCAATAGAGTTCTAAAACAAAATGAGCATAGTTATAAAGAAAAGATAGACCTATTGACTAAGCAACTTAGGGAAACCGAAGTAGTTGCCTTTAATCAATAAATGACATTAGGTACTATCTAAACTCCCTAGAGGACACTAAGAAACAAAAAGCAGTTCTAGAAGTAGAAGTTAATTCCTTAAAACAGAAACTGCATAGTTGGACTAGTTCTTCACACATAGTTCAACACTTAGTGAGAGAAAGAAATAATGGGGAGGGATTAGGCTACAAAGTGGTTCCACCACCACCTGAGACCTTGATGAACACCAAGTCTAAACCATTAAACAACAACCCAATCAAGGATCATGTGGTGACCACTCCTCTTGTTACTGATCCAGACACATCATGTTCATCTACTGAATCTGGACAGAAACAAAAGGAGGCCACTTCAAAGGCAAAGGGTAAATTGCCTTGTGTTAATCTGGAAAATGAATTTGAAAAAGTTAACAAAAAGTCAGGGTCAAACCGAGTCAAATCAGAACCCAAAAAGACTTCAAACGTTAATTTTTCACATGCTACAAGTCAAAAACCAGTTAACCAAAAGGTTGAACAAGTTAAACAGGTCAAAACAGTTAAATTTGTTAAACCAGAGAAAACATCAAACATGCAAGAGTCAAAACCTAAAGTGATTGATGTTACTAAAGTGTCACGCATTTCTCCACAAAGAAAGTCACACTATAAGGTTGATAGCAGATTGTGCTACAACTGTGGAGAATGTGGACATATTGCTTCCTATTGTCCTTTCTATCAGACACCTAGGAAGAAGATTGATCTTCAGGACTCTAGACCTAGGTCTTCTAAGAGGAGTTCTCTAACTCCACCTAGAAGATCTAGTGAACCTAAAGTCCAACCTGTAAGCCAGACGACTGTTTATCATAAACAGGCATTGCACAAATCTGGCTTATGGAAAGAGAAGACTACCTGTGTGACTGATACTGATGACAAGAAGGAATCTGAGTTACCCTCACCTTCTAAAGGTCAATGGGTAGAGTTTATGATGTGTGATGCCTCTGGGAAACCCAAGACAGTAAAGGCTTGGGTTCCTAACCTAAACTAATACATTTACTTGATATGTGCAGGGTGTTCGGTATAGCGCTGAGACTAACACGTGGATTATAGACAGCGGAGCATCCAGGCACATGACAGGAAATAGAGCCCTTTTATCAAATGTCAAACAAATAAAAGGAGGGCATGTTTCCTTTGCAGGAAACAAGGGAGGATACATCACAGCACAGGGAGAAGTGGGAAATCAGAAAGTTAAGTTTGATAAGGTGAACTACGTTCAACAACTTCAAAATAACTTGCTTTCTGTTTCCCAAATCTGCGATAAAGGATTTAAAGTCATCTTCGACAACAACAAGTGTTACGTGCTGAAGAAAGACTATATGATTCCAGAGGATCAAGTTCTAATGACTGCTTCAAGATATAAGGACCTATATGTCTTGGATCTGTCAACAGCTGCTCCAACGGATCATGAAGTGCAGTGCTTTCTATCTAAAGCTACTGAGAAGGACTCAATCTCCTGGCATAGGAGAATGGGACACATTAGTCAAAGGAAGATGAATCACTTGATTCAGAAGGACTTAGTGAGAGGAGTAAATGTCAAGAACTTCCAACTTCCTGACTTTTGTGTAGCTTGCAAGAAAGGCAAACAGACAAAGAAGTCTCATAAGGAAAAGAAAGTTCATTCAATAGAACTTCCTCTTGAACTTCTTCACATGGATCTGTTTGGTCCAGTCAGTACAAGGAGCATTGCAGGCGATCTGTACTGTTTTGTGGTCACTGATGACTACTCAAGGTTCACTTGGGTAATGTTTCTGAAATCCAAATCAGAAACATTTGAGTCATTCAAGGAATTAGTCACCACTCTGGAATCTCTCTACAAGCTAAAGGTTAGACAAGTACGCTCAGACAACGGGACCGAATTCAAGAATCAATGGATGGAGGCATACTGCAAGGAAAAGGGGATTGTTCATCAATTCACTTCAGCATACACGCCTCAGATGAATGGTGTTGCTGAGAGGAAAAATAGGAGCTTGATAGAGACTGCACGGACTATGCTAGCGGACTCGAAACTGCCTATCCAATTCTGGAATGAGGCAGTAGCAAATGCATGTTATACACTGAATCGAGTCCTAATAGTCAAGCGCCACGGAAAGACATGTTATGAGCTACTACAAAGACGCAAACCGAATTTGGAGTATCTTGAACCTTTTGGCGCGCCGTGTACACTTCTGAAGAAGACACAAGAAGGAAAATTCAGCGAGAAGGCAGATGAAGGAATCTTTCTAGGATACAACATACCGAATAAGCGAGTTTACAATAACTCAACGGGTCTTGTAGAAGTGTGGTGTAATGTCGACGTTCAGAGATATACCACACCACCTACAGGAAAAGGACCTGCCTACTTCTTCGATTATGATGGATTCTTCAAATCCTTCAACATACCTCTCTCTCCCTCGGACGATGAGCTAGCAACTAGGATGATGTATGATATTCTGAATACACCATCTAGCACACAGGGAGAATCATCTACTCAGTCAGGGGGAGTAGTCGACGACAGTGACTCCTCCTCTGAAGATGAAGCTGAAGAAGATGACCAGAACAGTCAGGAGGAACAGGTTCCAGTTCCAGCAAGTCCACAAGCATCTACGAGTGATGCACCTTCGACTTCAGAACCTCAAACTCCAACTACCTCAGATGCAGAACCAAATGTTCATAATCTTGGCTCTGAGGTAGCTGTTCCTACTACTCAGGATCACGACTAAACGTCTATCATCCCCTTGACAATGTCATTGGGGATGTCAGATCAGGAGTACAAACCCGAAATCAGTTATACTCAGCTGATTACGCCTCGGTTATGGAGAAAGGTTACATTCATGATGGTGCCTATCGATGTTTTGTCTCGCAGGTTGAGCCAAAATATGTCAGTGAAGCACTCAATGATGAGGCGTGGGTGAGTGCCATGCAAGAAGAACTTCTGCAGTTTAAGAAGTTAGGTGTATGGACACTGGTTGATAAACCTAAAGGTGCTAAAGTCATTGGCACTAAATGGGTACTAAAATGCAAGAAGGATGACCAAGGGGTCATTATCAGGAACAAAGCTCGACTGGTGGTTCAAGGTTTTCGCCAAGTCGAGGGAATTGACTACAATGAGGTGTTTGCACCCGTGGCAAGGATGGAAGCTATTCGTATCTTCCTTGCCTATGCATCGTACATGAAGATCAAAGTCTACCAATTAGATGTAAAGAGTGCATTCCTTCATGGAGAAATCAGAGAAACAGTCTACGTAAGTCAACCCGAGGGTTTTGAAGATCCTTACCATCGGGATAGAGTTTACAAGCTCGACAAAGCTTTGTATGGGCTTCATCAAGCTCCTCGAGCTTGGTATGAGAAACTCTCAACTCATCTTGTGAAACACGGCTTTCGCAGGGGAGTAATTGACTGTACACTGTTTATTAAGGAAAAGGATGGCGACCTACTGCTTGTACAGATATACGTTGATGACATAATCTTCGGGTCAAAGAACGAAGAGTTATGTAAAGAGTTTGAAGCAGTAATGAAGAAAGAATTTGAGATGAGTGCCATGGGGGAGATGAAGTTCTTTCTCGGGTTACAGGTGGATCAAACACCTAATGGGATCTTTCTACATCAGACCAAGTATGTAGGAGACATTCTCAGTCGCTTTGACATGGAGAATGCTTCTGCTGCTGGGACTCCACTTGCTACTAATCATGATATAGCACCTGATGATAATGGAGATCTAGTAGATGCCACTATGTACCGAGGAATGATCGGATCTCTCATGTATCTCACTGCCTCAAGACCTGATATTATGTATGCTACATGTCTATGCTCAAGATATCAGGCTAAACCAAAGGTCAACCATCTGATTGGGGTCAAGAGGATTTTTCGTTATCTGAAGGGTACACCCACACTTGGATTGTGGTACCCTCATGATGATGACTTTGAGCTTACCGCGTATAGTGACTCGGATTACGGGGGCTGCAAGATGAACTACAAGTCTACATCAGCAGGGTGTCAATTCTTTGGGAGAAGATTAGTTACCTGGCAGTGTAAGAAGCAGACATCGGTTGCCTTGTCAACCTGTGAAGCCGAATATGTTGCTGCTGCAAGTTGCTGTTCTCAAATCATCTGGATTCAACAGCAAATGCGGGATTACGGTTTAAAATTCTCATCTACTCCTATTTTTGTTGATAACTCTGCTGCAATTGCAGTAACTAAAAATCCGGTCCAACATCCTAAGACCAAACACATCGGTATTAAATACCATTTCATAAGAGATTGTTTTGAAAAGAACTTAATTGATGTGGTTAAAATTAATACTGATTTTCAACGCGCTGACCTCTATACTAAAGCTTTTGATAAACCACGTTTTCAATATTTATTAGAGGTCAACGGTGTTAAAAAGAAAAGTGAGGTAATTCCTGATGATGAAAATGTGTAGTCCGATGTCGTGTAGTTAAATTTTATTTTATTTATTTTGTCTATTTGATTTTAATTTTATTTAAACTCATGTTCTCTTGCTGTTTATTAAAATCCTAAAATAATTAAACCAGAAATGATTTTAGTATTTTAGGGGGAGAATATGTCAGCAAGTTAACATTAAAAAAAAAAAAAAAGGGAGAAGGAGTAGCGAGCTGAAATAAGGTAGATTGTATCTGTGATACCGATTCAATACCTTTGGAAAATGATAGTACACAGGAACAAATCAAGAGGGACTTTAAAATTTAAGTGTTAGTAATATGCAAAAGTTCAAAGTAATAAATCTGTGTAGTCTAAGCAATACCAAAAGGAAAGATGATAGAAAACTGGCAACTCCTAAGGTGACACAAAGAAAGTAGACTTAGAGGCTGCTAGACCATATATGATATGTTGGTAGATTCAACACAATAGACAACTAGACCTGATTGGTGATTTCAAGATAAAACTAAAGTGTTCAACTGACTGTGGGCGTCCATCTTATCACTGGTTAACACAATCAACAATATTCCAATAAGGGGTAATGAGCAAGTAAACGCCACAAATGTGTGCGGATGACCATAACTAGAGCAAAGCAAAGAAAAAATGAAAGACAAATGCAATAAAGCTAATGACTTATGTTGTTGGTGCATTTTGTGCAAAATAAAATAAGCTGCTCTAACAAGGAGATAGGTTATGTGCCTCTCTGCTGTGCGATGGCACTGACCTGAGGATAAGCATAACCTAGATATTCTAGAATTCATTGTTGTTTGCCGCCTCTCTGCTGTGCGATGGCACTGACCTGAGGACAGGCTTCTCTTTGAAAGCTCTAAGAATAGTCTCTTCTTGTAATAATACCCGTAGACCGCTCAAAAGCTCCTGAGGGATGTTGATTACCATATAAGTGTGGGATCCACAAGTGTTAGTTGAAATAATTACACCTAAATAAGTCACCAGTCTGTGTCAAAAGTCTGTGTATGGATTTAAGTGGACAAACATACTGACAATCATTGTGGCTACTTCTCAAAGGTCCAAATCAATGTGAAAACCTAAGAGTTTCAGTATGATTTCCTTATGTTGCAAAAGACTCTGGATGAACATCGAGAACTTGAGCATCAAAAGGTTTATAACGAGTCCCAAATGATTTGAATTGCCTGTATGATTCCAAAATTGAATTGGTCCAGATGTGATCAACCTAAGTTGAAGCTATCTACTCCCGATCCAAATCCCGTAGATATCAATCTCTGGATTTATCTCTCACAAAAAGCCAAAAATATGTCTGATTATGTAATTAGTTTAAATTCTTAAATTAGTTAGTTTGTTTTAAGTTTTAACTTGAGTCAAGTGTCGGGCTACATCAGGAAAATCAGAAGGAATAAACTCACTAAAAGGGTCATGTCTGAGATGACCATATGTTCTTTGAAAGGTTAAATTAGTCACGTCTGAGGTGACAAAGTATTTTTAAAGGTCACGTCTGAGGTGACCAAAGTGGTTAAAAGGATCACGTCTGAGGTGATCAAAGTGTTTTCAAGATAAAAGGATCATGTCTGAGATGATCAAAAGTTCATAACGTTAATTTAATTAATATAAAAGAGTTAAAGGTAATTTGGTAAAATAGCAGAAAAATTAACTAAGTATGACCCATTCGCACGAATGGACCATACGTATGGACTAACCATACGAATGAAGTCCATTCGCACGAATGGATCATACGATTAGTCCAATCGGAGGCTTAAGTGCGAACGAGTGAGTCAGTCGCACGACTGAACTTCAGTCGGACGACTGGAGAAGGGCGACTGACCCAATCGCACGACTGAGTCCCACTCGCACGACTGAAAGGTGCGAATGAACTCAGTCGCACGATTGGATCTAGGGTGGATATAAATAGAGGGGAGTCGGTCGCAGAGACTCTTCATTCGCAAATCGCCCCTAATTCGCATATTGTACCGTTACTCTGCCGAAATTTTATCTGTTTGATTTTTCTTGCTGATTCTGTGTCACTAACGTTCGTTCATCATCGTACAGGTACTTTGAAGTTAATATCCATCAAAATCAGAAAGAATGAAACCCTAATCGGATTAATAAGACTGTGAAGTGCGAACCGCGAAGTCAAACCCTAATAACCTATTAAAACTAAGTAATATGTTAAAATTGAGTAAAATAGGTTATTAGGGAAGAGTAGGCGACACTAAAGAACCGGTTAATTGAATGATAAACTTGTTCTGCGTAGATTTGATCTTTGGACGACTGAACAAATGAGACAGACGACTGGTCGTCCGGATGAACTTCAGTCGCACGACTGAAGGGTGCGAATCAATTAATCGCACGACTGAACCATGCGAATGAGACTCAGTCGCACGACTGGTGTAACCGCACAAGAGTTCATGCGCATGAGTCCAGTCGCACACTCAGTCGTGCGTATGAGGTCAATCGCACGTCTGAACCTCAATCGCACATTCAGTCGCACGACTGTCTTCAGTCGTACAATCTCAGTCGCATGACAGATAAATTTTATTCAAAGTTTAAGTGTTGTTTATACTCTTAGCCAACGAAACTAACGTTTATGTTATTATGTGTTACAGATGGCGAGTAGATGGAATATGAGCACCAAGCACAACATATGTGCTCACCTGGACTTGACTTCCAGGAATGCAGCCGACTTTGCTGGCATTATTACTTTCCTACAGAGATCCAGGATCGCTCACGCTATATCTACTCCCTGCACACCGTACAGATCAGTGCAGCAGGCCTTCTGGGAAGGCGCATCTGTAGACAGATCCACCGAGCCTCACTGCATCAGGAGCTCGATTTTGGTGAGGCCATCACTATTTCTGAGGAGGATCTGAGGATAGTTCTTCCAGTTTGGAGATGATGCTGAGTGTCCCACACGTCTACACCCCCTCACGTCCGTGGATGCTTCATGAGAGCCAAGTACTCTGGGGACATCAATGCCGGGGTACTCAACAAGAGTAACCTCTGTCCCCAGTTAAGTACCTTGCGCACGTGCTGCTGAAGTGTATAGCATCACGGAAGGGAGGTTTTGACGAGCTCTCTGACCAGATTCAGAACGCTTATGCAGCGTTGGTGCTGAACCACCCGTTCAGCTTCTCGAGGATGATATTCAGTTATTTGGTGGAGAACCTCGAGGGGAAGGGGAAGGAAGGCTTCTGTATGTACCCTAGATTTTTACAGATGATCATTGATCAGAAGCTTCCTTCCCTGCCGAAGGAGAAGGAGGACGCTGTTATCCTCGAGGTCATGGACGACACGACTCTCGGCAGGATGAAGGTCTACAGGGGGAAGCAGGTGAAGCCCCCTGTCAGGAGGTTATTTGGGCATCTGGCCCGGGCTGATTATGTGGCGCCAGCGAAGAGGAAGTGGCGCCACGAGGACAGTGACTCAGATGTGGAGCACATTGCTATACCAGAGACAGACTCTGATGATGATGATAGTGGCGATGCCGGGGATGACATGCCTGCCCCATCTAGAGGCACAGATACAGACGTTATACCCCCGGGGTCAGCCACTGCCGGAGAGGTCGCAGAGATGGCCGGCTTCCATCAGGAGTTTGTTGCTGGTGACATTGAGGAGGAGGAGTCAGACGAGGAGCCCCTCACCAGGACTGTGGGAAGCAAAGTAGTTCCCACAGACCACGGGCTTAAGGTGGTTGGTGAGCACCCAAGGGACTCCTCGGAGAGAGATACTGACCCTAACTACGTTCCGGGTCAGTTAGCAGAGCCGCAGGGGGAGCATCTACTTCCTCCGGGACTAGGAGGAAGCGGATGGCTCAACCACATGGGTTGAAGAAGAAGAAGCGTCGTTTGACCTTCGTGACTACCACCACAGCCACCACTACCACCACTACTGACACACCACCCGTCACCACAGCCACCACAGCCACTACTCCTACTACCACATCCACCACTTTACCCACCACCACTATTATCCCATCCATCACCAGACCATTCACCCCTACTTCACCACCATCAGCCCACCGACCCATATTCACCACAGCCACTGCCACCACCACCACACATCAGGCTGGACCGTCAGCCCAGCCCTCACAGGTTCATGGATTCACTCTACCTCACATTGGGGTAGAGGAGCAGCTCTCAGCGCTAAACCGTATGGTTATGCGTCTGCTTGCTGCTGACGAGGAGAAGGCGGCCACAGATCCGCCAACTGACCGACTTGGCTGCTGCCCAATCTCAGCAATTGGCAGAGCAAGCTCGGGTCATAGACCAGCAGAGAGTTGAGGTGTCCCAACTCCAAGATATTCAGGCTCAGTCCGTCAAACGTATTGAGGAGTTGGAGACGACCAACAAGACTATCATGCTGAGGCTGAAGGGGTCGAAGGATGAGCCCCTGAAGCTAAAGGAAGGTGACGGGGATGATGGAGATGATGATGATGAAGATGAGGATGATGATGAGGAAGATGATGATGATGAGGAGACAGAAGAAGAGAGGACAGAAGGACATGATGATGATGACGAGGCAGAAGGAGGGGATGCGGCTGCATCGGCCTCTGCCTCAGGTCAGGAGCGGAGATCCAAACGTCGACAAGACCAGTCATCCACTACTTCTGCTCCTCCGAGCGACACTCCACAGATTCAGGACAAAAGTACTGATTAGACGTTTTATGTATTTATTTACTTTGTACTTGAATCATGTAATGAAAAACAAATGTATTAAATGTTTATATATATTAAGTTAATATATGTCTGTTTGATTAATTACTAATGATTTATGTGTTGAATGTTTATATCAAACAGATCCAAACTTTCAAAGGGATGAGTTTGACTTTACTCCCCTTCAAATGGTCAAGACTCAGTTAACCATGATTCTTGACCTACAAGGGATAGTAAGACGGTCTGTGAGTTATACCCCTGAAGAAGGGGAGATAATTCATGACCTGTCTGATGAGCAAATAGCAGAAATGTTCAAACTCAATCCCGATGAAATCGTGAAGGACGCTCCAACAGTGGACTCAACCAGTGATGAGGAACTGAACGACATTGATGAAGTTGAGATTGAAGACATCACTGCAGAAGAGTATCCTCAGTATGCTGACGCCGAGGGAAATGTGGTCCCCAATTTGGGTGAATCCCTAGTCAGTGATACTTTCGAGGTACTTGACAAGATGGAGCAAGAAGCAGAAAAGACTGAAGAAACAGCCCAAGCCTCCAATGCAGATGTAGATATTCGCAAGGCTGAATGGGCTGCCTGTTTTGAGGAAGTAAGAGCCCAGCGGGCTGCACCAAAGAGAGATGCCTACACCAAGCTCTACAAAGTCAAGAAACACCATAAGGTGTCGGGCAGGATTATCTCTTGGGCATATTTTGAAGACCTTAACGCTTATGCAGTTAAGAGGGAGCAGGGCATAGAGTACTTCAGGTTCCCACATGATCTGAAGACTCTACCTGGTTTTGAGCTCAACCAGCTGGCTAAACTAAAGCTGCTGTATGCTGACCCTAGAAAGATGTCAGGCTGGTTTGAGGCTGCCCTGAGGAAAGAGTACCACACCAGGTGGGTCAACTTCAAACCTCAACAACCTACGAGGTATATCAGACGTTCTGAAGTTGATCCCATAACTGGTAAGCCAAAGATAGTGCTGAAGTGGAGTCCCCGCGAACAAAGTCAAGAATCCCTCTAAGGGAAATGCCACAGGACTTCACTCCCCACTTCAAATGGTGGTACTACGATTGGAGAACAGCTGAAGCGGTCATAGTCCTAAACAGAGAGGGCCAAATGGATACTATCAGGGTATTCGACCCAATGTGGCTAACCAACTTATCTGCTAATGATGTTTACACATTATATAAGTGGCCACTGTTCTATGACACGCAAGATATTGTACAAGCCCTCCAATTCCAAAATGTCATAAGACTCTGCTTTGCTTTTGAGATACACGCAGGTGTCACTAAAGAGGAGAAGTACAAGAAGTATAAGGAGGTGATGCAGAAGACAAGAGAATAGATAGATCTAGGTCCAAGGGGGAGTTTGTTGATACATATATGTCCCTAGATCATGATTTGTAATGTAATGAACTTGTCTGTCTGATTTTGATGTAATTGTAATTGATTAATGAAATGATATGAATTGATTGTTACTTGTAATGTTTAATATTTCATTAATGAGTTGTGATTGAATTGATTGGGTTTATGAATGTTTGAATGAGTGCACATTAAGTTATATTAAATAGAACATTCAAACTTAACTTAATGAAGTTCTCATGCGGATGGCCCATGCGAATGGACCACACGCATGAATAACTTCATACGATTGACTCAATCGCACGACTAAACCAGGAGACTGGATCAGTCGTATGATTGACACATAAGATTGGCTCAGTCGCACGACTGAACACTCAGTCGTGCGGATGAATCAACCGCATGGTTCAATCGCACGACTGAACCATACTTATGGTCCAGTCGCACGATTGAACAATACTAACCTATAAATAGACCCAATTCGTGGAAAAACGTAAGCATTCATCCCATTACGACTCCAGACGTACCCTAGCCGTCCAGAAGCCTCCCAAATCGTTCTCCAAGTTCATAGAACACATCAGATCGGTTCCTAATCGATTTCTGACGTTGATATCAATTCTTGATTGATTCATCGTGTGTTCTCACTGATTGGATCGCCAATCAAATAGGATTCCGCACTATTTGAGTTGGTTTAACACGCAATCACTCGGTATTTCGTTCAAATACCAGGTCCTAACAAATACCTAGACTTGTGTGCTTCGTCGAGGATTACTTCTCGAATTCCTCCGTGTTTTGGCACCCAAGCCCTTCCACCATATCTATATGTACCATCGTCCCCTATCTCCAACTGCTTTTCCATTCCAGTCAATCCTTCTTCCTTTAGTTTTTCTTCCTTAATGCCTCGCCTTGAGCTTCCTTCAGTTTTTCTATAAGGTTGGTATACACACTCATCCTTAACGCTCGTACTCGAAGAGGTTTCTCTCTTTCCTTTCGGCTCAACGCATCCGCCACAACATTGGCCTTACCAGGATGGTAGCGGATCTCGCACTCGTAATCGTTCAATAGCTCGACCCATCTCTCTGACGCATGTTGAGCATCTTTTGGTCAAGGATATGCTGCAAGCTTCTATGGTCAGTGTAGATGATGCACTTTGTGCCATAAAGGTAGTGCCTCCACATCTTAAGGGCAAACACCACGGCACCCAACTCCAGATCGTGCGTCGTGTAGTTCTTCTCATGATCATTCAGCAGTCTCATGTGCATTGCATCAATACACATCCTAGCCCTTGACGCAAAGCGTCACAATAGACCACGAAGTCTTCTACTCCTTCTGGAAGAGCAAGGACAGGTGCACTGCATAACTTCTCCTTAAGCGTTTCAAACGCCTTGTTCTGCTCTCGCTCCCACACAAAGGTTGTGTTCTTCTTGGTTAGTGCGGTCAAAGGTTGCACTATACGCGAGAAGTCCTTTATAAATCTCCGGTAATAGCCAGCCAGTCTTAAGAATTGCCTTATCTCCGTAGGAGTTTCAGGAATCTTCCAATTCTTTATGGCCTCAATCTTGGAAGGGTCAACTTGAATCCCATCCTCATTTACCACATGACCTAAGAATTGGATCTGGCGCATCCAGAATTCACATTTAGAGAACTTGGCATATAGTTGCTCATTCTTGAGCAATTCAAGAATTAGCCTGAGATGCTTCTCGTGCTCGTCTTTACTTTGGGAATAGATCAGTATGTCGTCGATAAACACGATCACAAACTTGTCGAGGTAAGGGCGGCAAACGCGATTCATGAGGTCCATGAATGCTGCTGGAGCATTAGTCAGTCCAAAGGGCATGACCAAATACTCATAGTGTCCATACCTAGTTCGAAAGGCGGTTTGGGTATATCTTCCTCTCTTATCTTCAGTTGGTGGTATCCTGACCTCAAGTCTATTTTGGAGAAAATAACTTGCTCCTTGCAGTTGATCAAATAGGTCATCTATTCTCGGAAGAGGGTAACGGTTCTTTATGGTCAGCTTATTCAATTCCTGTAATCAATACACATTCGCAGGGTTCCGTCTTTCTTTTTCACGAATAGTACCGGGGCACCCCATGGAGAGACACTCGGACGTATAAATCCCTTGTTCAGTAGTTCTTGAATTTGTACCATTAACTCCTTCATCTCAGGTGGGGCGAGCCGGTACGGTGCCTTGGCTACTGGTGCAGCACCAGGCAACAAGTCTATCTGGAATTCAACTTGCCGATTCGGGGGAAGTCCTGGTAGTTCTTCCGGAAACACCTCTGGGTATTCTGAAACCACGGGAATCTCTTCGATCTTCTTCTCCTTTTGGGCTTTCATCACATATACTATAAAAGCTGGACATCCCTTCTTCAAGCTCTTGGTAGCTTTTAAGTGGGATATCATAGGGTATAGAGTGTTACTCCTTTCACCTTCTACCACTAACAATTCTTCGTCGCCCAACGGTATCTTGAGTAGTCGCTCATCACATATGATTTCGACTTTATGCTTCGCTAACCAGTCCATACCCACAACAACATCAAATCCTCCTAACTTAATGGGCATCAAGTCAATCTTAAACGTATTCCCTTTTAGATTCAGGGGCAATCCCTAATGATCTCGTTAGCTTCTAAAATATTACCGTCAGCTAATTTTACGGTAAATGTATCAGTCAAGGTACACACGTCTAAGTCAATCAATGGCCTAAAAGTACTAGAGATAAAACTAGCAGTCGCTCCAGTATCAAACAGTACAGTAGCGGGATGATTGTTTACAAGGAACGTACCGTTGACCACGTCGGGTTCCCTACGAGCTCCTGCTGGGTCCATAAGGAAAGCTCTTCCCTTAGGCTTGTTGTGCTTGGCATCCTTGTCTCTACCCAGCTTAGGACACTTGTTCCTCATATGCCCTGGATCTCCACACTCATAGCATTGTTTCCCCAGTGCATAAGTACAGTCTTTAATTAAATGGCCTGTTCTCTTGCACCTAAAACACGGCATCGGGTTACATTCCCCTTGATGATGTAACTTGCACTTGTTGCAGAATGGGCTTGTCCCCGTATACAATCTCCGGTTTTTGCTTCCTTGATCATCACGTCTCACTCCTTCAGAACTCCTTCTACTTGACCCACTGCTACTTCCAACCGCTATATTTGTTTCAAACCACTTCCTTTTATCACCAACAAACTTCTTCTTCTCATCAGCCCTTGCTTGATCGGTCCATCCAGCCCTAATTAGATAATCAGTCAAACTGCTGGTAAGGTCGACAGCAGCTTGCAGGGTTACAGGCTGAGAGGCACGAACCATACCCCTAACTCTTGGGTGTAGTCCCCAGATGAACCGTGCTACACCTTTGGCTTCTGGCGTCACCAAATGTGGCACAAGTCGGGACAGGGCTAAGAAACGATTGATGTATTCGGTGTAGTTGGGTCCTTTCATCTCCAAGCTTAAAAATTCTGTCTCCAGCTTCTCGAGTTGATTGATGGGGCAATATTTGTTGGTCATTAGCTCTCGGAATTCAGCCCAACCTATTCGATTAGCCACGTTTCTTCCGCGGCTCTGAGTAATGGACTTCCACCATTCAAGAGCTGATCCCTTGAGAGATTGTGATGCAAACCTCACCATATGCTCCATCTTGCACTCGCTGATGTCTAAGACAGCTTCCATCTCGTCAATCCACCTGTAAGTCTCTATAGCACCCTCGGTGCCATAGAAGTCCTTGGGTTTACATGCCATGAAGGTCTTATAAGAGCATCCATTCCTTAACGCCTCGGCTTCTTCGTCGTGGCTCTCATCGTTTACCGGCCGTTCATTACCAGTAGTGTTATCCCGGTCTGCATTTATCTGGGCAATAATAGTCGGAATGGCGTTGGCCAGTTGCTGAGCTACGAGGTTAGCAATCCTTTCGTCACTCTCTTGATTAGTATTCTCCCCGTGGGGAGTCCCTGGTGGAGTAGGTTGGTTTCCAATAGGCCTTGCTTCCTCATGGCGGCCCCTGGTGGCTCCACGTCGACCAAAACGTGTTCCTCTACGAGTCGGCATTCTGATAGTATCACAAATAGATTCGTTTAGCATCTCATAAATTTTGTTTCGGATAGCCTATGCATCATTATCCTATCACACCATGCCTCGGAAGAGGGATCATGGCATGCACATATGTATTTACAACCCACTAAAGAACCTTACAAAGTCCAAATCAAAACATGACATAACAGTCGGGCAACCACTTAGAAAAGGCACAGACAAATTTTAAGGCACAACAAAACATATAGAAATTAAATACAGACAGTTTAATAATTCTAGCATCCCAATAGCAGATTACGATAGTATAATCCAAACAAATAGAATCAGAGTCATGCTCTTACAATTTGGAAGGTGCCATCACCCCCATGATAATAAAATAATAGTATCGAATAAGAATTCAAATAGTTTCCTTCTACTGTCCACAGACAGATAATCCCACTGAGTACTCCAGTTCTCACATCCACTTTCTCTTCAGCCATCCAAAGCATCCTGTACCCTTCTTCCTCTGCTCCTGCTCCAAACGCTTCACTCCCTGTGTAGCCATCATCGCCTGAAATTGAGCCGACTGAGAAGTTTGAGTGGCGTGCTGAACAGTCAGCTCATGACGGCGAACAGTTCCCAAAATCTCATCCAATGTCGCATCGGAGGGTCCTACATCACTTGCCCGGCGACTCGACTGGGAGTACCTATCACCAACCAGTACGCTAGGGCCGTCATACATACTATGTCTCGGCGACATCAGGCGTTCGTCACGAGGGTCAAACAGTGGAGGTACCGATGTCGGAATCCTAATAGGCGGGGGAGGAGGAGGAGGCATCCTAAAGGATTCGGAGGATCCTGGCCTAACGCTTTTGCGAGGTCGGGTGACAGTATGCGCACCCCTATTCCCAATAGGTGGGATGGGTGAGAGGGTCGGAGCAGCTACTTGAGGAGAGTGGGATCGCGTTCGGCTTCGGGAAGGTGATGTGGAGGAAGAGTCCTCGGAAGCCTCAGTGTCTTTGGACGTGACGGATATCCACCCTGGATGTCCGCATCTCTGGAGGTACGCCTCATACTCCGTCTGGGCTTCTCTCTCCTCAGGTTTCCGGTAGGAGCGGTCTTAGTGTCGGGGTGAGCAGGCACCTTTCCTTTATCAGCCATAGACGTTGTCCTGTAAGAAATACATCATGAGTAATTTGGTTTCTCATAGCTCATGATTTACATAATAGTACTAATAATAGTAGTGATGGCAATAGTATCTGTTATTCCAACATATAGCTGTCTGTTTTGCCCAGATCAATAGTTTCTTCAAGTAGTATCGGATAACATAGTTCATTATAAAAATCATTTCAATCCCCTTTTTAAAATTAGTTTCAAATCATCAATATAAACCAGAAAAAGTCCAACCATAACCTAAAGATCAGTGATGGAAATTACGCGTCCGGTAAAATTCATGATTACGTTGATCAAGTGTAATCATCAATTTACCCAACCCGATCATCCCAACACTTCCCACAAGGACAGTCCTAGGGTATCAGGGTTGTAGCCTAGGGTCTACTATGGTATTCCCGACTTCTCTACAACCTTTGGCTCTGATACCAATCTGTCACACCCCGGGCCTAGGTAGGGTGGGACGTCACAGACTAGCAACAACATATGGCAGCGGAAACAAACCATTATAAGAGCTCAAAGGAGAGAATATCACATGGCATTAAAGTTTTGAAAAGATAGCAGGGCTAGAGACACATCAAGCCCCCAAATGAGTTTTACAATCATCCATAAAAATAAAATTGTACTTGTTTAACACAAAATATAAATTGTTCAATTGTTTCATCAAGAAAATAAGCCAATGCCATGTCACGGGGATAAGTCTAGGTCTTCACAACAGCTAGGATCTCTTCATACATTACCTGAAACATGCTCAAAAGAAAATTGTGTCAACTAAAAAGTTGGTGAATTCAAGTGCTTAAAGTTTAAAAACAAAAGGACTTAACAAATCCTTCATTGATTAAAAGAAAATAATCATTGTTTATCATCGTGGGAAAAATCATAAAACCCTGCACTCAGTCCCGGTTGGCCTCTTCTAAAGTTGTGTTTTACCGGATATTCCCGAAGGAAGAAACTGAGCCCCAAACTAGTGAACCCTACCTGCCCGGATGGTTCACCATAGAATCTTAACAAAACTTGTTACATGCCACAACGACCCCTTAGGATCTCAGTGGGGTAACCTTCCTGGAACGGAAGCCACTGTGTGTGGGGGATTCCCCAAATAGATCTATCCATATAAATCAAGCAGTTCACGAAAGAATTAATGATTATGATATAAGTATCAGCAGGTAACCACAAATCCCACATAGAATCATCAAATAAATCACAATCATAGTTCATAAAAAGTAGAGCATGTTTCATCCCAAAACAATAGTAAAAAGGGAGATCACTAGAACTCACCTTAGGTTTCCAATCAAAAGTCTCTTGGTGTGCTGGGAAGTGTCACAAGTCTAGCACCCTAACATGTACATATTAAGCAATAAGCTACTTCCCTAAACTCATTCAAAGTGCAACAATGGTGTCAAGGGTTTAGCTATTGAGTAAGGCTTTGGTTTCGGAAGGTTTGTTTAAAAAGTTTCCTTTTATGGCAGGTCAAGGCGTCTTCATGAAAATTGGGATTTTCAATTCATTTGGTTAAGTATACTAAGAAATTTTGTTGTTCAAGTGTTTATTAGCTTCCTGGAAGTCGGTTATAAGGTTTGGAAAAATTTTACAGTTTGGTCCCTCAAGTTTCAAAATTGACAGTTTCTACCCTCAAGTTTAGTTTCTTGCCCTCTTATGTCATTTCAGACCAGAAATCAGATTATTAGAGTCATATTATGATTATTATGGAGTAAGTGCTTCAAAACTTTAGTCTACGGGTTCGATTTTAAAAACTGCGCGTTTAACGCTCCCGGTTACGGTAAAAGCCGGATAGTTTTAACAGTAATTTGGAGTTTTCATATATTTAAATCTTGGACTAGTAGGTATTTTCTAAAAGATTTCTTTATAAATTTTTATGTCCTTAAATTTTGTAAATTGGCCTTTTATAGTTAAAAATCTTGTTTTTACGTTTGACCCGTTAAAACGCGGTTTTGACCGGGTTTGACCATTTAAAGCTTGTTTGACCGAATTTTTAAATCCTGTAAGTCCTTTATTACTTAACTTACTGAAATCATATGATTTTTATAAATCTTAGTTTTGAACTCTATTTTTATGGATTTTTCTCAAAAACGATGCTCGGTTTGTACCCGTTTTTAGTTAAAACGTCATTTATTTGTGTCTTTGACCATTTAAATTATCCATTGACTCCAGAGTACTTTATTTATCATTTTTGAGCCTGGAATACTTTTCAAGAATGTTAAATTTGTATTCTTACTATTTTTAAGTCATTTTATCATGTTTTCGGGTCCCGAAAGTGACTAAAAGAGGGTAAATCACATCATGTCCTTTATTCCAGAGATTAAACATTGCTAACACTTCTAATATTCACTAAAAACTACTGTAATTTCAGTCCCAACATGTTGCCTAGTTGATCTATACATCCATATGCTTCAAATATGTAGAAAATGTCATAACCGACAATTACACTTGTGTAAACCATCTTAACTTGAGTTTAAATGTTACCAACACTTCATTTAACTTCATAAAAAGATTGTTAAGGTGTCATTAAGTCGTTCATGAGTATGTTATGGGTCTTGGTTAAAAGGATTTTTCAAACAAATGCTCAAAAGGGTGTTGTTACATGTAGAAAGGAGGGTTTCAAAGTGAAATCCATGTATCAACTGTGGATTTGAGTATGTAGCCTCTTGGAACTTTTAAAAACAGGTTCTTGGGAGTCCATTAAGTCATAAAAATGCAGGTCACAAGTTTGGTTTACAAGAGTTGAAGCTTTCACAAGTTAGATGATACCAAAACACTCAAAATGAGGGTTTTCATGGTGGAAATCGGTTTCCACCTCAAGAATGACTAACATAACATGAGGTTTACCTTCAAGAACGTTGGGAACTCCTTAAGAACAAGATGATGGTGAGATGTTTCTGCCACAACAAGGAAATACACGGTTCTTAGGTGATAAATGAAGAAAACAAGAGAAATGTCACAAAACCGACAACATGAGCTTACACTCGATGTAACTCACGATTTAGAAGGTGTTGATGGTCGTGAATGGCTTGAAACTCCTTGGACTTGAATGGAGAAACTCGAACCAAGGCTGGAAAGGTGGAACAAGTACGGTTGTGTGACCAAATCTCGCGAACTAGGCCAATTCTTTGCGGTTTTGCTCTTGGCCGAATGGACTTGGTGTGTTCTTCGAATTTTCTTCACAAGACTTAGAGAGAATTGATTTAGGAGTGTTGTGAGGTGTGTGTGTGTGTGTGTTGGATCCAATGGATTCGAATAAAGGGAGAGAGGGAGAGAGGGAGAGAGGTGCATGAAAGGTGAGTGGGTGTGTGGGGTGGTGGTGAAGAGAGGAGGGGAGTGGTGAGAGGGGCGGCCGATTTGGAGTGTAGTGGGGAGGATTTCTTATTTAATGTTAATTGTAAATTATTATTATGTAGTGTAATTTTGTAGTATTGAGTATTATGTATTATTTAGTGGATGGTGAATTGAGGTATCTAATGCATGCCCATGCATGCATGGTCGAAAATTATGTAAGTGTGAGTGTGTATGCTCATATTTTAATTGCCTTCTCTTGAATTTAATTTTGTAAGGGTGACTAGTTGACATTCCTAGAAACACAAATTTTTAAAATGTAGAAACCTAAATTTGCTAAAAGTCAATGATAAAAATCACATAAAACCATAATTTGAATCAAGTAGTAAGAATTGTTTCCAATTTCATAGTAGGGTTGAATAGTTTCAATTATTAGCACTTATAACATGGATAATGATGCAAGTAATCTAGGGTTAGGGTAACAACCTGGAGGTCGGTTTTCACAAAATCCTTGATACATTTTGTGATGAAAAAGGTATTACAAGACAATATAGTGCTCCCAAGACTCCTCAGCAAAATGGTATTGCTGAGAGGAGAAACATGACACTAATTGAAGCTGCAAGAACTATGTTGTCCGACTCTAAACTGCCCATCACCTTCTAGGCAGAGGCAGTAAATAATGCTTGCTATGTGCAAAACAAAGTTTTAGTAGTTAAGACACATGGTAAGACTCCTTATGAACTTTGGCACAAGAGAAACCTTTCATTGGTTTTCTCAGGTCATTTGGATGTCCTTGCACCATCTTGAATACCAAAGATCAAATTGCCAAGTTTGCTGAGAAATCAGATGATGGACACTTCATTGGATACACTTCCCAAGCTAAGGCTTATAGAGTATACAATCTCAGAACTAGAATTTTTGAGGAGTCAGCCAATGTGACTTTCAATGAACACACACCCTGTGTGGTTGGTTCTGGTCTTGATTGGTTATTTGATCTTGATTTAGTTACCAACTGTTTTAACAAATCTTGTGAGAATGTTTCAGGATCTGCAGAAAATTTAAATACAAGTGATCCTGATCCAAGATTTGAGCTAGGAAGACCTTCAACTCATACATCTTCAGCTCCAGTTGGAACTACTTCAGCAAATGAGGTTTCTATCAGCACTACAATGACAAATTCAGCTGATGCATCTGGGGTGCCTTCAAATTCCAGCTCAGAGGCTCCACAACCAGATAAAGATACCTCAATTGTGGAAGACAACAATGGTGATGGTGAAAGTGATCAGGAATTCCTTGATGCTAATAACCACACCATAGATGACAACATCAATGATGTCACACACTCATTGCATCAAGTCAATCTTAATAAGTGGGGTGATGTGGAGGGTGAATCATCTATGCCAGATCTAAGTTTCTCAAATTTGGATCTTTCTCAGAAACTTGTGATCCCTCAGCTAAGGATCCACAAGTCTCACCCCACCACAAACATCATTGGAGATGTTGTCACAGGGGTAAGAACAAGAGGACAAACCCATGAAGCAAATGTTTGTCTTCACTCTTGTTTTAATTCAAAAGGCAAAAAGTTTGGAACCTTTGTCTTCTTCCTCATAGGAAGACTACCATTGGAACCAAATGGGTGTTTAGGAATAAGAAGGATAATAGAGGCATTATCATCAAGAACAAGGCTAGACTAGTTGTTCAAGGATACACACAAGAAGAAGGGATTGACTACACTAATGTCTTGGCTCCTATAGCAAGATTAGAAGCTGTTAGGATATTCCTGGCATTTGCTGCATCCAAGAACTTCAAGGTCTTTCAACTTGATGTGAAGTGTGCTTTTCTGTATGGAGTGATTGATGAAGAGGTTTATGTCAAACAACCACCTGGTTTTGTAGATCCTGATCATCCTGATTATGTCTGCAAGCTTGACAAATCTCTTTATGGGCTACATCAGGCACCCAGGAAGTGGTATGAGACATTGTCTGAGTATCTTTGCAAACATGGATACAGGAGAGGTACTATAGATGGAACTCTCTTCATCAAAGGACAGGGAAATGACATATTGCTAGTTCAAGTGTATGTAGATGACATCATCTTTGGTTCAACTAATCCAAAGCTCTACAAAGACTTTGAGAAGCTGATGAAAGATAGATTTGAAATGAGTGCAATGGGAGAACTCAATTTCTTTTAGGGAATTCAAGTGAAGCAAGTTAAAGATGGTATCTTCATAAGTCAGTCAAAGTATTTTCAGGACATACTCAAGAGATTCAACATGACTGATTGTAAGATTGCTAAGACACCCATAGCCAGAAACCACTCCCTTGGACCTGATCTTGAGGGGGAGTGTGTAGATGACCACTTATACATGGCTATGATTGGGTCTCTTATGTATCTTACAGCTAGCAGGCCTGATATCATGTTTGCTACATGTATTTGTGCAAGATATCAAGCCAACCCTAAGATGTCTCATCTCATCATTGTCAAAAGGATTTTAAGATACCTCAAAGGTGCTTTAACACTTGGTTTATGGTATCCAAAGAATCCTGACTTCAATCTTTATGCTTATACAGATAGTGATTATGGTGGTTGCAACATGACTGGAAAGTCTACATCTGGGGGATGTCAATTCCTTGGTGGAAGGGTTATCTCATGGCAATGCAAGAAACAATCCTGTGTGTCTGCATCAACTGCCGAGGCTGAATACATTGCTTCTGCAGGTTGCTGTGCTCAAGTGCTTTGGATTCAAAATCAGATGTTGGACTATGGATTTAACTTCAAGGAGACTCCTATCCACATAGACAACAATAGTGCTATCTCTATCACTGAGAACCCTGTGCAGCCTTCAAGGACCAAACACATCAATATCAGGTATCATTTAATAAGAGATAACTATGAAAAGGGATTAATTAAACTAGTTAAAGTTCATACAGATGAACAATATGTTGATCTGTTTACAAAAGCTTTTGATGAACAGAGATTTAAATATCTAATATCAGCTATTGGGATGATTAACTTTGAGTAGATCTTTTCTTAAAACTAATTCTAATTATTTCTTAAAATTATGTGTGTCCTAAGTTGTCTAGTTCATCACTTCATAAGCTCATGTTTTCTTTGGATATAAAATCCTTTTTGAAGACTTTCCTTAGATTCTTGAAAATTTTCTGATTCTTCAGAAGATATACTTTTACCTTCGGAAGTAAATCATGTCTTCAAAATAAATAACTGTCTAAGAAATTTTACCTTCGGAAGAAGTCTCAATCTATCTTCCGAAGCTTAAATACTTGTCTCAGACACTTATTTGTTTTTAAGAACTTTTTCCTTCCGAAGCAAAATTAACTCTCGGAAGCTTTGTTGTTTTATATACAAAGCATTCAAGTGTTTATTTCTCTTTCAAAGCAAAATTTTCAAGACTCTCAGGAAAATCTTCCGAAGTCATTTTAGCATTCGAAGCTTTTTTATTAAAACTTCCGAAAATAATTTACCTTCGGAAGCTTTTCGAATTCCAAGAAAACTACTTTTTGAGCAAAAGCAAACTACTATTTCAGAGGTGGGACTGACATTCGGATTTCAAAGTTTATCCTCTTTCATTAATTTTGGTTCAAATCCTTTTCACATAAATACCCAACGGTTCCCCCTCTCCCTCACTATCTTCCTCAATTCTACTATTCCTCAAACCTAATTCCCAAACCGCCTTTGCTTTTCACCTTTCTTCATCCTTAAGCTTCTCAAATGGCCAACCTTAACCGCAGAAACAACCCAGATTTCTCCATGCAACTTCACAGGCAACACAATCAGGTTGCTCTGTTAAGTTCTGAGAAAGATGATAGTTTCTCAGAGATTTGCCAGTTCTTAGCTTTATCAAATTACTTCACCTCCCCAACCATTGATTCTACTTTCTATGAGGATCATCTGCTTGAATTTTGGAAGACCTGCCAAGAGGTCATCATGGATGGGGAGAAGGCACTGTCTGCCACAGTGCAAGGGAGGATAATCTTCATCACTTTAGCCATCATCAACACTCATTTGCAGCTGGATGATGAAGAAGGTGAGTTGTCCTTCCCAAAGGAAGCTGTCAATCATTCCTTTGAGCAGATGGGCTATGAGGGAGATTTCTCTGTAAAGACCTTCAGGAAAGGGAAGGTCTCATCCCAGTGGAAATACCTACTCCATGTGGTTATCCACAGCTTGTCAAACAAGTATGGAGGGTGGGACCAGATTCCTGAGGATCTCTCCTTCATAATGCATGGAATCGTTCAAGGGGTCAAGTTCAGGTACTCTTAATTTTTCTATACCAATTTGCTTGCTAACTTGGACTCCTTAAAGTATTATATGTTTCCTAGATATGTTCAACACATTCTTATCTGTGAACTGGGTTCACAGTTGAGGGAAACAGATAATATTCTTAAATTGGGACAAATGAAGCCCGACATCTTTAAAATCATGAAGAAGCCAACTGTAGGCTTCTCAGGGGTAGAAACAGCCCTTGTCCCCAAAATGTTAGAGCTCATTGCTCAAGGTGACAACCTAGCAACACAAGCTAGTGTTAAACCCTCACCTTCTACCTCTCTACCACTAAAAAGACCTCAAGTAACCCTCACCTACCAAAGAAAATCCAAACGAACCCCTGCTCAAGCTATTGAGTCTATGCAGGTCCCCATATACTCACCTTTACAGGAGGAAGTGGACACTAGAGCTCCCACTTTCCCTGAGGAGAAAACCACTCCCATCTCTTCAACTATTAGGGCTGAGGTTCCTCATGCTCACCCTGATGAGCTCACAAGCCCAACTGCCTTAAGCCTTCACTTTGTGTCTCAACACTCAAGTGAACAACCTTCACGTGACAGTTACCATCCCCAGCCTTTAGACCTAAATCAACCCATTCCCAACCTATCCTTCTATACTGATGAAGCCTTAGGTTTCAGTGAGTACCATGAGTCTCTCTTCTCTTCCCCTACTCAAAGAGAGATGACTACTCCTGAGTCTTCTCAGTCTAGCCCACATTAGTCACCTATAACTGAGGTGGATACTTCTGAACCTGTTCAGGATATTCATATGGAAGAGGCTCTCACTTTTGCAAGTGATTACATTATTAAGACCTCAACCATGGCAACTCAGCCCATTGACATCTTAACTGAGAATGTCAATGAGCAGAGGAAATCCAGCAGCCAAGAACCTGAAGCTGGTGGTGAGAGAGAGGACTTCGGTCCAATCATCTCATCCCCCAATGATTCTTCTGATGAAGAAGAGGGGAATCTGAGGCTAAAGGTGCAAAAACTGTCAAAAACATGCTCCTATTTAGTCTCTAAGGTTAGTCACCTTGAATCTCAGGTGACTACCCTTCACAACAGGGTCAATGATCAGCAACTTGAGATATCTTATCTCAGGGAAAAACTAGCTGGGAGACCTTTAAGAAGAGTTCAAACAGAAACACAAGAACCTGTGAACATGGTTGACCTAACCTCTAGCTCACCTATGCAAGAGGGTGATGCTGCCAAAAAGGGGGAGAAAGTCATCACAAACACAGAACCTGGGAGCTCTTCAGAGAGTATGGACATTGAGGACTCACTATCCTCACTTGCAATTGTGCATACTCAGCAACTTCCTAAAGTTCACATTAATGTGGACTTTTTAGACTCTATCATCAGGAGTCTCTTTGAGGAAGGTATACCAAGGGCTATGTCATCCCCACCTCAAGGAACTTCAAACTACATCATTGGGTAGTAGTATGATGCTGATAGAAGAGCCCTTATTCTTCAAAGAGTTCAAGGGCAACAAGAAGTATTTGATTTTCAAACCTTGAACTACTATGAAGGTCTTGATCTGGTCAACATGCCACTTGTCAATCCAAGCAAATCAAGCCAAGCTGACAGGTTGGCACTCAGAATTCAAGATAGAATTACTGGAGAGTTCAGCGTAAGAAGGAGACAAAGGCAATCAGGTAATGTCATTGATCAACTGGATGCTGAGGCAGACCCTGAGATAAGCTTCAAAGGGAAAACCTTGGCTGAAGGCCCAGTGATAGAGCCTGAGGGCCCTGTCACACCAATAACTGCTTCAGAAATTCATTCCCCCAGTAAAACACCTGCTGGTGAAGGTGTCTCACAACCTCTCTCTGGCCAGAGCATGGATGCTACACCAAGCAGTGAAGGCCAAACCTCTATCCACCCTAAGTCACAAAGGTCTGTGGGTGACAAAGGGAAAAGGATTTTGACCCCTGAGGAAATTGAGGAGGAGGAGAGAGAGAGGAAGAGGAAGCTAAGGGGAGAAAGTTCCTCTGGGTCTTCAGGTTTTATGCAAGCTGCAATCAGGGCCGCCCCCAGACCAAATACTCAAGATGATGAGTTGAGGGCAGTCAGAATTACTTACCTGCAGACCAGGAACCATGACATAGATGAAATTATTTCTCTCCCCTTAGAGCAACTAAATGAACTGGCAGACATGGAAGTGTCAAGAGAGATGAAAGAAAAAGAGGATGCAAGGTTACTTCTCCAATTCAAAGAGGAGAAGAGACAGAAAAGACTCTACAAGCATGCTCCTACTCTCTCCCCAGTTCAAGAAAGCCCTATGCAAGAGACTATGGCTTCAACACAAGAACCTCAGGTAGACAAAGAAACAGACAGACAAAACATGATCAACTACCTGAGTGCCACAGGTCTCTACCAGGCATCTGCACTTCTTCCCTTGTCCTTTGAGTACATTGAGTTTGAGTATCTCAAAAAGCTTGAACTTCAAGTGCTCAAAAAACAAAAAGCTACAAAGAAAAAGATGAGGGAAGAGGCTGCAAAGTCAAGAGCCATCATCCAAAAGAGTATGAAGAAGTCTGCTGACAGACAAAGGATGATGAGCTTCTTGAAGCTGTATGGATTCTCCGGAAGGATACTTGGCCCCATGTCTCTATCCATAATGGATGAGCATATCAGGGTAATCAAGCAGAAGATCAAGATTGGAGAGCTGATTGACTTACACTCTCTTCCAAGTCAAGTCCCACCTGAAGTGGAGGTTAAGGTTGAACAACATGAGACAACACAACCCGTACCTCCTGTTGAGCCTCAGTAAGCTTCATCTTCTGATCCACAGCAGGGTCAAACTCCCTCTCCTTCTGAACCTGTGAGGGAGGAACACCCAACTGAGAAAGACAAGGATGATCAACAAGGTGCTGCAGACCAGTCTTCTCAGTTACAGTCCTCTAAGAGAAAGAAGAGGATGGCTTCTAAACCAAAGTCTAAGAAGAAGAACCCTAAATCATCTACCTCTACACCTCAGGCTGAGTCAGATCAACCTGAGGAAATACATGAAGAGGCAGCCCAATCAACTCCAATACAAGTGGCTCATCTTGTAGCTGAGACACCTATCTTATCCTAGACCTTCTCTACCAATCCAGAAAGATGGCATGTAATCAGAGATCAAGGTGTTGAGAATGTCTATACACGACAAGACATAATCAACTTACCTCTGCATGATCTCTGTGAGATGAGAAGATACTATGAAAGTCTGAATGATCCTGACCATCTAATGAAGAAGGGTATGGTTATCATTGTGTTGAAGACTACTAACATCTGAAGATCTTCTAAATGTTTTGGTAGCATCAGCCTATGGGGAGTTTGTAAGGATTCCTATAAGTCTGATGCAACACAAAACATCCAAAGTCTCTCTGCAAGCAATGCACTAAAGAATTGAAGTAGAATTGCTTCGGAAGTTTTACACCATGCACTAGAAATATTCTAAGTGTAAAATCTTCCGAAGCCAAGACCAATATCTTCCGAAGCCAAAAGTGAAGTCTTCCGAAGCTTCAGAGACAAAGTCTTCCGAAGCCAAATAGTGAAGACAGATTTTTCCGAAGACTTTAACGATATGCCTTTATCTGATGTACTTTACCATAAAGCTGGACCACCTTTCTGCTGCAACTCTGTAAAGTCACCAACTTACATGAGTTGGTGAAAGGTCCATGCTTTTGGTAACTATACATTGAGGTCTTGAGTCCTGCTTTCTACTTTATGTACTTTTATCATTTTTGTAATATATTAGGATGTGAGCTATGGCATGTCATAGTCACAAGTCAAAAGGCATATATGCCTTTTGATTCTACAATTGATTTTGTTTGTGTCTAGTCAATTGTATCCAGCTGGCTTTCAAAGTATAGCAGGCTGTAGGTTGTAGTATAAGTATTCAATGTTCTAGTATCTTTCTTTATGCTTTGTAACACTTGTAATAGAACTTGAGAAAGCAATATACTGCATCCTTGAAACCCAATCTCTTGTGTTCTCTTGTTCTGTCTCTTACTTGTTACTTGTGTTTTTAGCATCATTATTATGGTTAATCCAGTTTATAGTTTGATTAAGTTTGGTTAATCTCCTCTTTGTGTTGTTGTGTTTTAAGTGACCACCCTTCACCGGTCCTGCAACCGGGTTTAAGGAATATAATTGAATACATGGCTTATGTTTTACCTAATCTTGAAGTCACATAGACATAAGTTGTTTATCACATATGTTGAAAGGTAACTACGAACTTGATAACCGATTATGTAGATTAACTAGTAAACTAACTAATGACACAATCTAGAAACTTTATTTGTAATCACGAATTAATGATAATAAACTAATTACTACTCAATGGTTAACAATGTAAAATTGATAACTTGATAAGCAATAATCAAATCCACCAACAATAATCTTTAATCAACATATGATTCAAAACACATAAAAGAAGAAAAGTTGTTAAACAATCAAAGTTTATCTCTTGACTAGGTAAAACCACAAGCATGCATAAACCAATCATAAACCGTCTACCCGAAGATGATTACGGGTGGTTTAGCCTTGTAACTTCATCATAATCTCTTCAATCTTCACTTTGTGCATATGAATCCTTGATCACTTGATGATTAGAGAGAGTTTCAATAGCTTAAAATAGTACAAAGATTCGTTCTTGGGGTTGGAGGCAAGAGTCCCTTCGAAACCCTAATGTTAGGGATTAAATAGATTTTAAAATTTGAAACAATCCTCAACGAATTACGTTAGATCGTAACTTACGGCCTATAAGCCGTAGGTTATGACCTACCTCCAACCAGACGTCCAAAGATCCTGTCTTACGGGGTTCACAGACGGACTCAGCACAGGGCCGTAAGTTACGGCCTCCCTGCAGTTTGCACAGGTTTCTTCATTTTCAGCACCTGTCAAACCGTAGTCTTGTTATCCTTTATATCCTTCTCAAATAATATTCGTTAAGCTTCATTTAACCTACATTTCAAACACATAACAAAGTAATAATATTCGATACATAAAGTATATTAAAAATGTAATATTAATTATTATACGTGCATGCATATTAACGAATTATCACTTATTGCTTTTGTTTATCAAAATCATTAAATGTATTTATCCAAATAAATTTGCTAAACTGATTTCTTAATATAATAATTCTACAAATGAAGTGTATCTCTATATATTGTTTATACAAAAAAAAGTAAAAAATTTAACAAAAAATGATAGTGTTTAAGTTCATAATTATCATCTTAATTATCAAATTATGTTAGATGTCGGAAGCAATTACAAGTCCTATTTATGATAATACCGTAATTATGAAGTTTTGATAAAATAATTTTATTAAGCGACAATATATGTCAATATGTCTAATATAATTTATTATCATAAATGTGATATTTATGATATACATAATTAGGTATCATTTGTTTGTTTGAGTTTTAACCAATTTCTGGTTAATATAGGGTATGCACAAACTAATATATTATACTGTTTTATAAAATAATAAACGTGACTACAAATATCATGATAAGAACATCCGAATAACACATTATCACATAAAAAAATTACATGAATCACACAACAAAAAGTTATAGGTTTCTTTCTTTTGATATATGATAGAAACCTCATTTTAAATGTTCAAAAAGTGAAACATGATCTTGTGATGAAATGGGTACACCTTTGCTAAAATTTTAAATTTATTCTTGGAAAATTTTAGCGTAAAATTGTTCTAGCACAATAAATAAAATATTTCTTTATAATAGTTTTAATTGTATAAAAGCATATTGACATTTGATAATTTAACTTCATGGCATACCTTGTTGTCTAGATGCTATAATTTATATAGAGTTGTGTAGAAAAAAATAAAGTTATGTTTTATTTATTATCACCCAAATGAAATATTATAGTAAAGTACCCATTAATTTATTGCAATTATTTGATGTAGAGAAATAAAACCTCATTATAAACTTACATAAAGTTAATATTTTAGAAAGATAAATAAGCATAATTTGATCATAATTGAATATCATGTATAGGTTGGACTCACCTTAGATTAGATTATGTTTATATTCCTTTGTAATAGGTCTAATGTTAATTTACTTTTGAATGTTGTTTATTTTGTGTAGTTTTGCTGCCCAGCGAAACTATGAGCGAAACTGCAGTTTCGCTCATAGTCGGCTGTTTAATTCACCCGGCGAAACTACTGTTTCTGCCAGGCGAAACTATATTTTCGGCAGCATAGTTTCGCTGACAACGAAACTGTCAGCGAAACTATGACTTCTATATATAGTTTTGATCTTGATCATTGTTGAGCATCCTTGCAAAACCCTAATCGAATATTATTGTTGCAAGAGACTATTGTAAGCTGTCAATTCATTGAAATACATTTGAGCTTTGCTTATTTTGATAGTATTAGATCCTTATTGTTCATATTTGAATATTTTGTGGTTATTCTTATTCTTCTTCATCTTTGTTGTTTATCTATTGTTTCTGATACTCAACGATTGAACACATCAATTGTACTGAAATTCGATCAAATGGACCAACAAAATGGTATCAGAGCCTTAGTGCTCTTGATTGTTTGAGGTTTTTGGTTGTTTTTGTTCAATATCAATATTTCATCAATTTCGGATCAAATTCGAGTGTACTCGATATGGAATTTGATTGAATTTTGCTTGTTATTGGTTGGAAAAGATCTGTTAATCATCAGATCTTAAATCCATTGAGATTTAGGCGATTTTAGATTGATTTCGTGTTGAAAAAGCCTTTCAGATTCATCCAGCGAAACTACACCTTCATCCAGCAAAACTGTCATTATCTATTGTAGTTGCTTTCAGCATCTCAGCGAAACTATTATCTTTGAACGAAAGTTCAACAGTGCTTGTGTGCATATTACAAGCGAAATTGTTGTCAAAAGTATCATTGAACGAAAGTTCAAGCTTGTTTCGTGCATAATTGTCGGTGAAACTAAGCAGTCTCAAGCATTTGGCTAGCGAAACTGCTGCCGAATTTTCCAGCAAAACTACTGCGGCTAAGCGAAACTAGTATTCCCTGCGAAACTACCTTTTCCCTATGAAATTAGCTCTGCGAAACTGCAATTTTTCTGCGAAATTGTTTCTTCTTTAGCGAAACTAGAATGTCAAAGATGACTTCTCTCACCATTGCAGATTTAAAGAGTGTAGCTCCCAACAGGCCTCCGAGACTTGTAAACAGAGACAACTTTGAAGATTGGAAGCGATGTCTCAAAGCCTTTTTCTTCTACACCGACCACAATTAATGGGAATCAATCATTTCTGGTCCACACATACCAACTGTCACTGTTGGTGATGTCGTTTCTCAAAACAAGGACCAAGCTACGTTCAACGAGAAGGATCTAAAGCTGATTGATTGAGACTAGAAAGCTTTTGGAGCATTAACTTTATGTCTTGCACCAGACATCTATAATCGATTTGCTGAACATAAGAATGCTAAGTCTCTATTCGATGCTCTCTATGAGTTCTATGATGGTAACGATGAGCTGGTAAAAGACAAGATTATTTAGGCTGAGAAGGAGTTCAACTCTTTTGTGGGATGAACGAGAGTCTCACAGATCTTACAAATCGTTTTCTGGTAGTTTCGAGCACACTGAAGAAATATGATGAGAAACTTTCCAATAGTGAACAAGTTAACAGGTTGCTAGACCCTCTCCCACCTCAGCGGAGTCTACAGGTGAGAATGTTAAAGCAGGAAAGAGGTTTCACTGACTGCAAGCTTATGGAAATCATTAATAAGCTTAAGTCCTTCGAGTTAGACATGAAGAGAAGGGAATTTAACCAAACCATGATGCCTACATCTGGTTTTACTCAGAATGCTGCATTATTATCTTCTGCTGCAAGCTCTCCAATGTAAGCATCTCGACAAAGTGGAGTGAATACTGGTGATTATTCTGGTGGTAGTGGTAGTGCTGGGAGAGATCAAGCCAACTTGAAATTAAATGTTGAAACTTCAGTTCCATCCGAAACAATGTCTCTCTTTGGTATGTTTGTTAAGAGTTATGAAGCTCTGGTGGCGGGGGAGTTGAAAGGTAAAGGGATGACAATGGAGGACATGTATCAGGTGGATCCTGATGATCTTGAAGAGACTGACATTCAGTGGCAAATGGCAATGTTGACATTTAGAGCCTGAAGATTCATGGAGCGCACTGGAAGGAAGAATTTCAGAGGTCAAAGCTCTAACTCTAGACTGGGATGTGATAAGCCTACATTGAGGTGTTTTAACTGCAAACAGTTGGGACACTTCATATGTGAATGTCCATTGCCGGTCGTCACTGATCCTAGTAATTCAGGAGTCCTACAACTGGTTTCAAGCAGGAATAAAGAAGAAATGAATCACAAGAAAGAGACAACTTTGATCTCTAATTTTGATTAGAATGCTGAAGTTGAAGAGACAAGAGAAGAAATTAACCAAGCGCTGGTGGTTGAGATTGTGGAAGAAAAGAAGAAGGTGAATAGTGAGGATGAATTTGATCTGTTCAAAGAATTTAGAGATGAAGTTGAAGTATCTGTGAAGGTGAAAGAGGATGAGATGGTAAAAGAAAGTAAGGATGAGAAGATGCAAAAGGAAGGAAGTCAACCCACTGAGCAAAGTAATGAAAAAGATGATGCTGCTATCACTGTCGAGGAAAACAAGTGTTCTTCAGCATGCAGAAAAGGTGAGAAAGCTTATGAGGTAATTCAGGACATGTGTTCTCAGCAGCAGAAAAGGTGGTGATGGGACTTCCTTATGAGGTAATTCAGGACATGTGTTCTTCAGCATGCAAAATTAGGTTATTGGGTATACAAAGCAAATCGTTTGTTAATTGATAATAAAAAGATTCTAAAATGAATTAATGAAGAACTTAAAATAAACGAGTCTAAATATTTTGTTAAATTAAACAAAGCTTTGAAAGAAAATGATCATTTAAAACCAATCGTTTTCGAAAGAAATGTTGAAATTAACACTTTGACTGAAAGGATTGCACTTGTTGAATTTGAAACAAGCAAACTTCAGTCAAAGCTCGATATATGGACAATATCGGGGATGAAACATGATGATTTATGCAAATCTCAAAGAGGGACTAGGATTAAAATAGGTTTGGGCTATGAAAATGCTAAGGTTTATCCTCCTCCCAGTACTTACTGTTATTCTCCTATGCATGTTCCTCATCCTTCTAATGATTTGATCACAATAGATACTAACAGTATGTCTGTAGGTTTAGAAGGTGTGAACACTAAGCACGTTCGTCGGGACTACGATTATGGACCGAATAGCGGGCTTGGATGCACTAGTCTTAGTACACCTGAATCTTAGCATTCTGTCTTAGATCATAAATCTAGTTTAAATTCTGTTTTTGTTTCTAGTCAATTTGTAACAGACAATGTCTCATCTCGTTCAAGTGATGTTTCTATTTCCTCTTTAAATGATGTGGACTGTAATGATGATACCTCTTCGGATTGCGTTAATATTGTGAATGATTCCACCATGAAGAGTAACGAGAAAATTAAAAATAATTTATTTGAAAAATTCTTTTCTCATCCTATTCCATCTTTTACCCCAACAAATATTTCTTTGTCAAGTGAAAGGGTAACGTCATCATCTGAGGCAAGTACAAGTGGTACAAGTACTACATGTATTTCAAATTAAAACTCATCTCCTTTTGTAAATAATCATTTGTTTTCAGATAAAAACAGACCTAGAGACATGTATGAGACTTACAGTGATGTAGATTCTAAACTGTCTGAATGTGATGAGGAAATATACATTGATAAAATCCCTACCTTGTTGCATAACAGACCTAGATTAAAACCACACTGTTTTCAGTGTGGTAAAAATGATCATGTAGTTAAGCATTGTCCTGAGCTACATCATAGACATGTTAATAGGAATTCATTTGGGAGTAGATTGACTAAATTGGTTAATAATTTATTTTGTAAGAAACCAATCTCTCCTAAACCCAAAGTTGTTCAAACTTGGATTCCTGTTTCACCTGGTTAATTTGTTCTTTGATGTTTTTGCAGGAGTCATCCACTAAAGTTGTAAATAGTGTATGGCATGTTAATAGTGGATGCTCCAGACACATGACGGGGCTAAAAGATTTATTGACCAATTATCGAATACCAATGGAGGTTATGTCGCATTTGCCAGCGACAAGAAAGGAAGGAAAATGATTGGAAGTGGGGAAGTTTCCAACGACTCTCTTACTCTATAGAAAGTCAACTATGTGCCTGAACTTGCTTTTAATATGTTGAGTGTCTCTCAGATTTGTGATAAAGACATTCCAGTCTTGTTCAAGTCCAATGAACGTCTCTTTCTAATATCTGAGATTGATATTCCAGAAGAGATGGTACTAATGCAGGCTCCAAGAAAGAATGACACATATCTTCTTGACATGGGTTCAAGGGAGTCAATGTCTACCGTCACTTGTATTTTGTCCAAAGCTTCCACTTCTGAGTCTTTCCTTTGGCATCACAGATTGGGCCACGTTAAGTTCAAAAATATAAACAAATTAGTCAAAAACAATCTTGTTAGGGGATTATCTTTAAAGGACTTTTCAGTGGTTGAAAAATGTATGGCATGTGCCAAGGGAAAACAACATAAGAAACCACATAAATCAAAAATTGAAAATAGTATATCTAATCCCCTAGAGTTGTTACATACTGATTTGTTTGGCCCAATCAGTGTTAAATCAATTGCTAAGAAATCTTTCTATCTTGTGGTTACAGATGATTTTTCCAGGTACTCATGGGTAAGTTTTCTTGCCCACAAGGAGAAGCTACTGAGGAGCTGCAGAAGTTGATTCTTTTCTATTGAGACGGTAAGAAAGAGGAAGGTTATGGCGTTTAGAAGTGACAATGGTACCGAATTCAGAAATCAGATCTTTGATTCTTTCTGTGCTGGTAAGGGAGTTTTGAGACAGTTCAATGCTGCGAGGACTCCTCAACAGAATGGTGTGGCTGAAAGAAAGAATCACACCCATATTGAAGCTGCTCGTACAATGTTGATTGAATCCTCCTTACCCATCATTTTTTGGGTAGAGGCAGTGAATTGTTCTGAACATGGTGTTGATAGTCAAAGACAAAATGAAGACTCCTTATGAATTGTTTCATAAGAGAAAACCTTTGATTGACTTCTTTCGACCATTTGGTTGCTCGTGCACTTTATTGAATACCCAGGCGCAGAAGACGAAATTCGGTGCTGTGTCTAATGAATGTTACTTCGTCGGCTGTTCTTCTTCTCAAAAATCTTATCGGGTGTATAACAAGAGAACCGGTATTGTGCAAGAGTCCTTTTATGTTGATTAACATGAATCTAATTCTTCCGATGTTTGATCTGAACCAACATGGTTCTTTGACTCTGATACGGTGTTTAACTCTTTTAATCTTCTAGTTTTCGATGATGATGCGTCCATCTCCAATGTCAAAACAAACATCATTCTTCTATCACCTGTCATTCCTCAAGCCCTCATCAGCAAATGATGCTACATCTGTTGACATTGCATCTTTTTCATCATCATTTGACATTCCACCTCCACCTGTTTCTGCATCTCCCTCATCACCTACATCTACCTCATCTCAGCTGGTACCACCCAACTCTCCAATTGACTCTACCTCACCATCTTCCTCACCTTTATCTACCCATCAACAACCCATCAACCAACCGTCTTCAAATACCCTATCCATGCCCACTGATTTCAAAACTTTTAAAGATCATCCCCATGATAACATCATTGGATCTATCATTGATGGAGTTCGGACACGGAGTCAATCTGGTTTGATTAATGTATGTCTTTTCTCTTATTTTATATCCTAAATTGCTCCGAAAAATGTTCATGCAGCTCTTCAGGATCCTTGTTGGGTGGAATTGATGCAATTAGAGCTGCAACAGTTTAGGAAACTCAAAGTGTGGACCCTGTTAATCTTCCATCAAACAAATGCCCAATTGGCACGAAATGGGTGTTCAAGAACAAACCCAATGACCGTGGCATTGTGGTAAGGAATAAGTCTTGTTTGGTGGTTCAGGGTGTTTGCTCAAGAAGAAGGGATAGACTACACGGAAGTCTTTGCTCCCGTAGCCTGTCTTGAAGCTATCAGAATCTTTCTGGCTCATGCCGCCCACAAGCGATTCAAAGTCTATCAGATAGATGTCAAATGTGCATTCCTTTATGGACACATTGACAAGAAGATATATGTGTGTCAACCACCAGGTTTTGAGGATCCTGACTTTACTGCAAAGTTTACAAGCTTGATAAGTCCCTTTATGGTCTTTATCAGGCACCTCGGATCTGGTATGAGACTTTAACACAGTATCTCTTAAGCAATGGTTTTTCTTGGGCACCATCAATATGACATTATTCAAGAAGGAAGTGGATGGTGAGATGCTGATTGTACAAGTCTATGTCGATGATATAATTTTTGGCTCCACCAATCCGAAGTTATGTCGGGAGTTTGAGGAAGTCATGCGTGGTCGTTTTGAAATGAGCATGATGGGGGAGATGTGCTTTTTCCTCGGGTTGCAAGTTAAACAAAAGCCAGAGGGAATTATCATTCATCAGGAGAAGTATATTAAATAAATTTTAAGAAATTCCATATGGATGACGCTTCTCCTGAACTGACTCCATTTACTGCTTAAACATGCCTCACTCCTGACGAGAACGGGAAACCTGTTGATCCTTATCTCTATAGATCCATGATCGGTTCCCTTATGTATCTTACAGCAAGTTTGCAGGATCGGTTTTGTCACTTAAACACTTAGTTTTCTCTCAATACTCACTTGTAACACACTCGGATCAGATGAAGTAGAATCTCTTCTAAGAGTTGATAATAATATATTAAGTAGCAAAGAACACAAAAATATAATTTTCAAGGTACTTGTATATATTACTTCTCAACTCAAAGTATTACAAGACTCTTACAAGCATATTACATGAGTTACAATGAGAAACTATATATACTAGATCCTACAGCCGGATATACTTTGATACCAGCTGGAAACCTACGACTAAAGCATATACTACAATGCTAAAGTTAACGTATCTTAGATAAAGTATTATCTAAGATATGTTAGTCATGATATGTCCATGACTTAACTTTTGTCACCAACTAAAGTTGGCAACTGTACAAACTGATAAAGGTGAACAGTGGAATAAAGTATGGTCAACTACATAGCGTTTGATAAAATGCCATGCAGTATATCAGCGGTCTGCAGCGGAGTGTCAGAGAGACCATACTTATGTCCACTGCTTTATAGTAGTGTCTTCCGAAGGTTAGTTGGCTTCGGAAGAACAAGTTCTTCCGAAGCCACTTATACTTCGGAAGAGGCTACTTCTTCTGAGACGTGAGAACTTCTTCATATCTTCATACTTCAAAAGTTGACTTCTTATCTTATCTTCTAAGTCTTGAACTTTGGAAGTGAATACTTTGTCTTCGAAAGTTGGAGTTTTCCTTCGAAAGATGATCTTGCACTTTGTCTTCGGAAGAACTCCATTTCCTTCGAAAGTTCCACACTTGGCTTCGGAAGTCCTTTATTAGTTGCACCCAAAAAATAGTCTAAGTGATTTGGTTTTGGTTGCACTAGCCTTTCTTGATCTAACAAATTCCCCCTAGGCTAATGCTACCAAAACCTCACTTATTTCTGCTTCTCAAAACCTTCAGCACCAGGACAGAAGATGCTTGTCTGTTTCCTTGTTCTTCCCTGAAGTGTTGCTAAGAAGTTTGTACAAGTCATTAGTGGATAGGAGATCCAGTCTATCACTCTGAATGAGATGTGCATGATCGAGTTTTATCACTTAACACTTGGATTTCTCTCAAACTCACTTATACTACACTCAAATCAGATGAAGTAGAATCTCTTCTAAGAGTTAATATAATAAGTAGCAAAGAACACAAGGAAATAATTTTCAAAGCACTTGTATATATTACTTCTCAACTGAAAGTATTACAAGACTCTTACAAGCATGAAACAAGAGTTACAATGACAAACTATATATACTAGATCCTACTGCGGGATATACTTTGATACCAGCTGGAAACCTAAGACTAAAGCATATACTAAAATGATAAAGTTAAGGTATCTTAGATTAGGTATTATCTAAGATATGGTAGTCATGACATGTCCATAACTTACCTTTTGTCACCAACTAAAGTTGGCAACTGTACTAACGGATAAAGGTAAACAGTGGAATAAAGTATGGTCAACTACATGGCTTTTGAGAAAATGCTATGCAGTATCTCAGAGGTCTGGAGCGGAGTGTCAGAGAGACCATACTTATGTCCATTGGATAATAGTAGTGTCTTCCGCAGGTAAGTTGGCTTCGGAAGTGCAAGTTCTTCCAAAGCCACTTATACTTCGGAAGAGGCTTCTATACTTCTGAGGCTTGAGGACTTCTTTCATACTTCAGAAGTTGACTTCTGATCTTTCACTCTAAGTCTTGATCTTCGGAAGTGAATACTTTGTCTTCGGAAGTTGGAGTTTTCCTTCAGAAGTTGATCTTACACTGTCTTCGGAAGAGCTCCTTTTCCTTCGGATGTTCCACACTTAGCTTCAGAAGTCCTTTATTAGTTGCACCAAAATAGTCTAAGTGATTTGGTTTTGGTTGCACCAACCTTTCTAGATCCAACAAACTCCCCCTAGGCTGATGCTACCAAAACCTCACTTGTTTCTTCTTCTCAGAGCTTTCAACACAAGGGACAGAAGATATTTGTCTGTGTCCTTGTTCTTCCTTGAAGTGGTGACTAGAAGCTTTTACAAGTCATTAGTGGATAGGAGATCCAGTCTATCACTCTGAATGACATGTACCCTTTGTTGTGCCCCCTGAAAAGAGTTAGTTGACGGGAGTTATAGTCATACTCGCATCTAACTATGGATTCAAGTTCTGGACCCTCAACCATTTGTAGAAAGGCTTTGCCTTTGGTTGCTGATCCTTTCCTTTCCTCCTCCTCTCTCAGTTTCGACTCCTCTTCAATCTTGGTCCTAGCAGTTAGCTCGGCCAGATGAAGACTGCTTAGGTGATTTGTGATATGAGCAGCTAGCTCAGAGTTGGAGGGGTTGGAGAGTGGCTTCTCTGCTAACTCAGCAATATCAAATCTGCTTAAGTGTAGCAAAGATGAGGCATTTAGCCTGTTTAGCTCTCCAGACTCTCTCTCTCAACAACAAATTTGTGATTAGAGTCTTCGAACCTCCACTGGATAATCCTCTTTCTAGGCACAAGGGTTGTCTTAGCACCCTGTCACCTTTCTTGGTATCCAGCAAAGTCACCAGCCATCTCCTTAGCTTCTTTTCTTCCTCATTCAAAGTATCTGAATTGAGACCAAGGAGATTTGCAGCTTTGTCCAATGTTCCTCTGGGCAGATCAAGAAATTGATCTCTAGTGAGGGAACATGAGGATCTATCAACATAAGTCAGTTTGACAGAATCCTCCTCACAGGAGATGTTGCTCAGGGTTGTGCAGTTGATGAGCTTTGTCTTGATTGCCTTGAACTCCTTTAAGGAGAGATGTTTAGAAGGCTGAGAGGATGGTTTGAGAGGTTGTTGGGTAGGTTATGGTGTTTGGGTTCTTGCTAGCGTTCAGAGGTGTTGGGTAGGTGAGGAGGTTGGTAAGGATGATGGTGTAGGTTCAGGGGTGTAAGGTTCAGTGTTTGGTTCAGTTTTGATGGGGAATGGAAAAGGAATTGGTTCAGGCTGTGGTTGGGTTTGAGGTTGGGGTTGAGTAGTTGGTTTGAAGATCATCCCCTGTCCCCTTCTGTACATCTCTTTCCTCTTCCCCGAGCGAATGACAGCCTTTATGTCACTGACATGTCACTGGAGGGTCTTCTCAGACATAGGACCCACCTGCCTGCCACAGAGGCCATGAGCCCAGAGATAGTCTTTCATCCAGGCCTTTTCACCTATCTTCTTGGCAGCAGCTAGTCATGCTTCCTCTTCCTTGTTCCTCTTCAATATCAGCTTTTCCTTGGCAGCTTTCTTTCTCTCTTTCTCCATTTGATCTTCCTCTTTGTTGAAGAGCCATAAGATCGTATCATTGTTGTGTGGAGATAGTTCTTCTAGAGAGAAACCCCTCGAAGTTAGGAAAGTTATCCTTTCCCTCCTAAGCTGCTGATCACTTCTTCTCTCTTTTCCTCTCCCTTTCTTCCTCTAAGGCCAACCTTGTTGCTTCTTCTTTTTGCTGTTTTTGCAGAAAAGTTGCCTTTTCCAACTCAACTAACTCCTCTAGTGGTAGCAGGAGTACATCTTCACTCGCAGCTCCTAGATTGACAAGTCTGTCAATGATTTCCACCCTTCTTTGCTACTGGCAGCTAGTAGTTTTCCAGTTGGAAGTCTTCATTTTCTTTTGAGTTTTTCTAACCTTTCTTCCTCCTGAAGCTCTTCCTTAGTCATCTTCCTTTTTTCCTTTGATGTCTTCAGAAGTGCCAGACTTTGGGGGTTCTTGAATGGAAGGTTCAGGTTGAGTGGTGGAAATAGGAGCTGGAGTTAATGCTGATGTTTGAGCTAGGGGTTGGGTGAGAAAATCCTCCCTATTAACCTCAGATGCAAGTTCTAGGATTGCATCGGTGACTATTAGATCATCGGATAAAGAGAATAGTCCTTCCGCAGCTGCAATCTCAGCTTCGGAAGATTGAAGCTGTTCTTCCGAGGCTTTGACTTGTGCTTCGGAAGTCTGTGAGAATGCACTATCTATCCCAACTGTCTCAGTTGCTGGGCCATCAGTCCTTGTTTCCCCTTCGAAATTAATCTCAGGTTCCACTTGGACCTTAGGTTGACCAACTTCCTCAATAGTGGTAGAAGGTGCATTTAACCTCTGAAGCTCTTGTGCTCCGAAGTAAATCATAGACAAGTCAGGACTTGGCTGTTCAATGAGAGATTCCAATAGGAACTTGTTGAAGAACCTGTTGAGATCTTGGAGCATCCTTTGATCCACTTGAATTACAACTGGAGGAGGCTCAGGAAAAACTGAAGCTTGTTGCATAGGATATCTTGAACTTAAGGAAGTAAGAGCTTGACTCTGTGGTTCCTCTTGTCTTTGGCTTTGTCCCTAAACACTCTCCCCCTTTTTGGTAGCATCATCTTGAGAGCTTGATGAGCTGGAGGAAGAGGTCAATGAGACCTGAATTGGTACATGCCTAACAGACCTCTCAATCTGTTTCTCAGCTAGTTTGGCCTTGAGATTTTCAATCTCAAGTTGCTGAGTGGCAGACCTATCCTCTAAAGTCCTAACCTTAGATTCAAGATTTGAGACTTTAAAAAGTAGGTCTTCAATGGTGAGTTGCAGTCTTCCCACATCTTCTTTTGAAGAATCACGGGGAGATGAGGTAACATACCTAGTATGTTCATCCTCACCACCAGATGTGGTTTCTTGGCGCCCTGGTTTCCCTTGCTCAATGATGTCTCTTTTAGAGTCATCAAAGGGCATGGTTGCCGTAGATTCAGTCTTAGTAATGTTACCACTGTCTTGAGGGTCCATTGAGGCTCCTTCAGTAGTGGCAGCTGAATCTACATGAGTCCCCTCCACATCAATGGGACTCACCTCAGTAAAGGCTTGCTGATGGGGGCTAGAGGTAAGAGGTCTCTCTGGGCTCTGTTGATCCTTGAGAGGGTGTTGTGGATCAACTTCATTGCCCTGAAGAGACATAATCTCTTCATCAGCTCCTATTAGTAGGTCAGTAAAGGATATAGAGGCTAAGCCTAATGACCCGGGACTTTGATCAATGTCTAAAGGCATTGAGCCTATGGTGGGGCTGTCCCTTTTTGGCTACTCAGGGGAGTATAAAGACTCTCCCTGAGGGTTTCAGCTTGGGTTTCGGGCTCATGGGTTTGAGACTGAGGAGACTCAATACCCATATTGAGGTCAATTGTGAAGGATGGTTGGACCTCAGACTGAGTGGGAGCCCATTGTTCCACTCTAGTCTTTTTGGATAGAACAGGAGGAGCTTGTTCAATCAGAGAAGATTGAACAATGGTTCGTTTGGGGCGTCTTTGATAAGTGATAGTGATGGGTGAGAAGGTAGATTTGGCTGTGTGAGGGTAGTTGCTGGTGTGGGTTCATCACCTGTGGGGTTAACAGGGATGTCACCAGGAGCCATTGGCTCAGTCATACCTGGAAGAAGTGCAGTATATCTTCTGGTGAAATTGGTGGACACTCTCTTCAAAGTCTTGAAGATGGTCGGCCTCATTTGAGGAACAGTCAGAGCAGCTGCACAGACAAGCTGACTCTGGTCTAGCTCACAATTGATTATATGCTGAAGAAACCTGGGATACATGAAGAATGTGTCCCGCTGGAGATTCCCATAAGATTGGTCAGCACAAACCTTGAGTAGTTAAAGCGGAGGCTTCTCACCAAACCATGAACTAGGCACCCTAGTTCATATGGGATTTGATCCCATCCCCTAGATTTGTTGGACAAGCAATAAAGAACAACATGAAGCAGGAACTTCCAGTTGTAAGAGAAGTTAAACTTGTAGACGGTTGACCTGCTTACATCCCCACCATATCCCATTTGGATATAGGTGTTGTCCAAATCTGCCTTGGGGAACTCAGTAGGAGCGCCCTCATCATGAAGCTCGAGATGCTCCCTGATGAGTTGTTCAGAAATGACCAACTCCTGGCCACAGATGCTCGATCTTATTACACGAACCCCATTTAGGGTTTCAATCTGACCATTGCCCAAAATTCAGCCATATGATTTGAGTAAACCATGGGGTTATAGTCAGGGCAGTGTAATAAAGGATTGGGTAAGAAAGGAGATGATATCTAAGAAGTTGGCATCCCTTGAAGAATCAAGAAGTGTGACTTGGTTGTGCTGAGGGTTAAGTGCCATTTGAGAAAGTTGCAGGAAGATAGTTCGGAATAAGGTGAATTAGGATGAAGGAAGCTTTTAGGGCAGTAAATTTGGTAAAAAGATGAAAGTGATTAGCCGGTGTTATTTAAATGGGTGAAATGGCGGTTTAAAGGGTTTGGATAAGATGATGGGACGTTTCAGTGGAGGATGTGACAGGGGCGGTAAGGTTTAGTCCATTTAAATAATCCGACATCATTAACAAAATCTTTACTTTTTACAGATTGGGGCCCAAAAGATTTCCGTTACACAGTAATGTCTTTCTTCCGAGTATAAAGCATTTCCGAAGATAATGTTCTTCCGAAGGGAAATTTACTTCCGAAGGTAAATTTTTACTTCCGAGAGTAAATGTTGCTTTCCGAATGGAGAGTGTTATAAGCTTTGGAAGTAGATCTGATATGAAATCAATCGCTTCTTCCGAGACGAAACAACTCTTCCGAGAAGAAAATTATCCTGGGAGGAATTTGCTTTGGAAGATATGTAAAATATCTTCCTAGGGTTAATTCCTCTTTGGAAGAATTTATACTTAGAGAAAATTTCAAAGAAGGACTTTTTGTAACAGGGTTTAGATTATTTTGACACAAGACTTTACACATTAAAAGGTTTTCAAATGAGATAGACTAATCAAGGTTTATCATCCCAATAGCTGTAATGAGATATTTGAATCTTTGTTCATCAAAGGCTTTGGTGAACAAGTCATCATATTGTTCATTTGAGTCAACTTTGATTAGCTTGATTAGATTTTTCTCATGAATATCTCTAATGAAATGGTACCTGATATCAATGTGCTTAGTCTTGGAGTGCTTCACTAGATTTTCAGTAATGGAGATAGCATTGTTGTTGTCAATGTGGATAGGAGTGCTCATGAAGTTGAATCCGTAGTCTATCATCTGGTTCTGAATCCACAGCAGCTGAGCACAGCAACTAGCAGCAGCAATGTATTTAGCTTCAGCAGTTGATGTAGAGACACAGGATTGCTTCTTGCATTGCCATGAGATGATCCTTCCACCAAGAAATTGACATCCACCGGATGTTGATTTCTTGTTGATATTGCAGCCATCATAATCACTGTCAGAGTAACCATAGAGATTGAAATCACTATTCCTTAGATACCAGAGACCTAATTTAGGTGCTCATTTGAGGTATCTCAGGATTCTCTTGACAGCAACTAGGTGAGACACCTTTGGAGCAGCCTGATATCTTGCACAAATACAAGTTGCAAACTTGATATCTGGTTTACTTGCTGTGAGATACATCAGAGAACCAATAATTGCTTTATAGTGATGTTGATCAGTATCCTCCCCCTTAGAGTCAGGGCAGAGATTATGGTTTCTAGGTATAGGTGTTTTGGCTGCCTTACAATCTTTCATGTCAAATCTTTCTAAGATGTCATTGACATACTTAGATTGATTGATGAAAAACCCTTCCTTCATTTGCTTCACCTGAATTCCAAGGAAAAAGTCCATTTTCCCATGGAACTCATCTCAAACTTCTTCTTCATGATGCTCTCAAAGTCATTACACATTTGGTCATTTGAGGAACCAAATATGATGTCATCAACATAGACTTGAACGAGCAAGATGTCTTTCCAGACTTCCTTATGAAAAGAGTCTTATCAATGGTACCTCTAGTGTAACCATTCTTCAGGAGAAACTGAGACAATGTCTCATACCACAGCCTAGGTGCTTGGTGCAGCCCATATAGAGCTTTATCCAATTTGCACACATAGTTGGGATGTTGTGGGTCTTCAAATCCTGGAGGTTGGCATACATAGACTTCCCTATCTATATCCCCATATAGAAAGGCACACTTGACATCAAGCTGGTAGACAGTGAAATTCTTGGATGCAGCATAAGCAAGGAAGATCCTAACTGCCTCAAGTCTTGCAACAGGTGCAAAGACATCAGTATAATCGATCCTTCCTCTTGAGTGTATCCTTGAACCACCAGTCTTGCTTTGTTCTTGATGATCAAGCCTCTATCATCTCTCTTATTTCTGAAAACCTATTTAGTGCCTATAGGTACTTGACTAGATGGTAGTGGACATAGGTTCCAAACCTTTTGTCTTTCGAATTGAAGCAGCTCCTCTTGCATTGATCCAACCCAGCTACTATCTTTCAAGGCATCTTTCACCCAGCTACTATCTTTCAAGCACACATTCCCATTATGAGTTTGTCCTCTTGTTCTCACACCTCAGAGACTTCCCTTATGATGTTCTCACAGCTGGATGAGTATTGTGAATCCTAAGTCTAGGAATTCCCTCCAGTTGCAAAGATAGATCCAGATTGGACATATTTTGCTCAGGAGCTTGAACACTTGCTCCAGCTGCTGTTTCAAACTCATTCAATGAGGACTGATTGAATGAATGAGAAACATCATCATCATTTGTTTGCTGTGAAGCAGCATTAACAGTTGCCAGTTCCTTCAAGATGTTGCTTCCATCAGCTTGGTGTTGTGCAGTGTCACCTGATGAAGTTTGAGGGTCAACAGGTGAACTGCTGGTTGAAGCTCCACTATCCCTTGAGATAGTCATACTGTCAGATCTGCCAATAGTGGAAGCTTGATTTATTTTAGCTCTTGGAGAAATTGGAATAGGTCTGGGTAGCTCAAACTGTGGTCATCATCAGAATCACTTTGAGCACCTGTTCCAGCTGAAACATTCTCACAAGATGGTTTAGAATAGTTTGGAAACAATTCTAAATCAAAGATATGATCAGGGCCATTCCCCTAACACAAGGAGTGTGCTCATTAACTACAATGTTGAAAGATTCCTCAAATTGTTGATTTTTAATGTTATAAACTCTATAAGCTTTAGTTAGAGGAATATCCAACAAAGATAGCATCATCCGACTTTTCAGCAAATTTTGCCAAATTGTCTTTTGTGTTAAGTATGGTACACCTGCTGCCAAAGGACCTTAGAAAGCCAATGAACGGTGGCCTCTTGTTCCATAGCTCATAAGGGGTTTTTCCATGTGGCTTAACTACAAGAACTTGTTCTGCACATAGCATGGACTGCCTCTGCCCAGAATGTTAGAGGCAGCTTTGAATCAGCTAACATGGTTCGAGCAGCCTCAATAAGTGTCTTGTTCCTCCTCTCAGCAACACCATTTTGTTGAGGAGTTCTAGGAGCACTATATTGTCTGGCAATCCCTTTTGAGTTACAGAATGAGTCAAGAACGTGGTTCTTAAACTCAGTCCCTTGATCACTTCTAATTATTTTAACCTTGTGATCAATTGATTTTCTATTTTAAGAATAAAAGATTTTAAAGTTTCAGCATTTCATCTTTGGTTCTTAAAAAATACCCATGTAAATCTAGTAAAATCATCAACAATCACAAGGCAATATGATTTCCTTCAATGCTCATTATACTTGTGGGACCAAATAGATCCATGTGCAATAAGTGTAATGGAGTGGTGATGGAGTTAACAACTTTGGATTTATGAGATTCCTGTGTTGCTTCCTTTCAGGCATGCAACATAGTTATCTTTGCAGAAAAATTCCTTTTTAGGCAAACATGTACCAAGTTATTTTTAGCCAATTTATTCATTGTCTTAAAATTTACATGACACATTCGTTTATGCCATAGTGTTGACTCATCACCATCAGCTTTGGAAAGAAAGCATGATACTTCACCCATTGGGGAAGCATTGTTCATATCCAGCTTGTACATATCCCCTTTCCTGAGAGATCTAAGAAGCACCAATTCCTGAGGAATTGTCATCCCGGGTTGAGGATAATGCACTCATGTTCTGTGAAGAGGATTTCATGCTTTTGATCACAGAACTGAGAAACACTTAACAAGTTGTGTCCAAGCTGTTTGACAAAGTGAACTTTGTCAACTTTTAATTTTCCATTGGATATACTTCCTCTACCAGAAATATATCCTCCGACCTCACCTCCAAACGAGACAAGACCTCCATCATAATGTTGAAATTGTTGAAGGAGAGATCTGTTCCCTGTCATGTGCCTGGAGCATCCACTATCCACAATCCAAACATTGTTATTCTTGTCATATGGATATCCCTGCACATAAGATGAGATGATTAGTTTTGATTGGAAACCCAAGCCTTGTTGGTCTTGGGTTCTTCCAATGATAGTGACATAATTGAACCAAAATTTATGCATGGGGGTTCAATGGATGTCTTTGAAGAAGAGGTTTGGGCTGCAGCATCTTCCTTGATCTTCCATTCCATCCCTTGGTTGATCATGGAGGATGAGCTTGTTGAAGCTTTTGCAGCAAGGCATTCTTCCGAAGCTTCTTTCTTTTTGGAAGAAGCCTTCACCACCTTTTCTTCCAAAGTAGTCTTCTTCTGGGATGGTTTCAAGGGGACTCTTTTATTCTTTTGAGTCTTGACAGCTTTAGCTTCCGAAGCCATTTTCCCTTCGGAAGAAGGACCTTCTTCCGAAAGCAACCTTGCTTCGAAAACAAGCTTTTCCTTTTTCATCACTTGAACCATTTGATATGGTCCAAATGAGAAACCTTCCCTAACTCCTTCCTTTTTAACATTATTTGCATAATGTGTGCTAGCAGGATTGTAGTAACAATCTTGGCCATCTGGTTTTTTCAAACCACACATTATGCATGCAATGTTAATCTTTTGGGAATTTGAGGATTGCTGTTTCTTGTACCTTTTCTCTTCATCACCAACTTTCCCTTTAACTTTTGATCCTTTGGTAGGAAAGGAGTGCTGGTACTACACTCCTTTCCTGAATCAGAGTTTCCTACCACCTGGAATCCAGCTGAGATTTATACACCCTTTTGCTTTGGGTCTATCTTCAACTTAGACTCAGCCACTTTCTTGGCAGTTTTTCTGGCTGCCTTAGCTCTGCTTCTTCTGGCTTTGGTGGTCAGAGGTTGATCATCACCGGTAGGAGTGGGTAAAATTACCTGGTTCTTCCCTGTGATGGTCTCCATGGTTGCATTACTCTTTGACTCATGTGAAGGTGGGTCAGCAGAAGGAACCTCTTGCTCTTCAGTACCATACCTTGGTTGTCTTATAGACTCATAAGAGTGTGGTGGAGCAATTTCATTGGTTCCAAACCCACCTTATTTTTGGTAACAAAGATTTGAGTGAGAGGATGATGCAAGAATGGCTTGGAAGTTTTGCTCAGAAATAGCATACTTCCTGGCTTGAGCCTCAGCTGTGACAAGCTGGGCTTGAGCCTCAGACAATTTGGATATTAAATTCTTTATTTGAGTCTTATAGTTTGTGTGTTCATGTTTTAATAAGGGCATAGTTTTCTCCAACTCCTCAATCTTTCATTGATTATCAGATTCAGCCCTTTTAAAATCAGATTTTAAAACATTTAAAGACTCAGTATTGGATTTAATCTCCATATTATAGTCCTGATACAATTTAACCTTAGCAATACAGGCAGGAGTACAGAGATGTTCATATACCTTATTGTCATCTGTTCCGGCCATGAGTGCTTGAGCAGGAGTCACATCCTGTACCATGAAGCTCCAGTCAACTTCTTGAGCCATTACAGCTGTCTATGTTGACTTTCCAGTGGGCTTTAGTGTAGAGGGATGTGTGGAGGCCTGTGGGGTTCCCGGATTAGACTTGGGAGCCTTGCATTCCCTTGCAAAATGACCAAGTTGGTTACAATTGTAACATTTGGCCTTGGTTTTGTCAAACCCAAATTTGCTGTTGATTGGGTTCTCGGGAAATTGCCTTTCAGTTCTCTTGGAAAACTTCTTTGCTCTGTAGGTTAAGAGAGCCATTTGTTGGACTATGTCCACATATTCCACGTCATCTGGACTGAGGCACTCTAGATCATCAAAGCAATAGTGATAATCACTAGAGTGTCCACTTCCTGAGAGAAAAGCACAGCTGTCCTGAAAGGAGCTTTGCTGAGCTTGTTGAGACCTTGGAGTCTCAGGATATATGATGTATGGCCCAGAAGAACAGGATGGTTGCTGGGTGTAAGTCATGTACTATTGAGGTTGGGAGGGTCCCGAGCCTTCAACAACCATTAAAGCGTTGCTAGCAGGAAGACTCAAGGATCTGCTTGTCTGGTGGCCTCTCTTGTTTTCCATTTCCAAACGGATCCATCAAGGATGCCATAGAGTTTGGTCATGGTGAGGGTGTTCAAATTTTCTGTTCTCTTGATGGAGACACAGTAGAACGTCCACTCATTGGGGAGTGCACTCATGAACTTTCTTGTGAGGTCTCTAAGTTCAAGAGCAATTCCCACAGACTGAAGGGAAGAAATGAGATCTATGTACCTGAAGTATTGCTGGCTGAGGGTCTCTCCAACAATGTAGGTGAAGTTCTCAAACTGCTGCTTCAGTGAGTCCTTCTTGGAGTCATTGGAGCATGAGTACATGTGAGCAAGTGCATCAAACAGTTCTTTGGCTGACTTGCAATGCTCAAACCCCACCATGATGGAGTTGGGAATTGCAGTCATGAGAACAGTCATAGCATTGTTGTCAATGTCCAGCTTCTTCCGGTCCTCATCAGAGTAGTCTTCAACGGCTTTCTCTATCATGGCACCATTTCCACCTGCCACCTTTGGCTTATACGGGCCATTGACAATAGATTGCCACATCTTGTTGTCTTGATACCTAATGAAGCCTTCCATACGTATGCTCCATGACCTGAAGTTTTCAAAGGTGATGATGGGTGCTTTAGTCATCGTCCCCATCTCTACTTCAGACTTGTTGAGGGCCATTTTAAGTGTGGTGTAAGAGGAGTGAAAAACAGGTTGATTAGGATGGTAAGATCTCACAATCAAGAGCCTAAAAAGCTCTGATACCAATTGCAGGATCGGGTTTTGTCACTTAACACTTGAATTTCTCTCAAACTCACTTATACTACACTCAAATCAGATGAAGTAGAATCTCTTCTAAGAGTTGATAATAATATAATAAGTAGCAAAGAAAACAAGGAAATAATTTTCAAGGCACTTGTATATATTACTTCTCAACTCAAAGTATTACAAGACTCTTACAAGCATGAAACAAGAGTTACAATGAGAAACTATATATACTAGATCCTACAGCCGAATATACTTTGATATCAGCTGGAAACCTAAGACTAAAGCATATACTACAATGCTAAAGTTAAGGTATCTTAGATAAAGTATTATCTAAGATATGGTAGTTGTGACATGTCCATGACTTACCTTTTGTCACCAACTAAAGTTGGCAACTGTACTAACTGATAAAGGTAAACAGTGGAATAAAGTATGGTCAACTACATGGGTTTTGAGAAAACGCCATGCAGTATCTCAGAGGTTTGCAGCGGAGTGTCAGAGAGACCATACTTATGTCCACTGGATAATAGTAGTGTCTTCAGAAGGTAAGTTGGCTTCGGAAGAACAAGTTCTTCCAAAGCCACTTATACTTCGGATGAGGCTTCTATACTTCAGAGGCTTGAGGACTTCTTTCATACTTCGGAAGTTGACTTCTGATCTTTCACTATAAGTCTTGATCTTCGGAAGTGAATACTTTGCCTTCGGAAGTTGGAGTTTTCCTTCGGAAGTTGATCTTACACTTTGTCTTCGGAAGAGCTCCTTTTCCTTCGGAAGTTCCACACTTAGCTTCGGAAGTCCTTTATTTGTTGCACCAAAATAGTCTAAGTGATTTGGTTTTGGTTGCAAGAGGCTTTCTAGATCCAACAACATGTACCCTTTGTTGTATCCCCTGAAGAGAGTTTGTTGACGGGAGTTATAGTCATACTCCCATCTAACTATGGATTCAAGTTCAAGACCTTCAACCATTTAAAGAAAGGCTTTGCCTTTGGTTGCTGATCGTTTCCTTTCCTCCTCCTCTCTTAGTTTCAACTCATCTTCAATCTTGGTCGTAGCAGTTAGCTCGGCCAGATGAAGACTGCTCAGGTGATTTGCGATATTAGCAACTACCTTAGAGTTGGAGGGGTTGGAGAGTGGCTTCACTACTAACTCAGCAATATCAAACCTGCTTAACTGTAGCAGAGATGAAGCATTTAGCCTGTTTAGCTCTCCACTCTCTCTCTCTCTCAACAACAAATTGTGAGAAGAGTCTTCGAACCTCCACTGGATAATCCTCTTTCTAGGCATAAGGGGTTGACTTGGCACCTTGTCCCCTTTCTTCGTATCCACCAGAGTCACCAGCTTTCTCCTTAGCTTATTTTCTTTTTCATTCAGAGAATCTGAGTTGAGGCCAAAGAGTTTTGTGTCTTGGTCCAATTTTTTTTGGGCAGATCAAGAAATTGATCACTAGTGAGGGAACATGAGGATCCATCAATATAGGTCAGTTTGACCGACTCCTCCTCACAAGAGATGTCGCTCAGGGTTGTACAGTTGATGAGCTTTGTCTAGATCGCCTTGAACTCCTCTAAGAAGAGATGTTTGGAAGGCTAAGGGGATGGTTTGGGAGGTTGTTGGGTAGGTTGTGGTGTTTGGGTTCTGGCAAGTGTTTTGGGTTGGAGAATGGGTAGTTTAGGTGGTTGAGGTGAGGAAGTAGGTAAGGTTGATGGTGTAGGTTCAGGGGTGTAAGGTTTAAAGGTTGGTTCAGTCTTAATGGGGAATGGAAAAGGAATTGGTTCAGGTTGTGGTTGGGAGGTTGAGGTTGAGTGGTTGGTTGAAGATCATCCCATGTCCTCTTCTATACATCTACTTCCTCTTCCCCAAGAGAATGTCAGCCTTTATGTCACTGACATGTCGCTGGAGAGTCTTCTCAGACATTGGACCCACCTGCCTGCCAGAGAAGCCCTAAGCCCGGAGATAGTCTTTTATCCAGGCTTTATCACCTATCTTTCTGGCAGCAGCGAGTCCTGCTTCTTCTTTCTTCTTCTTCTTCAACCTCAGCTTCTCCTTAGCAGCTTTCTTTCTCTCCTTCTCCATTTGATCTTGCTCTTTGTTAAAGAGCCATAAGATCGTATCATTGTCATGTGGAGATAATTCTTCTATAGAAAATCCCCTGGAGGTTAGGAAAGTTATCCTTTCCCTCCTTAGCTGCTGATCAGCTTCTCTTTTCTCCTTCTCTCTCTCTTCCTCCAAGGCCAACCTTGTTGCTTCTTCTTTTTGCTGAATTTGCAGCAAAGTTGCCTTTTCTAACTACAATAACTCCTCTAGTGGTAGAAGGATTATATCTTCATTAACAGCTCCTAATTTGACAAGCCTGTCATTGATTTCCACTCTTCTTCTGTTGTTGATAGCCTCTTGGTTGGCTGCAGCTGCTTTGCTACTTGCATCTAGCAACTTCCTAGTTGGGAGTCTACCTTTTATCTTGAGCTTCTCTCACCCCCCTTCTTCCTCCTGAAGCTCTTCCTCAGTCATCTTCCTCCTTCCTTTGACATCAATGGAAGTACTATACTTTGGGGGTTTTTTGTAAGGATTCCTATAAGTCTGATGCAGCCAAAACATCCAAAGTCTTCTCCGCACGCATGCCTAAGAACAGAGTAGAAATGCTTTCGGAAGTTTTACACCCATGCACTAGAAATATTCTAAGTGTAAATCTTCCGAAGCCAAGACCAACATCTTCCGAAACCAAAAGTGAAGTCTTCCGAAGCTTCAAAGACAAAGTCTTTCGAAGCCAAAGAGTGAAGACCGATTTCTTCTTCGAAGACTTTTAGAGATATCCTTTATCTGATGTACTTTACCATAAAGCTGGACCACATTTCCACTACAACTCGTGTAAAGTCACCAACTTACATGAGTTGGTGAAGGTCCATGCTTTTAGTAACTGTAGATGAGGTCTTGAGTCCATGCTTTCTACTTTATGTACTTTTATCCTTTTTGTAATATATTAGGATGTGAGCTATGGCATGTCATAGTCACAAGTCAAAAGGCATATATGCCTTTTGACTCTACAATTGATTTTGTAGTTGTCTAGTCAATTGTATCCAGTTGGCTTTCAAAGTATGGCCGGCTGTAGGATTTAGTAGAAAGTATCTCAAGTACTTGTAACTTTCTATCGATGCTTTGTAACTTGTAATAGAACTTGAGAAGCAATATACAGCATTGTTGAAACCAAAATATTTGTGTTGTTTTCCAATCTTGTTTTGTCTCACTTTTACTTGTGTTCTTAGCATCTTTCACTAACAAGTTAATCAGTTTCCTATTTGATCTGTTAAGTGTTCTAAGTAACTCTCCTCATTGTGTTGTTGTGTTGTAAGTGCATACCCTTCACCGGTCCTGCATTCTTGGATGGAAGTTTCAGGTTGAGTGGTGGTAATGGGAGTTGGAGTCAATGATGATGTTAGAGCTAGGGGTTGGGTGAGAAAATCCTCCGTATTAACCTCAGATGCAAGTTCTAGGATTGCATCTGTGACTTCTAGATCATCGGATAAAGAGAATAGTCCTTCTGTAGCTACAATCTCAGCTTCGGAAGATTGAAGTTGTTCTTCCGAGGCTTTGACTTGTGCTTCGGAAGTCTGTGAGAATGCACTCTCTATCCCAACTATTTCAGTTGCTGGGCCATCAGTCCTTGTTTCCCTTTCGAATTAATCACAGGTTCCACTTGGACCTTAGGTTGACCAACTCCCTTGACAGTAGTAGAAGGTGCATTCAACCATTGAACCTCTTGAGCTCTAAAGTAAATCACAGACAAGTCAGGACTTGGCTGTTCAATAAAAGATTCTATCAGGAACTTGTTGAAGAACATGTTAAGATCTTGGAGCATCCTTTGGTCCATTTGAATTACAACTAGAGGAGGCTCAGGAAAAACTGAAGCTTGTTGAATGGGGTATCTTGAACTTAAGTAAGTGAGAGCTTGACTCTGTGGTTCCTCTTGTCTTTGTCCCTGAACACTTTCCCCTTTTTTAGTAGAATCATCTTGAGAGCTTGATGAGCTAGAAGAAGAGGTCAATGAGACTTGAATTAGTACATGCCTAACACACCTCTCTATCTGTTTCCCAGCTAGTTTGTCCTTGAGATTTTTAATCTCAAGTTGCTGAGTGGCAGACCTATCCTCTAAAGTCCTAACCTTAAATTCAAGTTTTGAGAATTTAGAAAGTAGGTCTTGAATGTTGAGTTGCAGTCTTCCCTCATCTTCTTTTGAAGAATCATGGGGAGATGAGGTAACATACCTAGTATGTTCATCCTCACCAGCAGATGTGGTTTCTTGGCACCCTGGTTTCCCTTGCCCAGTGATGTCTCTTTCAGAGTCATCAAATGGCATGGTTGTCGTTGATTCAATATGATGTTACCACTGTCCTGAAGGTCCATTGAGGCTCCTTCAGTAGTGGCAACTGAATCTACATGAGTCCCCTCCACACTAGTGGGACCCACCTCAGATATGGCTTGTTGATGGGGGCTAGAGATAAGAGGTCTCTCTAGGCTCTGTTGAACCTTGAGAGGGTGTTGTGGATCAACTTCATTGCCCTAAAGAGACATAATCTCCTCATCAGTTCCTATTAATAGGTCACTAAAGGATATAGAGGTTAAGCCTAATGACCCAGGACCTTGGTCAATGTCTATTGGCATTGAGCCTATGGTGGGGCTGTCCCATTTGGCTGTGAGGGGAGTATAAAGACTCATCCTGAGGGTTTACAACTTGGGTTTCGGACTCATGGGTTTGAGACTGAGGAGACTCAATACCCATATTGAGGTCAATTGTGAAGGATGGTGAGACCTTAGACTGAGTGGGAGCCCATTGTTCAACTCTAGTCTTTTTGGATTGAACAGGAGGAGCTTGTTCAATCAGAGTAGATTGATCAAGGGTTCGTTTGGGGCGTCTTTGGTATGTGATAGTGATCGGGTGAGAAGGTAGATTTGGCAATGTGAGGGTAGTTGCGGGTGTGGGTTCATCACCTGTGGGGTTAACAAGGATGTCACCAGGAGCCATTGCCTCAATCATACCTGGAAAAAGAGCAGTGTGTCTTCGAGTGAAATTGGTGGACACTCTCTTCAAAATCTTGAAGATGGTCAGCCTTATTTGGGGGACAGTCAGAGCAGATGCACAAACAAGCTGACTCTGGTCCAACTCACAGTTAATGTTGTGCTGAAGGAACCTGGGATACATGAAGAATATGTCCCGCTGGAGATTCTCCATAAGATTAGTCAGCACAAACCTTGAGTAATTGAAGCGGAGGCTTTTCACTAATCCATGAACTAGGCACCCTAATTCATATGGGATTTGATCCCATCCCCGAGACTTTTTTGACAAGCAATGGAGAACAACATGCAGCAGGAACTTCCAGTTGTAAGAGAAGTTAAACTTGTAGACTGTAGACTTGCTTACATCTACACCATATCCCATTTGGATATAGGTGTTGTCCAAGTCTGTCTTGGGAAACTCTGTAGGAGCGCCCTCATCATGAAGCTCCAGATGATCCCTGATGAGTTGTTCGGAAATGACCAACTCCTGGCCATAAATGCTCGACCTTATTACCCAAACCCATTTAGGTTTCAAATTTGAACATTGGCCCCAAAATTCAGCCATGTGATTTGAGTAAATGGTAGGGTAAACAGTCGAAGCGGTGTAGTAAGATGATTAGGTAAGAAAGAAATGATATCAGAGAAGTCAGCATCCCTTGAAGAATCAAGGAGTGCGACTTGGTTGTGCTGAGGGTTAAGTGACATTGAGAATGTTGCAGGAAGATGAGTTTGGAATTGGGTGAATTGGGGACGAAGGAAGCTTTTAGGGCAGTCAATTTGGTAAAAAGATGAAAGTGATTAGTCGGGGTTATTTAAATGGGTGATATGGCGGTTTAGGGGGAGTTTGGATTAGGTGACAGGATGTTTCAGTGGATGATGTGACAGGCGCGGTAAGGTTTAGTCCATTTAAATAATCCAACATCATTAACAAAATCTTTACTTTTTACAGAGTGGGGCCCAAAAGATTTCCGTTACACAGTTAAGTCTTTCTTCTAAGTATAAAGCATTTCCAAAGGTTATCTTCTTCCGAAGGTAATTTTACTTCTGAAGGTAAAGTTCTTACTTCTAAGAGCAAAAATTGTCTTCCGAATGGAGAGTTTTATTGGCTTCGGAAGTAGATCTGATATGTAATCAATCACTTCTTCCGAGACTATAAACTCTTCCGAGAAGAAGATTTTCCTAGGAGGAATTTTGCTTCGGAAGATATATAAAACATCTTCCGAGGGTTAATTCCTCTTCGGAAGAATTTATACTTAGTGAAATTTCAGAGAAGAACTTTTTGTAACAGGGCTTAGATTGTTTTGACACAAAACTTTACACATTTACAAAGGTTTTCAAATGAGATAGACTAATCAATGTTTATCATCCCAATAGCTGTAATGAGATACATGAATCTTTGTTCATCAAAAGCTTTGGTGAACAAGTCAGCATATTGTTCATTTGAGTCAACTTTGATTAGTTTAATCATATTTTCCTAATGAATATCTCTAATGAAATTATACCTGATATCAATGTGCTCTATCTTGGAGTGCTTCACCGGGTTTTCAGTAATGGTGATAGCACCGTTGTTGTCAATATGGATAGGAGTGCTCATGAAGTTGAATTCATAATCAATCATCTGGTTCTGAATCCACAGCAGTTGAGCACAGCAGCTAGCGACAGTAATGTATTCAGCTACAGCAGTAGATATTGAAACACAGGATTGCTTCTTGCATTGCCATGAGATGATCCCTCCACCAAGAAATTGACATCCACCTGATGTTGATTTCTTGTTGATATTGCAGCCACTATAGTCACTGTCAGAGTAGCCATAGATATTGAAATTGCTATTCCTTGGATACTAGAAACCTAATTTAGGTGCTCCTTTGAGGTATCTGAGGATTCTCTTAGCAACAACTAGGTGAGACACCTTTAGAGCAGCCTGATATCTTGCACAAATGCAAGTTGCAAACATGATATCAGGTCTACTTGCTATGAGATACATCAAATAAACAATAATTCCCCTATACTGATGTTGATCAGTATCCTCCCCCTCAAAGTCAGGACAGAGCTTATGGTTTCTGGGTATAGGTGTTTTGGCTGGCTGGTTTACAATCTTTCATATCAAATCTTTCTAAGATGTCATTGCAATACATAGATTGATTGATGAAAAACCCTTCCTTCATTTGCTTCACCTGAATTCCAAAGAAAAAGTCCATTTTTCCCATGGAACTCATTTCAAACTTCTTCTTCATAATGCTCTCAAAGTTTTTACATATTTGGTCGTTTGAGGAACCAAATATGATGTAACCAACATAGACTTGAACGAGCAAGATGTCTTTTCCAGACTTCCTTATGAAAAGAGTCTTGTCAATGGTACCTCTAGTGTAACCATTCTTCAGGAGAAACTAAGACAATGTCTCATACCACAGCCTAGGTGCAGCCCATATAAAGCTTTATCCAATTTCCACACATAGTTGGGGTGTTGTGGGTCTTCAAATCCTGGAGGCTGGGATACATAGACTTCCCTATCTATATCCTCATATAGAAAGGCACACTTGACATTAAGCTGGTAGAAAGTAAAATTCTTGGATGCAGCATAAGCAAGGAAGATCCTAACTGCCTCAAGTCTTGCAACAGGTGCAAAGACATCAGTATAATCGATTCCTTCCTCTTGAGTGTATCCTTGAACCACCAGTCTTGCCTTGTCTTGATGATCAATGTTGATGCATGTATGTCCCTAGATCATGAGCTGTAATGTAATGAATCTTGTCTGTCTGATTATGATGTAATTTGTATTGATTAATGAAATGACATGAATTGGTTGTTACTTGTAATTTTTAATATTTCATTAATGAGTCGTGATTGAATTGATTGGGGGATTATGAATGTTTATGAATATTGAAGAGTGCACATTAAGTTATATTAAAGAGACATCACAAAACTTAACTTAATGATTCTCATGCGAATGGCCCATGCGAATATGGACCACACGCATGATAACTTCATACGGTTGTGACTGCACGAATCGACACGGAACCAGGAGACTGGATCATGTCGTATGATTGACACACATAAGATTGACTCAATCGCACGACTGAACACTCAGTCGTGCGGATGATTCAACCGCATGGTTCAATCGCACGACTGAACCATACTTATGGCCCATTCGCACGACACTTGAACACATACTACCTATAAATAGACCAATTCGTGGGAAAACAAAACAGTCATCCCATTACGATTCCGACGACCCACGTCCAGAGCCGCCAGCCCGCTCTCTCAAGGGTTCTCCAAGTTCATAGAACACATCAAATCGGTTCCTAATCGATTTCTGACGTTGATTTCAATTCTTGATTGATTCATCGTGTGTTCTCAACTGATTGGATCGCCAATCAAATAGGATTCCGCACTATTTGAGTTGGTTAACAGACACGCACATCACTCGGTATTTCGTTCAAATACCAGGTGTCCTAACAAGTGGTATCAGAGCTTTGGCTCTTGATTTCGTGTTGATTCAATCAAGATTGGCATAAAGTTTGTGTTTTTGCACGAAAAACGCAATCTTTTGCATCAAAAGTGATCTTGGACGTTCCCCGCTCATCGAATGCTCATCAGGTATGTAAGTTTCTTTGACGGCTGAGACGATTGTGGACTTGAGAATTTCGAAAACTGTAACGGTGAATATTAGAATAATTAGGCTGTTTTAAAGTCAACCTAGATTTGCACCAGTCAGCGTTCATCGCACGTGACCCATTCGCACGACTAGACTCATTCGCAGTGCTCATTCGCAACGGACTGTCCCCACGAGAGACCCTAGTCGCCGACTCAATTCGCACGTAGAGAACCATGAACCATTCGTTCATGCTCTACGCACCAGATTCATGAATCGCCATCAAACCTGATCCATTCCCTGTTCATCGCACATTGAACCAATCGCAGAGTTCATACGCACGAAAAGACCATTCGCATCCTCAGTCGCATCAGTTAAAGTTGATTTTATTAGACGCTAGTTTATTAACCATGGAAGATCAGATGTCAGCCTTTACTGCTGGGGGAAGGACTCAAGATTCAGAACATGCCTTCTGCTGTGAGAGTGAGGTGGGTATGCTACACAATAAACCACCAAGCTCTTGACTTTATATGATTTTCCCCACTGGAAACAACGTTTTGAGATCTACCTCAATGGAGTAATCCTAATCTTGGGGAAGCTATCGAGGATTGGTATAGTACACCGGTGGGAGCAGATGGAGTAAATTAACGTTAAGTGGGATGACTGACACCACACAGAAAGTAAGTCTAATGCAGAAAAAGGTTTATAGCGTTGATAACTCAGTCGATCCCCAAAGACAGATATTCCACCAGTACTCAGAGACACAAGCATCCAAACTGTGGATGAATACTAGAGAAAAGGTAAGATGGGAATGCATCGTTAAGACAATCAAGGCAAGGAGTTAAAGAAGGAATTCGATAACTTCTCATCAGGGATTATCTGTCAACGTAGAGAGGTGACTGAGACAAAAATGAAGTATCATAGACATAATCTACCACTTGATACATGCGAGTTGCATCACAGAGGAGTGGACAACTAGGGAAGAGAAAGAAGCAACTTCGCAGATGGATCATTGCCTGATAGTTGGGCATCATTCGTGTCTAATCTTAGACAGAATGGAATACTTGTAAAGCTGGATATAATGGTACTTTGATCTTAGACACAGCTGGCGTGAAAGCACAAGATGAAGTATAGAGCACAGAGTCTTCATATACACAAAACCCAGCTTTATACAATGCCACGCCTCAGCTAAGACATCTGGAGCCCCTCTCCAGACACATTTGTGTCTAGCTCGTCAGGTCCTTCACATGCTTCTCCTTCTGGATCAGACACTTCAGGGTCGTCATGTACCCATTATATTGGATCAGAAGCAAGTGCTACCAAATTGAAGACCGAAAACCTCGGCAATGTGACCGTAGAAGTAGCACGAGAGCATATGGATCTTCTCGCCGCAGTATTCATTCATATGATATACTTGTGGCTGGGAAGATTGGAAACTGTCATTTGGCAGATGAAGACTACGAGCAGGTAGATGAAATGGAGCTTGAAAGAATGGATATAATGTGGGCCTTAGCTAGCGCTGTCCGAAGGGCGAAGAAGTTTTGTTAAGAAGACAGGACAAAATTTGGATAGCTACTAAGGATACCACATTGGTTTTGACAAGAGCAAAGTGACCTGCTTCAACTGTGGAGAAAAAGGGCACTTCAAGAGGGAATGTGTCAAGCCAAAGAAGACGGGTAATGGGAACCCGTTCTCATCCTTTACTCGCCAAGACAAGCAAGCCTCTAGTTCTACTTCATCAAACAAGGACCCAAAAGCCTTGACTGCTCATGATGATGAAGGACAGGACTGGAGTTTAGATTTGTCTCCCCAGAATCTAACATTGCCAGTGTTGAAGATATTGATGATGATTCTGCGAGTGAAGGTGATTTAGCAGTTGATATAGCGATGTCACACAGTGAAGAAACAACTGCAACTGAGGTCAGTTACATACCAAAGGAGGAGACTTCCACGTCAGAAACAGAAAAATCAGAATCACCAGAACCAGAGACATCTGATGCTGCGTTGATGGCTAACTCTTCTGAAACAACACAGGTAGTACAACTGACCAAATGTTTAATAATCATGCTTGTTCTAACTGTGATATGTTTAGGAATAGCACTGATGAAAAATTTGCTAGGTTATTAGATCACAATGATAACTTAGTAAAGATTTACAACTATGCACTGAGGCCAATAGAGTTCTAAAACAAAATGAGCATAGTTATAAAGAAAAGATAGACCTATTGACTAAACAACTTAGGGAAACCGAAGTAGTTGCCTTTAATCAAGCAAATGACATTAGGTACTATCTAAACTCCCTAGAGGACACTAAGAAACAAAAGGCAGTTCTAGAAGTAGAAGTAAATTCCTTAAAACAAAACTGCATAGTTGGACTAGTTCTTCACACATAGTTCAACACTTAGTGAGAGAAAGAAATAATGGGGAGGGATTAGGCTACAAAGTGGTTCCACCACCACCTGAGACCTTGATGAACACCAAGTCTAAACCAATAAACAACAACCCAATCAAGGATCATGTGGTGACCACTCCTCTTGTTACTGATCCAGACACATCATGTTCATCTACTGAATCTGGACAGAAACAAAAGGAGGCCACTTCAAAGGCAAAGGGTAAATTGCCTTGTGTTAATCTGGAAAATGAATTTGAAAAAGTTAACTTAAAGTCAGGGTCAAACAGAGTCAAATCAGAACCCAAAAAGACTTCAAACGTTAATTTTTCACATGCTACAAGTCAAAAACCGGTTAACCAAAAAGTGGAACAAGTTAAACAGGTTAAAACAGTTAAATTTGTTAAACCAGAGAAAACATCAAACATGCAAGAGTCAAAACCTAAAGTGATTGATGTTACTAAAGTGTCACGCATTTCTCCACACAAGAAAGTCTACTTATAAAGTTGATAGCAGATTGTGCTACAATTGTGGAGAATGTGGACATATTGCTTCCTATTGTCCTTTCTATCAGACACCTAGGAAGAAGATTGATCTTCAGGACTCTAGACCTAGGTCTTCTAAGAGGAGTTCTCTAACTCCACCTAGAAGATCTAGTGAACCTAAAGTCTAACCTGTAAGCCAGACGACTGTTTATCATAAACAGGCATTGCACAAATCTGGCTTATGGAAAGAGAAGTCACCTGTGTGACTGATACTGATGACAAGAAGGAATCTGAGTTACCCTCACCTTCTAAAGGTAAATGGGTAGAGTTTATGATGTGTGATGCCTCTGGGAACCCAAGACAGTAAAGGCTTGGGTTCCTAACCTAAACTAATACATTTACTTGATATGTGCAGGGTGTTCGGTATAGCGCTGAGACTAACACGTGGATTATAGACAGCGGAGCATTCAGGCACATGACAGGAAATAGAGCCCTTTTATCAAACGTCAAACAAATAAAAGGAGGGCATGTTTCCTTTGCAGGAAACAAGGGAGGATACATCACACAGCACAGGGAGAAGTGGGAAATCAGAAAGTTAAGTATGATAAGGTGAACTACGTTCAACAACTTCAAAATAACTTGCTTTCTGTTTCCCAAATCTGCGATAAAGGATTTAAAGTCATCTTCGACAACACACAGTGTTACGTGCTGAAGAAAGACTATATGATTCCGGAGGACCAAGTTCTGATGACTGCTTCAAGATATAAGGACCTATATGTCTTGGATTGTCAACAGCTACTCCAACGGATCATGAGGTGCAGTGCTTTCTATCTAAAGCTACTGAGAAGGACTCAATCTCCTGGCATAGGAGAATGGGACACATTAATCAAAGGAAGATGAATCACTTGATTCAGAAGGACTTAGTGAGAGGAGTAAATGTCAAGAACTTCCAACTACCTGACTTTTGTGTAGCTTGCAAGAAAGGCAAACAGACAAAGAAGTCTCATAAGGAAAAGAAAGTTCATTCAATAGAACTTCCTCTTGAACTTCTTCACATGGATCTGTTTGGTCCAGTCAGTACAAGGAGCATTGCAGGAGATTTGTACTGTTTTGTTGTCACTGATGACTACTCAAGGTTCACTTGGGTAATGTTTCTGAAATCCAAATCAGAAACATTTGAGTCCTTCAAGGAATTAGTCACCACTCTGGAATCCCTCTACAAGCTAAAAGTGAGACAAGTACGCTCAGACAACGGGACAGAATTCAAGAATCAATGGATGGAGGCATACTGCAAAGAAAAGGGAATTGTTCATCAATTCACTTCAGCCTACACGCCTCAGATGAATGGTGTTGCTGAGAAAGAACAGAAGCTTGATAGAGACTGCACGGACTATGCTGGCTGACTCGAAACTGCCTATTCACAATTCTGGAATGAGGCAGTAGCAAATGCATGTTATACACTGAATCGAGTCCTAATAGTCAAGCGCCACGGAAAGACATGTTATGAGCTACTACAAAGACGCAAACCGAATTTGGAGTATCTTGAACCTTTTGGCGCGCCGTGTACACTTCTGAAGAAGACGCAAGAAGGAAAATTCAGCGAGAAGGCAGATGAAGGAATATTTCTAGGATACAACATACCGAATAAGCGAGTTTACAATAACTCAACGGGTCTTGTAGAAGTGTGGTGTAATGTCGACGTTCAGAGATATACCACGCCTCCTACAGGCAAAGGACCTGCCTACTTCTTCGATTATGATGGATTCTTCAAATCCTTCCACATATCTCTCTCTCCCTCGGATGATGAGCTAGCTACTAGGATGTTGTATGATATTCTGAATACACCATCTAGCACACAGGGAGGATCATCTACTCAGTCAGGGGGAGTAGTCGACGACAGTGACTCCTCCTCTGAAGATGAAGCTGAAGCAAATGACCAGAACAGTCAGGAGGAACAGGTTCCAGTTCCAGCAAGTCCACAAGCATCTACGAGTGATGCACCTTCGACTTTAGAACCTCAAACTCCAACTACCTCAGATGCAGAACCAAATGTTCATAATCTTGGTTCTGAGGTAGCTGTTCCTACTACTCCAGGATCACGACTAAACGTCTATCATCCCCTTGACAATGTTATTGGGGATGTCAGATCAGGAGTACAAACCCGAAATCAGTTATACTCAGCTGATTACGCCTCGGTTATGGAGAAAGGTTACATTCATGATGGTGCCTATCGATGTTTTGTCTCGCAGGTTGAGCCAAAATATGTCAGTGAGGCACTCAATGATGAGGCGTGGGTGCGTGCCATGCAAGAAGAACTTCTGCAGTTTAAGAAGTTAGGTGTATGGACTCTGGTTGATAAACCTAAAGGTGCAAAAGTCATTGGCACTAAATGGGTACTAAAATGCAAGAAGGATGACCAAGGGGTCATTATCAGGAACAAAGCTCGACTGGTGGTTCAAGGTTTTCGCCAAGTCGAGGGAGTTGACTATAATGAGGTGTTTGCACCCGTGGCAAGGATGGAAGCTATTCGTATCTTCCTTGCCTATGCATCGTACATGAAGATCAAAGTCTACCAATTAGATGTAAAGAGTGCATTCCTTCATGGGGAAATCAGAGAAACAGTCTATGTAAGTCAACCCGAGGGTTTTGAAGATCCTTACCATCGGGATAGAGTTTACAAGCTCGACAAAGCTTTGTATGGGCTTCATCAAGCTCCTCGAGCTTGGTATGAGAAACTCTCAACTCATCTTGTGAAACACGGCTTTCGCAGGGGAGTAATTGACTGTACACTGTTTATTAAGGAAAAGGATGGCGACCTACTGCTTGTACAGATATATGTTGATGACATAATCTTCGGGTCGAAGAACGAAGAGTTATGTAAAGAGTTTGAAGCAGTAATGAAGAAAGAATTTGAGATGAGTGCCATGGGGGAGATGAAGTTCTTTCTCGGGTTACAGGTGGATCAAACACCTAATGGAATCTTTCTACATCAGACCAAGTATGTAGGAGACATTCTCAGTCGCTTTGACATGGAGAATGCTTCTGCTGCTGGGACTCCACTTGCTACGAATCATGATATAGCACCTGATGAGAATGGAGATCTAGTAGATGCCACGATGTACCGAGGAATGATCGGATCCCTCATGTATCTCACTGCCTCAAGACCTGATATTATGTATGCTACTTGTCTATGTTCAAGATATCAGGCTAAACCAAAGGTCAACCATCTGATTGGGGTCAAGAGGATTTTTCGTTATCTGAAGGGTACACCCACACTTGGATTGTGGTACCCTCATGATGATGACTTTGAGCTTACCGCGTATAGTGACTCGGATTACGGGGGCTGCAAGATGAACTACAAGTCTACATCAGCAGGGTGTCAATTCTTTGGGAGAAGATTAGTTACCTGGCAGTGTAAGAAGCAGACATCGGTTGCATTGTCAACCTGTGAAGCCGAATATGTTGCTGCTGCAAGTTGCTGTTCTCAAATCATCTGGATTCAACAGCAAATGCGGGATTACGGTTTAAAATTCTCATCTACTCCTATTTTCGTTGATAACTCTGCTGCAATTGCAGTAACTAAAAATCCGGTCCAACATCCTAAGACCAAACACATCGGTATTAAATACCATTTCATAAGAGATTGTTTTGAAAAGAACTTAATTGATGTGGTTAAAATTAATACTGATTTTCAACGCGCTGACCTCTATACTAAAGCCTTTGATAAACTACATTTTCAATATTTATTAGAGGTCAACGGTGTTAAAAAGAAAAGTGAGGTAATTCCTGATGATGAAAATGTGTAGTCCGATGTCGTGTAGTTAAATTTTATTTTACTTATTTTGATTTGTCTATTTGATTTTAATTTTATTTAAACTCATGTTCTCTTGCTGTTTATTAAAATCCTAAAATAATTAAACCAGAAATGATTTTAGTATTTTAGGGGGAGAATATGTCAGCAAGTTAACATTAAAAAAAAATGAGGGAGAAGGAGTAGCGAGCTGAAATAAGGTAGATTGTATCTGTGATACCGATTCAATACCTTTGGAAAATGATAGTACACAGGAACAAATCAAGAGGGACTTTAAAATTTAAGTTTTAGTAATATGCAAAAGTTCAAAGTAATAAATCTGTGTAGTCTAAGCAATACTAAAAGGAAAGATGATAGAAAACTGGCAACTCCTAAGGTGACACAAAGAAAGTAGACTTAGAGGTTGCTAGACCATATATGATATGTTGGTAGATTCAACACAATAGACAAATAGACCGGATTGGTGATTTCAAGATAAAACTAAGTGTTCAACTGACTGTGGGCTTCCATCTTATCACTGGTTAACACAATCAACAATATTCCAATAAGGTGTAATGAGCAAGTAAACGCCACAAATGTGTGCGGATGACCATAACTAGAGCAAAGCAAGAAAAAAATGAAAGACAAATGCAATAAAGCTAATGACTTATGTTGTTGGTGCATTTTGTGCAAAATAAAATAAGCTGCTCTAACAAGGAGATAGGTTATGTGCCTCTCTGTTGTGCGATGGCACTGACCTGAGGATAAGCATAACCTAGATATTCTAGAATTCATTGTTGTTTGCCGCCTCTCTGCTGTGCGATGGCACTGACCTGAGGACAGGCTTCTCTTTGAAAGCTCTAAGAATAGTCTCTTCTTGTAATAATACCCGTAGACCGCTCAAAAGCTCCTGAGGAATGTTGATTACCATATAAGTGTGGGATCCACAAGTGTTAGTTGAAATAATTAAACCTAAATAAGTCACCAGCCTGTGTCAAAAGTCTGTGTATGAATTTAAGTGGACAAACATACTGACAATCATTGTGGCTACATACTCAAAGGCTCAAATCAATGTGAAAACCTAAGAGTTTCAGTATGATTTCCTTATGTTGCTAACAACTCTGGATGAACACCGAGAACTTGAGCATCAAAAGGTTTAATAACTAGTCCCAAATGATTTAAATTGCCTGTATGATTCCAAAATTGAATTGGTCCAGGTGTGATCAATCTAAGTTGAAGCTATCTACTCCCGAACCAAATCCCGTAGATATCAATCTCTGGATTTATCTCTCACAAAAATCCAAAAATATGTCTGATTATGTAATTAGTTTAAAATTCTTAAATTAGTTAGTCGTTTTAAGTTTTAATTTGAGTCAAGTGTCGGGCTACATCAGGAAAATCAGAAGGAATAAACTCACTAAAAGGGTCATGTCTGAGATGACCATATGTGCTTTGAAAGGTTATATCAGTCACGTTTGAGGTGACAAAGTGTTTTTAAAAGGGTCACGTCTGAGGTGACCAAAGTGGTTAAAAGGATCACGTCTGAGGTGATCAAAGTGTTTTCAAGATAAAAGGATCATGTCTGAGATGATCAAAATTCATAACGTTAATTTAATTAATATAAAAGAGTTTAAAGGTAAATTGGTAAAATAGCAGAAAAATTAACTAAGTATGACCCATTCGCACGAATGGACCATACGTATGGACTAACCATACGAATGAAGTCCATTCGCACGAATGGATCATACGATTAGTCCAATCGGAGGCTTAAGTGCGAACGAGTGAGTCAGTCGCACGACTGAACTTCAGTCGGACGACTGGAGAAGGGCGACTGACCCAATCGCACGACTGAGTCCCACTCGCACGACTGAAAGGTGCGAATGAACTCAGTCGCACGATTGGATCTAGGGTTGATATAAATAGAGGTGGAGTCGGTCGCAGAGACTCATCACCCTCAAATCGCCCCTAAATCGCACATCCTACCGTTACTCTGCCAAAATTTGATTTGCCTGAGTTTTCTTGTTGATTCTGTGTTACTGACGTTCGTTAATCATCGTACAGGTATTTTGAAGTCTTCTTCCATCGAAATCAGAAAGAATGGAACCCTAAATGGGCTAACACGACTGTGATATGCGAACCGAGACTTTCAAACCCTAATAACCTATTAAAACTAAGCAATATGTTGAAATTAAGTGAAATAGGTTGTTAGTAAAGAGAATGCGACACTAAAGAACCGGTTAATTGAGTTATAAGACTTAGTTTGCGTAGATTCGAACATTGGACGACTGAACACATGAGACAGACGACTGGTCGTCCGGATGAACTTCAGTCGCACGACTGAAGGGAACGATTCACTTAACCGCACGACTGAACCATGCGAATGAGACTCAGTCGCACGACTGGTGTAACCGCACAAGAGTACATGCGCATGAGTTCAGTCGCACACTCAGTCGTGCGCATGAGGTCAATCGCACGTCTGAATCTCAATCGCACGATTCAGTCGCACGACTGTCTTCAGTCGTACAACCTCAATCGCATGACAGATAGTTTTCATTCAAAGTCTAAGTGTTGCATTATATTCTTAGTCAATGAAACTAACGTTTATATTATTATGTGTTACAGATGGCGAGTCGATGGAATATGAGCACCAAGCACAACATATGTGCTCACCTGGACTTGACATCCAGGAATGCAGCCGACTTCACAGGCATTATTACATTTCTGCAGAGATCCAGGATCGCTTATGCTATATCTACTCCCTGCACACCATACAGATCAGTGCAGCAGGCCTTCTGGGAAGGCGCGTCGGTAGATAGATCCACCGAGCCTCATTGCATCAGGAGCTCGATTTTTGGTGAGGCTATCACTGTATCTGAGGAGGATCTGAGGATAGTTCTACAGTTTGGGGACGATGCTGAGTGTCCCACTCGTCTACACCCCCTCACGGTCCGAGGATTTTCATGAGAGCCAAGTACTCTGGGGACATCAATGCCGGGGTACTCAACAAGAGTAACCTCTGTCCCCAGTTTAAGTACCTTGCGCACGTGCTGCTGAAGTGTATAGCATCAAGGAAGGGAGGTTTTGACGAGCTCTCCGACCAGATCCAGAATGCATATGCAGCGTTGGTGCTGAACCACCCGTTCAGCTTCTCCAAGATGATATTCACCTACTTGGTGGAGAACCTCGAGGGGAAAGGGAAGGAAGGCTTCTGTATGTACCCCAGATTTCTACAGATGATCATTGATCAGAAGCTTCCCTCCCTGCCGAAGGAGAAGGAGGACGCTGTTGTTCTTGAGGTTATGGACGACACTACACTTGGCCGGATGAAGGTATACAGGGGGAAGCAGGTGAAGCCCCCTGTCAGGAGGTTGTTTGGGCATCTGGCCCGTGCTGATTATGTGGCGCCAGCCAAGAGGAAGTGGCGCCACGAGGACAGTGACTCGGATGTTGAGCATATTGCTATACCAGAGACTGACTCTGATGATGATGATAGCGGTGATGCCGGGGATGACATGCCTGCCCCATCTAGAGGCACAGATTCAGACGTTATTCCCCCGGGGTCAGCCACTGCCGGAGAGGTCGCAGAGATGGCCGGTTTCCATCAAGAGTTTGTTACTGGTGATATCGAGGAGGAGGAGTCAGATGAGGAGCCCCTCACCAGGACTGTGGGAAGTAAAGTAGTTCCCACAGACCACGGGCTTAGGGTGGTTGGTGAACACCCTAGGGACTCCTCGGAGAGAGACACTGACCCGAACTATGTTCCGGGGTCAGTAAGCAGAGCTGCAGGGGGAGCATCTACTTCCTTCGGGACTAGGAGGAAGCGGATGGCTCAACCTCATGGATTGAAGAAGAAGAAGCGTCGCTTGACCTTCGTGACTACTACTTCCAGCACCACAGCTACCACTACCACCACTACTGACATACCACCCATCACCACAGCCACCACAGCCACTACTCCCACTACCACATCCACCACCTTACCTACCACCACTGTATCCATCCCATCCATCACCAGATCATTCACCCCTACTTCACCAGCATCAGCCCACCGACCCATATTCACCACTGCCACTGCCACCACCACCACACATCATGCTGGACCATCAGCCCAGCCCTCACATGCTCATGGATTCACTCTACCTCACATCGGGGTAGAGGAGCAGCTCTCAGCGCTAAACCGTATGGTGATGCGTCTGCTTGCTGCGGACGAGGAGAAGGCAGCGCAGATCCGCCAGCTGACCGACCTGGCTGCTGCCCAATCTCAGCAACTGGCAGAGCAGGCTCGGGTCATAGACCAGCAGAGAGTCGAGGTGTCCCAACTCCAAGACATGCAGGCTCAGTCCGTCAAACGTATAGAGGAGTTGGAGACGACCAACAAGACTATCATGCTGAGGTTGAAGGGGTCAAAGGATGAGCCCCTGAAGCTAAAGGAAGGTGACGGGGATGATGGAGATGACGATGATGAAGATGAGGATGATGATGAGGAAGATGATGATGATGAGGAGACTGAAGAAGACAGGACAGAAGGACGTGATGATGATGACGAGGCAGAAGGAGGGGATGCGGCTGCATCGGCCTCTGCTTCAGGTCAAGAGCGGAGATCTAAGCATCGACAAGACCAGTCATCCACTACTTCTGCTCCTCCGAGCGACACGCCACAGATTCAAGACAAAAGTACTGATTAGATGTTTTATGTATTTATTCATTTTGTACTTGAATCATGTAATGGAAAACAAGTGTATTAAATGTTTATATATATTAAGTTAATATAAGTCTGTTTGATTTATTACTAATGATTTATGTGTTGAATGTTTATATCAAACAGATCCAAACTTTCAAAGGGATGAGTTTGACTTTGCTCCCCTTCAAATGGTCAAGACTCAATTAACCATGATTCTTGACCTACAAGGGATAGTGAGACGGTCTGTGAGTTATACCCCTGAAGAAGGGGAGATAATTCATGACCTGTCTGATGAGCAACTGGCAGAAATGTTCAGACTCAATCCCGATGAAATAGTGAAGGACGCTCCAACAGTTGATTCAACCAGTGATGAGGAACTGAATGACATTGATGAAGTTGAGGTTGAAGACATTACTGCAGAAGAGTATCCTCAGTATGCTGACGTTGAGGGAAATGTGGTCCCCAATCTAGGTGAATCCCTAGTCAATGATACTTTTGAGGCATTAGACAAGATGGAGCAGGAAACAGAAAAGACTGAAGGAACAGCCCAAGCCTCCAATGCAGACGTAGATATTCGCAAGGCTGAATGGGCTGCCTGTTTTGAAGAAGTAAGAGCCCAGCGTGATGCACCAAAGAGAGATGCCTACACCAAGCTCTACAGAGTCAAGAAACACCATAAGGTGTCAGGCAGGATTATCTCATGGGCTTATTTTGAAGACCTTAACGCTTATGCAGTTAAGAGGGAACAGGGCATAGAGTACTTCAGGTTTCCACATGATCTGAAGACTCTACCTGGTTTTGAGCTCAACCAGCTGGCTAAACTAAAGCTGCTGTATGCTGACCCGAGAAAGATGTCAGGCTGGTTTGAGGCTGCCCTGAGGAAAGAGTACCACACCAGGTGGGTCAACTTCAAACCTCAACAACCTACGAGGTATATCAGACGGTCTGAAGTTGATGCCATAACTGGTAAGCCAAAGATAGTGCTGAAGTGGAGTCCCCCGAGAACAATGTCGCGAATCCCTCTCAGGGAAATGCCACAGGACTTCACTCCCCACTTCAAATGGTGGTACTATGATTGGAGAACCGCTGAAGCTGTCGTAGTGTTGAACAAAGAGGGACAAATGGATACTATCAGGGTATTTGACCCAATGTGGCTAACCAACTTGTCTGCTAATGATGTCTACACATTATACAAGTGGCCACTATTCTATGACACGCAAGATATTGTACAAGCCCTCCAATTCCAAAATGTCATAAGACTCTGCTTTGCTTTTGAGATACACGCAGGAGTCACTAAAGAGGAGAAGTATAAGAAGTATAAGGAGGTGATGCAGAAGACAAGAGAATAGATAGATCTAGGTCCAAGGGGGAGTTTGTTGATACATGTATGTCCCTAGATCATGATTTGTAATGTAATGAACTTGTCTGGGATACATAGACTTCCCTATCTATATCCTCATATAGAAAGGCACACTTGACATTAAGCTGGTAGAAAGTAAAATTCTTGGATGCAGCATAAGCAAGGAAGATCCTAACTGCCTCAAGTCTTGCAACAGGTGCAAAGACATCAGTATAATCGATTCCTTCCTCTTGAGTGTATCCTTGAACCACCAGTCTTGCCTTGTTCTTGATGATCAATGTTGATGCATGTATGTCCCTAGATCATGAGCTGTAATGTAATGAATCTTGTCTGTCTGATTATGATGTAATTTGTATTGATTAATGAAATGACATGAATTGGTTGTTACTTGTAATGTTTAATATTTCATTAATGAGTCGTGATTGAATTGATTGGGTTTATGAATGTTTGAATGAGTGCACATTAAGTTATATTAAATAGAACATTCAAACTTAACTTAATGAAGTTCTCATGTGAATGGCCCATGCGAATGGACTACACGCATGAATAACTTCATACGGTTGACTCAATCGCACGACTGAACCAGGAGACTGGATCAGTCGTATGATTGACACATAAGATTGACTCAATCGCACGACTGAACACTCAGTCGTGTGGATGATTCAACCGCATGGTTCAATCGCACGACTGAACCATACTTATGGCCCAGTCGCACGATTGAACAATACTAACCTATAAATAGACCCAATTCGTGGGAAAACAAAAGCATTCATCCCATTACGATTCCAGACGTACCCTAGCCGTCCAGAAGCCTCCCAAATCGTTCTCCAAGTTCATAGAACACATCAGATCGGTTCCTAATCGATTTCTGACGTTGATTTCAATTCTTGATTGATTCATCGTGTGTTCTCACTGATTGGATCGCCAATCAAATAGGATTCTGCACTATTTGAGTTGGTTTAACACGCAATCACTCGGTATTTCGTTCAAATACCAGGTCCTAACAATCAAGCCTCTGTCATCTCTCTTGTTTCTGAAACCATTTTGTGCCTATAGGTACTTGCCCAAATGTACCGGACATAGGTTCCAAACCTTTTGTCTCTCGAATTGAAGCCGCTCCTCTTGCATTGATTCAACCCGCTACTATCTTTCAAGCATCTTCTACCTTCTTGGGTTCCATCTGGGATAAAAAGCATGAGTACAAGCATACATTCCCATTGTGAGTTTGTCCTCTTGTTCTCACAACTTTAGAGACATCCCATATGATGTTTTCAGCTTGATGAGTGTGTGAATCTAAGTCTAGGGAATTACCATCCAATTCAAGATAGATCCAGATTGGACATATTTTGCTCAGGAGTTTGAACACTTGGTCCAGCTGTTGTTTCAAACTCATTCAATGAGGACTGATTGAATGAATGAGAAACATCATCATCGTTTATTGGCTGTGAAGCAGCATTAACAGTTGCCTATTCCTTCAAGGTGTCATTTCACTATGCTTGGTGTTGTGCAGTGTCACCTGATGAGGTTGAGGGTCAACAGGTGAATCACTGGTTGAAACTCCACTATCCTTGAGATAGTCATACTATCAGATCTGCCATAGGGGAGCTTGGTTTGTTGCAGCTCTTGGAGAACTTGGAATAGGCCTGGGTAGCTCTAATAATTGGTCTTCATCGGAGTCACTTTAAGCACCTGTTCCAGCTGAAACATTCTCACAAGAGGGTTAAGAATAGGTTGGAGACAATTCTAAATCAAAGATATGATCAGGGCCATTCCCCCTAAGAAGCATTGTTCATATCAAGCTTGTACATATCCCCTTTCCTTGGAGATCTAAGAAAGCAGCAATTCCTGAGGAAATTGTCATCCCGGTTTGAGGATAATGCACTCATGTTCTGTGAAGAGCATTTGATGCTTTTGATCACAAAACTGAGAAACACTTAACAGGTTGTGTTCATGTTGTTTGACAAAGTGAACTTTGTCAAATTTTAATTTTCCATTGGATATACTTCCTCTGCCAGAAATATATCATCCGACCTCACCTATAAACTGGACAGGACCTCCATCAAAATGTTGGAATTTTAAAAGGAGAGATCTATTCCCTGTCATGTGCCTGGAGCATCCAGTATCCACAATCCATACATTGTTATTCTTGTCATAATGATGTGCCTACACATAAGATGAGATGATTAGTTTTGATTGGAAACCCAAGCCTTGTTGGTCTTGGGTTCTTCCAAAGATAGTGACATAATTGAACCAAAGTTTATGCTTGGGGGTTCAATGGATGTCTTTGAAGAAGAGGTCTGGGCTGCAGCATCTTCCTTGATCTTCCATTCCATCCCTTGGTTGATCATAGAGGATAAGCTTGTTGAAGCTTGTACAATTTGGCATTCTTCCGAAGCTTGTTTCTTTTTGGAAGAAACATTCAATCACCTTTTCTTTCGAAGTAGTCTTCTTCTGGAATGGTTTCAAGAGGACTTTTTTGTTCTTTTGAGTCTTGACAGCTTTAACTTCCGAAGCTATTTTCCCTTCGGAAGAAGGACTTTCTTCCGAAAGCAACCTTGCTTCGGAAACAAGCTTTCCCTTGTTCATCACTTGAACCATCTAATAAGGTCCAAATGAGAAACTGTGACATCCGTCACCTTAAGGTCCGTCAATTAACGTGATTGTCCGTTATCTATCCTTTGATCGATCATTCCTCGTCCTTATTTGACTCTTTATGTGGATATCATGTGTGCATTATTATCGTTGTGTGTGCATTCGTTATAATCCTTTGTAAACCTTAAAAGACTTTTAAAACTTTCATTTTCGAAACCGTCAAATATATCATCTTATATAATATATTAAATGTTTTTAACATAACCATTTCTTAAGTCATAATAACATTAAATGTACTTTCACAATTAATATAAAACATCTAATAAAGTCGTTTTTCAACCGAACCAAATTTGGGAAAACTCGGGGGTTAAGTGCAGGGACTAAACTTGTAATTTTGTAAACTTGGGCTGGGTATAAATACCCCTTACCAGCCCTAGAAACCCATTTTCACCATCTTCTTCATCTTCATCCTCTCTACACACAAAACCTTCATTCTAGCACCGAATCCTACCCGAGAGGTCTTGTTTTCTTCGTCTAGACACCATCTACAGCTTAGACTACTCATTTCTAGCAGGTAGTCGTCTTTGGTTGTCCGTTTTCTAGCCGTTTCACGGCTGTCCAAAACTAGGGTTTCGGGTGTTCGGGTTCAACCCGAACACACAAGGTCGTATGGGTGCGTGTGAGGTCTCTTTGCTTGTGTTTCATGTTTGTGTATGTTTGTTGAGTGTTTCTGGAGGCCCTTATGGTGTAAAACCCGTGTTTAGAGCAGCTCGGGGGCTGCTCAGCCCGACCACAGTCGCGATTCTGCAGATCAGTCGACTGGGTCATGCATGCGATTGAGCCATGCGACTGAGTGGGTCGTGCGACTGAATCATGCGTCTGAGTCAATCGCGCGACTGAGTTGTGCGACTAGGCATGTCGTGCGACTGAGTTGTGCGACTGAGTGTCTGTATGCGATTGAGTCATGCGTGCGAATGAATGTATGCGATTGAGTCATGCGTATGAGTATTGTGTGCGATTGAGTCAGGTGACCGACTGAAAGTGTGCGAATGTGCGTGGTTCGCATGAATGGAGTCCAATCGCACGAATGAAGGTTCAATCATACGAAAGTAGCTAATTCGCACGATTGAAGGTTGATTCGTGCGTATGGAGGTTGAGTCGTGCGATTGGGTGTTGTGTGGTACGACTGAAGGCCAGTCATACGATGAAGGCTCAATCGTACGAATGAAGCTGATTCGCACGATTGAGGGTTGATTCGTACGAATGGAGGTTGAGTCGTGCGTCTGGTCTTGTTATGCAACTGAAATTGTTGTGTTTGATCTCCTTGTGCGTGGTGTGAGTATGACGTGTGATGTTGAGGTAACATTAACATAATAAGCCATTGTTCGGCCACAAAGATTAAAGTCAACGCGAAAAAGGGCACAGATACTATTTTAAACAAATTGAACCGACGTTTTACAACGATTAACCGACTTATAACTATGACACATATTCAATACTTCTTCAATAACAATGGACTTTTACTTAAACATCATCATCAATGGCACAATGTCTTGTACTTGGATCTACATAAGATCTGGTACGCGTGTCAGTTTGTGTGTGTTATACGCGACCCATCGATACGACCCGAACCGACCTATCATTATTACGCGCTTATAACATATCATTAATGCTTTACAATAACTGTCAATAGGTGTTTGACTGTTTATTTGCATTCAACATTTGGATACATCGATCATACATACTTACCACTTAACAAGTGAGTTTTGTGGCCCCTTTTTACGCTTATACAATATTTCAATCATTTACAACTTGGGGGAAAAGTATGCTTACTCATTTTCAATGCTGTACAACTTACATACATTTTACATACAAGGAATCAACGTGATACTGTGTTGCAAGTACTATTTGATACATGCTTGGGTCTGCTGTGTGGTTCTATCTTTGCAACTATTTAATTCCAGTGTGGGAACCGACGGTTAGGTATTGGTAGTACTACTGGGTTGACACCCCCACCCTTGTTCGATGGTATACTAGTTGGTACCATCAGTGGCCAGGAACGGGCCCTTGGGTGAATATATGCCGACAATTTCTTTGTGTACGTCGCTAGGTTTGGTTGCAAAGCTCATGTCATGTGAATTTACTTGTGTATATAACTGTATTCACGGTATTCCATTACGCTTACATTATACAGCATCACTTACATTTTATTACATAAACCTGCGAGCTCACCAACAATTATGTTGACCGTTTTAAGCATATCTTTTCAGGTGATCATGCAAGTCCAGGAATGTAGGTGTGCTGCCTTAGTGGAGACCATAGGATTGCATTTTTGGGACTTAACATGTTTTGATAAACAAGCTTTTGAACAATGTTAACGCTTGTAAACAATTATTATCTTTTGAAACTTGTTCCCGGGTTGTGGGAATTAACATTTACATTTCATCTTTATGTGATTATGTGTATGTTTATCATGTTGCTTATGGCTATGTTGTCGTGAACATTGACTAAACACGACACAAGTCCCCTTGTTGTCGGGTGTCGTCATGACACGCTTGTCATCATATATATATATTGCTCTCTATCGCTTACCATGTGTTATGACGATCCCGGTCTCGTTACATCCCCGTGTTTCCGCTTTTAGCGGGGGTGTGACAGATTGGTATCAGAGCCATTGGTTATAGAGAATTAGGCAATATGCTTGACCTAGACTATAACCTAGGAACCTTCATGTACATTTGCATGCTAGGACTCTGTATGCATATTATATCTCGTGTATGTGTTCCTCGCTGCTTGATTGCTCATTTATTTGTTATGTGATCTTTTGCACCCTATGAGAGAGCCCTTGTGCTCACTCTTTTATGGGATGCTTCTATTGAATCTTCCGTTCCCTCTGCGCGCCGAGTTAGTTTATCAGATCCGGGTATTAAACCCGAAGAGATCTTCGCAGATCATGCTATTGTGCTTGACCTTGGACATTGAGATTAAACCTGAGGAGGCCTTGTCTGAAACCTCGAAAGAGGAGGAAATAGACAACCTCCGCTAGACTAAACGTGATTGTATACATGGACTTACAACTGTTGTGATGGATTATCATTGAAACATTATCAATTCATGGTGTGAGAACTGCACGAATTGCATGCGATGTGTGATGACAATAAGTGTGATATTGACATGAAATACTGGACTTGATGAGTGTTATGGATATACACTTTCAATTGATTTAAACTTATGTGCTTATTTTCTATGATTAGAACATGCCGCCTCGAAGAGTTACCCGTAGCAATAGTGGCGGGAGTGAAGCCCCAAGGGGCAGAGGCCGAGGCAGGGGCAGAGCACCAAGAGCAAATGATGCTCCTGCCAGTAACAGTCAAGGAACAGGGAACGCCGACATGGCAGCTCTGATCGCTCAGCAATTGGCCGCACTGATTCTACTATCGTGGCCCAAGTGAGCGACGCACTCCAACAACACCACCCTCACGGGGATGGTGGCAACGATGATGGAGCCCATGGTGGGATCGAAACTGAGACGGGAAACGGAAACCCGACCGGAAACGAGAGCAACCAGGAAACCGGGAATGGTGGTACTGCCGGTATTGAGACAAGGGTGGTTAATGCTCGTCGGGGATGTTCGTACAAGGAGTTTGTGGCTTGTAAACCGAGGGAATTCGATGGGAAAGGTGGGGCAATAGCCCTAACCAGGTGGTTGGAAAAGATGGAGGCAGTGATTGATATTAGCGAGTGCCTCGACAGTCAAAGAATCAAGTATGCCACTTGTTCACTACAGGGTAAGGCCCTAACCTGGTGGAACACCCAGGTTCAAGCTCGAGGACGAGAATCTGCGATGCAGATGTCATGGGACGAATTCAAGGCCTTGATCACTGAGTAATACTGCCCTCTCAACGAGATGCAGAAACTAGAGCATGAATTCTGGAATCATGCTATGGTGGGGGCAGGGCATGCAGCTTATACCGATCGTTTTCATGAGCTGGCAAGATTGGTTCCGCATCTGGTTACGCCGGAATCAAAGAGGATCGAGAGGTACATTTGGGGACTCGCGCCTCAAATTAGAGCGATGGTCACAGCAGCCGCCCCTCCTACTATTCAGAGCGCAATTCTGAAAGTTGGCGCTTTGACTGATGAGATGGTTAGAACTGGGGTTTTGGGCAGAGGAGACGAGAAGCGAAAGGATGTTGGGAATCGAGCCGGTCGAGTGCCGGGAAAGTTGAGAAGAGGGCTAAACCGACCAGGAATTTTGTGGCCGTGTCTCAGGCCAGGAGGGAGTATGTGGGGTCGCACCCCTAATGTGACAGGTTCCATTATCATCATCCCCCAGGGACGCAGTGCCGGGTGTGCGCGAACTGTAGGCGCCCGGGTCATTTGGCGAGAGATTGTAGAACTGCGCCGAATCTTGTAGCACCCGTCAACGCGGTTAACCCCGCCGGGAATGCAAGGGCTTGCTTTGAGTGTGGGAGCGCCTGATCATTACAGAAACCTGTGCCCCAGGCTGAATCGGGCACCGGGTCAACAGGGGAACAACCAACAGCAAGTGATGGCCATAGCTGGGAATCAAGGGCCGACTACTCAAGGGAATGCAGCTCGGGGATGTGCATTCGTCATTGGAGCCAATGATGCTCGTCAGGACCCGAATGTTGTCACGGGTACGCACTTACTCAATCATCACTTCGCATCTATATTATTTGATACTGGAGCAGACAATAGTTTTATATCTTCTGAGTTTGTGCAATTGCTTGATTTGAGTCCTAGTAGGCTAGAAACTAGCTACTCTGTAGAAATGGCCAATGGTAGAGTTGTTCAGGCCGATGAGATTATTAGGAAGTGCTCGTTAACGCTGGAGGATCATACCTTTGAGATAGATTTGATACCCTTTCAGTTAGGAAGCTTCGATGTGATTGTGGGTATGGATTGGTTGTCGCAAAATGGAGCAGAGATTGTCTGTCGAGACAAAGTAGTACGTATCCCTATGCCAAATGGGGAAGTACTCAAGATTCAGGGAGAACGACCGGGTAAGAACTTAAAGCTTATTTCCTGCATGAAAGCACGCCAGAGTTTACGAAAGCAGTGCTACGCTTTTCTGGCTCATGTGGTTGAAAAGAAAGACGAAGACAGGAAACTGGTGGATATTCCAGTGGTACGGGATTACCCAGAAGTATTTCCAGATGACTTGTCTGGTTTGCCTCCTCCACGACAGGTGGAATTCCGTATTGAGTTGGTTCCTGGAGCTACACCGGTAGCAAAGACGCCATATCGACTAGCGCCGTCCGAAATGCAAGAGTTGTCTAGTCAGTTACAGGAACTACTGGAGAAGGGTTTTATTCGACCGAGTCATTCACCGTGGGGAGCACCGGTACTATTTGTCAAGAAGAAGGATGGATCGTTCCGTATGTGCATCGATTACCGTGAACTGAACAAGTTAACGGTGAAGAACCGATATCCTCTCCCCAGGATCGACGATTTATTTGATCAGCTGCAAGGGGCTTCGTATTTTTCAAAGATCGAGCTTCGTTCTGGTTATCATCAGCTAAGGGTTTTCGAGGACGACATACCGAAGACTGCGTTCAGGACTCGTTATGGGCACTATGAGTTCTTGGTCATGCCGTTCGGATTGACTAACGCACCAGCTGTGTTCATGGATCTAATGAATCGGATGTGCAAACCTTACTTGGATAAGTTCGTGATCGTGTTCATAGACGATATACTTATCTACTCCCGATCAAAGGAGGATCATGAAGAACACCTTCGGGCAATTCTGGAGCTGCTACGCGAAGAGAAACTTTTCGCCAAGTTCTCAAAATGTGAGTTTTGGTTGCGAGAAGTGAAGTTTTTGGGTCATGTGGTTAATGAGAACGGGATTCATGTAGATCCCGGCAAGATCGAAGCGGTGAAGAAATGGGATACGCCCCAGACACCATCAGAGATACGGCAATTTTTAGGATTGGCCGGTTATTATCGTTGCTTCATCGCGAATTTCTCAAAGATTGCGCAACCGTTGACCCTGCTTACTCAGAAAGACAAGAAGTTTGACTGGGGATATGCACAAGAGCAAGCGTTCCAAACGTTGAAAGACAAGTTGTGTAACGCGCCTATATTGTCTCTCCCAGACGGAACTGATGATTTTGTGGTGTACTGCGATGCGTCACATCAGGGATTGGGATGTGTACTAATGTAGAAGGATAAGGTGATTGCCTACGCTTCGCGGCAGCTTAAAGTGCACGAAAAGAACTACACCACTCACGATCTTGAGTTGGGCGATGTAGTATTTGCACTCAAAATTTGGAGGCATTACCTGTATGGCACCAAATGCATCATCTTCACTGATCATAAGAGCCTTCAACATATTCTGGATCAGAAGGAACTTAATATGCGCCAACGACGTTGGGTAGAGCTTCTTAGTGACTACGATTGTGAAATCCGGTATCATCCGGGGAAAGCTAACGTGGTGGCTGATGCTTTAAGCTGCAAAGAACGTGTGAAACCACTACGTGCACGAGCGTTGGAATTGACCATCCAAACCAACTTGAAAGCTTATATCCAAATTGCACAGAGTGAGGCATTAAAAGAAGAAAACCTTGCTGGAGAAGAATTCCGGGGGTTAGATAAATAGATGATACGCAAGGACGACGGTATTCAGTACTTTATGGATCGCATATGGGTACCCAAATGGGGAGGTGTTCGAACCTTAGTCATGGATGAAGCCCACAAGACGCGATATTCTATTCATCCTGGTGCAGACAAGATGTATCACGATCTCAAAAATCTGTACTGGTGGCCAGGCATGAAGAAAGACATTGCCTTATACGTCAGCCAATGCTTGACGTGTTCGAAAGTCAAAGCTGAACATCAGAAACTATCGGGATTACTACAGCAACCTGAAATTCCCGAGTGGAAATGGGAGAACATAGCTATGGATTTCATTACCAAACTCCCTAGAACAAGCAGCTGTCATGACTCGATATGGGTCATTGTTGATCGAATGACAAAGTCAGCACACTTCTTGCCTATCCGAGAAGACTACAAGATGGATAAGTTGGCGAGATAGTACATCAAAGAGGTCGTGACGCGGCACGGGGTGCCGGTGTCAATCATATCCGACCGTGATATCCGATTCACTTCACGATTTTGGCAGACGCTACAGAAAGCGATGGGCACTCGGTTAGACATGAGTACAACTTATCACCCTCAAACAGATGGCCAAAGTGAACGAACTATACAGATGCTAGAAGACATGTTGAGAGCATGTGTAATCGATTTTGGAGGTAGTTGGGATGCTCATCTACCGTTGATTGAGTTCTCCTACAACAACAGCTACCATACAAGCATTGGATGTGCTCCATTTGAAGCACTATACGGAAGGAAATGCAGATCTCCCGTTTGTTGGGCCGAAATTGGTGAAAGTCAACTAACAGGCCCCGAGATCATTCAAGAAACAACAGACAAGATTTTCCAAATCAAAGATCGACTTAAAGCCGCGCGAGATCGCCAAAAGAGCTATGCCGACAATCGTCGGAAGCCTCTAGAATTCAATGTTGGGGATCGTGTATTACTCAAAGTTTCCCCTTGGAAAGGAGTCGTTCGATTCGGAAAGAAAGGGAAGTTAGCCCCAAGATACATTGGACCATTCGAGATCACTGAGAGAATCGGTCTAGTGGCTTACCGGTTAAGGTTGCCACAAGAGCTTAGCGGTGTGCATGATACTTCACGTGTCCAACCTCAAGAAGTGTTTGGCCAATGAATCCCTTCACGTGCCAATCGAGGAAATCAAGATTGACGACAAGCTTCATTTTGTTGAGGAACCCATTGAGATCATGGATCGAAAGGTCAAGCAACTGAAGCGCAGTAGGATACCTATTGTTCGCGTAAGGTGGAATTCAAAACGAGGGCCAGAGTTTACATGGGAACGTGAAGATCAGATGAAACTCAAATATCCACATCTTTTCGAGGATGACACTCTTGGACCTAACTCCAGCTGAATTTCGGGACAAAATTCTCTCAACTGGGGGATACTGTGACATCCGTCACCTTAAGGTCCGTCAATTAACGTGATTGTCCGTTATCTATCTTTGATCGATCATTCCTCGTCCTTATTTGACTCTTTATGTGGATATCATGTGTGCATTATTATCGTTGTGTGTGCATTCGTTATAATCCTTTGTAAACCTTAAAAGACTTTTAAAACTTTCATTTTCGAAACCGTCAAATATATCATTATATATATATATTAAATGTTTTTAACATAACCATTTCTTAAGTCATAATAACATTAAATGTACCTTTACAATTAATATAAAACATCTAATAAAGTCGTTTTTCAACCGAACCAAATTTGAGAAAACTCGGGGGTTAAGTGCAGGGACTAAACTTGTAATTTTGTAAACTTGGGCTGGGTATAAATACCCCTTACCAGCCCTAGAAACCCATTTTCACCATCTTCTTCATCTTCATCCTCTCTACACACAAAACCTTCATTCTAGCACCGAATCCTACCCGAGAGGTCTTGTTTTCTTCGTCTAGACACCATCTACAGCTTAGACTACTCATTTCTAGCAGGTAGTCGTCTTTAGTTGTCCGTTTTCTAGCCGTTTCACGGCTGTCCAAAACTAGGGTTTCGGGTGTTCGGGTTCAACCCGAACACACAAGGTCGTATGGGTGCGTGTGAGGTCTCTTTGCTTGTGTTTCATGTTTGTGTATGTTTGTTGAGTGTTTCTGGAGGTCCTTATGGTGTAAAACCCGTGTTTAGAGCAGCTCGGGGGCTGCTCAGCCCGACCACAGTCGCGATTCTGCAGATCAGGCGACTGGGTCATGCATGCGATTGAGCCGTGCGACTGAGTGGGTCGTGCGACTGAATCAGGCGTGTGAGCCAATCGCGCGACTGAGTTGTGCGACTAGGCATGTCGTGCGACTGAGTTGTGCGACTGAGTGTCTGTATGCGATTGAGTCATGCGTGCGAATGAATGTATGCGATTGAGTCATGCGTATGAGTATTGTGTGCGATTGAGTCAGGTGACCGACTGAAAGTGTGCGAATGTGCGTGATTCGCACGAATGGAGTCCAATCGCACGAATGAAGGTTCAATCATACGAAAGTAGCTAATTCGCACGATTGAAGGTTGATTCGTGCGTATGGAGGTTGAGTCGTGCGATTGGGTGTTGTGTGGTACGACTGAAGGCCAGTCATACGATGAAGGCTCAATCGTACGAATGAAGCTGATTCCACGATTGAGGGTTGATTCGTACGAATGGAGGTTGAGTCGTGCGTCTGGTCTTGTTATGCGACTGAAATTGTTGTGTTTGATCTCCTTGTGCGTGGTGTGAGTATGACGTGTGATGTTGAGGTAACATTAACATAATAAGCCATTGTTCGGCCACAAAGATTAAAGTCAACGCGAAAAAGGGCACAGATACTATTTTAAACAAATTGAACCGACGTTTTACAACGATCAACCGACTTATAACTATTGACACATATTCAATACTTCTTCAATAACAATGGGACTTTTACTTAAACATCATCATCAATGGCAACAATGTCTTGTACTTGGATCTACATAAGATCTAGTACGCATGTCAGTTTGTGTGCCCAGTCGATACGACCCGAACCGACCTATCATTATTATGCGCTTATAACAATATCATTAATGCTTTACAATAACTGTCAATAGGTGTTTGACTGTTTATTTGCATTCAACATTTGGATACATTGCTCATACATACTTACCACTTAACAAGTGAGTTTCGTGGCCCCTTTTTACGCTTATACAATATTTCAATCATTTACAACTTGGGGGAAAAGTATGCTTACTCATTTTCAATGCTGTACAACTTACATACATTTTACATACAAGGAATCAACGTGATACTGTGTTGCAAGTACTATTTGATACATGCTTGGGTCTGCTGTGTGGTTCTATCTTTGCAACTATTTAATTCCAGTGTGGGAACCGACGGTTAGGTATTGGTAGTACTACTGGGTTGACACCCCCACCCTTGTTTGATGGTATACTAGTTGGTACCATCAGTGGCCAGGAACGGGCCCTTGGGTGAATATATGCCGACAATTTCTTTGTGTACGTCACTAGGTTTGGTTGCAAAGCTCATGTCATGTGAATTTACTTGTGTATATAACTATATTCACGGTATTCCATTACGCTTACATTATACAGCATCACTTACATTTTATTACATAAACCTGCGAGCTCACCAACAATTATATTGACTGTTTTAAGCATATCTTTTCAAGTGATCATGCAAGTCCAGGAATGTAGGTGTGCTGCCTTAGTGGAGACCCTAGGATGCATTTTTGGGACTTAACATGTTTTGATAAACAATCTTTTGAACAATGTTAACGCTTGTAAACAATTATTATCTTTTGAAACTTGTTCCCGGGTTGTGGGAATTAACATTTACAATTACATCTTTATGTGATTATGTGTATCTTTATCATGTTGCTTATGGCTATGTTGTCGTGAACATTGACTAAACACGACACAAGTCCCCTTGTTGTCGGGTGTCGTCATGACACGCTTGTCATCATATATATATATTGCTCTCTATCGCTTACCATGTGTTATGACGATCCCGGTCTCGTTACATCCCCGTGTTTCCGCTTTTAGCGGGGGTGTGACAGATTGGTATCAGAGCCATTGGTTATAGAGAATTAGGCAATACGCTTGACCTAGACTATAACCTAGGAACCTTCATGTAGATTTGCATGCTAGGACTTTGTATGCATATTATATCTCGTGTATGTGTTCCTCGCTGCTTGATTGCTCATTTATTTGTTATGTGATCTTTCCACCCTATGAGAGAGCCCTTGTGCTCACTCTTTTATGGAATGCTTCTATTGAATCTTCTGTTCCCTCTGCGCGCCGAATTAGTTTATCAGATCCGGGTATTAAACCCGAAGAGATCTTCGCAGATCATGCTATTGCGCTTGACCTTGGACATTGAGATTAAACCTGAGGAGGCCTTGTCTGAAACCTCGAAAGAGGAGGAAATAGACAACCTCCGCTAGACTAAACGTGATTGTATACATGGACTTACAACTGTTGTGATGGATTATCACTGAAACATTATCAATTCATGGTGTGAGAACTGCACGAATTGCATGCGATGTGTGATGACAATAAGTGTGATATTGACATGAAATACTGGACTTGATGAGTGTTATGGATATACACTTTCAATTGATTTAAACTTATGTGCTTACTTTTCCATGATTAGAACATGCCGCCTCGAAGAGTTACCCGTAGCAATAGTGGCGGGAGTGAAGCCCCAAGGGGCAGAGGCCGAGGCAGGGGCAGAGCACCAAGAGCAAATGATGCTCCTGCCAGTAACAGTCAAGGAACAAGGAACGCCGACATGGCAGCTCTGATCGCTCAGCAATTGGCCGCACTGATTCCTACTATCGTGGCCCAAGTGAGCGGCGCACTCCAACAACACAACCCTCACGGGGATGGTGGCAACGATGATGGAGCCCATGGTGGGATCGAAACTGAGACAGGAAATGGAAACCCGACCGGAAATGAGAGCAACCAGGAAACCGGGAATGGTGGTACTGCCGGTATTGAGACTGGGGTGGTTAATGCTCGTCGGGGATGTTCGTACAAGGAGTTTGTGGCTTGTAAATTGAGGGAATTCGATGGGAAAGGTGGGGCAATAGCCCTAACCAGGTGGTTGGAAAAGATGGAGGCAATGATTGATATTAGCGAGTGCCTCGACAGTCAAAGAATCAAGTATGCCACTTGTTCACTACAGGGTAAGGCCCTAACCTGGTGGAACACCCAGGTTCAAGCTCGAGGACGAGAATCTGCGATGCAGATGTCATGGGACGAATTCAAGGCCTTGATCACTGAGGAATACTCCCCTCTCAACGAGATGCAGAAACTAGAGCATGAATTCTGGAATCATGCTATGGTGGGGGCAGGGCATGCAGCTTATACCGATCGTTTTCATGAGCTGGCAAGATTGGTTCCGCATCTGGTTACGCCGGAATCAAAGAGGATCGAGAGGTACATTTGGGGACTCGCGCCTCAAATTAGAGCGATGGTCACAGCAGCCGCGCCTCCTACTATTCAGAGCGCAATTCTGAAAGCTGGCGCTTTGACAGATGAGATGGTTAGAACTGGGGTTTTGGGCAGAGGAGCCGAGAAGCGAAAGGATGTTGGGGAATCGAGCCGGTCGAGTGCCAGGAAAGTTGAGAAGAGGGCTAAACTGACCAGGAATTTTGTGGCCGTGTCTCAGGCCCGGAGGGAGTATGTGGGGCCGCACCCCAAATGTGACAGGTGCCATTATCATCATCCCCCAGGGACGCAGTGCCGGGTATGCGCGAACTGTAGGCGCCCGGGTCATTTGGCGAGAGATTGTAGAACTGCGCCGAATCTTGTAGCACCCGTCAACGCGGTTAACCCCGCCGGGAATGCAAGGGCTTGCTTTGAGTGTGGGAGCCCTGATCATTACAGAAACCTGTGCCCCAGGCTGAATCGGGCACCGGGTCAACAGGGGAACAACCAGCAGCAAGTGATGGCCATAGCTGGGAATCAAGGCCCGACTACTCAGGGGAATGCAGCTCGGGGACGTGCATTCATCATTGGAGCCAATGATGCTCATCAGGACCCAAATGTTGTCACGGGTACGCACTTACTCAATCATCACTTCGCATCTATATTATTTGATACTGGAGCAGACAATAGTTTTATATCTTCTGAGTTTGTGCAATTGCTTGATTTGAGTCCTAGTAGGCTAGAAACTAGCTACTCTGTAGAAATGGCCAATGGTAGAGTTGTTCAGGCCGATGAGATTATTAGGAAGTGCTCGTTAACGCTGGAGGATCATACCTTTGAGATAGATTTGATACCCTTTGAGTTAGGAAGCTTCGATGTGATTGTGGGTATGGATTGGTTGTCGCAAAATGGAGCAGAGATTGTCTGTCGAGACAACGTAATACGTATCCCTATGCCAAACGGGGAAGTACTCAAGATTCAGGGAGAACGACCGGGTAAGAACTTAAAGCTTATTTCCTGCATGAAAGCACGCCAGAGTTTACGAAAGCAGTGCTACGCTTTTCTGGCTCATGTGGTCGAAAAGAAAGACGAAGACAGGAAACTGGTGGATATTCCAGTGGTACGGGATTACCCAGAAGTATTTCCAGATGACTTGTCTGGTTTGCCTCCTCCACGACAGGTGGAATTCCGTATTGAGTTGGTTCCTGGAGCTACACCGGTAGCAAAGACGCCATATCGACTAGCGCCGTCCGAAATGCAAGAGTTGTCTAGTCAGTTACAGGAACTACTGGAGAAGGGTTTTATTCGACCGAGTCATTCACCGTGGGGAGCACCGGTACTATTTGTCAAGAAGAAGGATGGATCGTTCCGTATGTGCATCGATTACCGTGAACTGAACAAGTTAACGGTGAAAAACCGATATCCTCTCCCCAGGATCGACGATTTATTTGATCAGCTGCAAGGAGCTTCGTATTTTTCAAAGATCGATCTTCGTTCTGGTTATCATCAGCTAAGGGTTTTCGAGGACGACATACCGAAGACTGCGTTCAGGACTCGTTATGGGCACTATGAGTTCTTGGTCATGCCGTTCGAATTGACTAACGCACCAGCTGTGTTCATGGATCTAATGAATCGGGTGTGCAAACCTTACTTGGATAAGTTCGTGATCGTGTTCATAGACGATATACTTATCTACTCCCGATCAAAGGAGGATCATGAAGAACACCTTCGGGCAATTCTTGGAGCTGCTACGCGAAGAGAAACTTTTCACCAAGTTCTCAAAATGTGAGTTTTGGTTGCGAGAAGTGAAGTTTTTGGGTCATGTGGTTAATGAGAACGGGATTCATGTAGATCCCGGCAAGATCGAAGCGGTGAAGAAATGGGATACGCCCCGGACACCATCAGAGATACGGCAATTTTTAGGATTGGCCGGTTATTATCGTCGTTTCATCGCGAATTTCTCAAAGATTGCACAACTGTTGACCCTGCTTACTCAGAAAGAAAAGAAGTTTGACTGGGGATATGCACAAGAGCAAGCGTTCCAAACGTTGAAAGACAAGTTGTGTAACGCGCCTATATTGTCTCTCCCAGACGGAACTGATGATTTTGTGGTGTACTGCGATGCGTCACATCAGGGATTGGGATGTGTACTAATGCAGAAGGATAAGGTGATTGCCTATGCTTCGCGACAGCTTAAAGTGCACGAAAAGAACTACACCACTCACGATCTTGAGTTGGGCGCTGTAGTATTTGCACTCAAAATTTGGAGGCATTACCTGTATGGCACCAAATGCATCATCTTCACTGATCATAAGAGCCTTCAACATATTCTGGATCAGAAGGAACTTAATATGCGCCAACGACGTTAGGTAGAGCTTCTTAGTGACTACGATTGTGAAATCCGGTATCATCCGGGGAAAGCTAACGTGGTGGTTGATGCTTTAAGCCGCAAAGAACGTGTGAAACCACTACGTGCACGAGCGTTGGGATTGACCATCCAAACCAAATTGAAAGCTTAGATCCAAATTGCACAGAGTGAGGCATTAAAAGAAGAAAACCTTGCGGGAAAAGAATTCCGGGGGTTAGATAAACAGATGATACGCAAGGACGACGGTATTCAGTACTTTATGGATCGCATATGGGTACCCAAATGGGGAGGTGTTCGAACCTTAGTCATGGATGAAGCCCACAAGACGCGATATTCTATTCATCCTGGTGCAGACAAGATGTATCACGATCTCAAAAATCTGTACTGGTGGCCAGGCATGAAGAAAGACATTGCCTTATACGTCAGCCAATGCTTGACGTGTTCAAAAGTCAAAGCTGAACATCCGACCGTGATAGCCGATTCACTTCACGATTTTGGCAGACACTACAGAAAGCGATGGGCACTCGGTTAGACATGAGTACAGCCTATCACCCTCAAACAGATGGCCAAAGTGAACGAACTATACAGACGCTAGAAGACATGTTGAGAGCATGTGTAATCGATTTTGGAGGTAGTTGGGATGCTCATCTACCGTTGATTGAGTTCTCCTACAACAACAGCTACCATACAAGCATTGGATGTGCTCCATTTGAAGCGTTGTACGGAAGGAAATGCAGATCTCCTGTTTGTTGGGCCGAAATTGGTGAAAGTCAACTAACAGGCCCCGAGATCATTCAAGAAACAACAGACAAGATTTTCCAAATCAAAGATCGACTTAAAGCCGCGCGAGATCGCCAAAAGAGCTATGCCGACAATCGTCGGAAGCCTCTAAAATTCAATGTTGGGGATCGTGTATTACTCAAAGTTTCCCCTTGGAAAGGAGTCGTTCGATTCGGAAAGAAAGGGAAGTTAGCCCCAAGATACGTTGGACCATTCGAGATCACTGAGAGAATCGGTCCAATGGCTTACCGGTTAAGGTTGCCACAAGAGCTTAGCGGTGTGCATGATACCTTTCACGTGTCCAACCTCAAGAAGTGTTTGGCCGATGAATCCCTTCACGTGCCAATCGAGGAAATCAAGATTGACGACAAGCTTCATTTTGTTGAGGAACCCATTGAGATCATAAATCGAAAGGTCAAGCAACTGAAGCGCATTAGGATACCTATTGTTCACGTAAGGTGGAATTCAAAACAAGGGCCTGAGTTTACATGGGAACGTGAAGATCAGATGAAACTCAAATATCCACATCTTTTCGAGGATGACACTCTTGGACCTAACTCCAGCTGAATTTCGGGACGAAATTCTCTCAACTGGGGGATACTGTGACATCCGTCACCTTAAGGTCCGTCAATTAACGTGATTGTCCGTTATCTATCCTTTGATCGATCATTCCTCGTCCTTATTTGACTCTTTATGTGGATATCATGTGTGCATTATTATCGTTGTGTGTGCATTCGTTATAATCCTATGTAAACCTTAAAAGACTTTTAAAACTTTCATTTTCGAAACCATCAAATATATCATCTTATATATATATATTAAATGTTTTTAACATAACCATTTCTTAAGTCATAATAACATTAAATGTACCTTTACAATTAATATAAAACATCTAATAAAGTCGTTTTTCAACCGAACCAAATTTGGGAAAACTCGGGGGTTAAGTGCAGGGACTAAACTTGTAATTTTGTAAACTTGGGCTGGGTATAAATACCCCTTACCAGCCCTAGAAACCCATTTTCACCATCTTCTTCATCTTCATCCTCTCTACACACAAAACCTTCATTCTAGCACCGAATCCTACCCGAGAGGTCTTGTTTTCTTCGTCTAGACACCATCTACAGCTTAGACTACTCATTTCTAGCAGGTAGTCGTCTTTAGTTGTCCGTTTTCTAGCCGTTTCACGGCTGTCCCAAACTAGGGTTTCGGGTGTTCGGGTTCAACCCGAACACACAAGGTCGTATGGGTGCGTGTGAGGTCTCTTTGCTTGTGTTTCATGTTTGTGTATATTTGTTGAGTGTTTCTGGAGGTCCTTATGGTGTAAAACCCGTGTTTAGAGCAGCTCGGGGGCTGCTCAGCCCGACCACAGTCGCGATTCTGCAGATCAGGCGACTGGGTCAACCATGCGATTGAGTCGTGCGACTGAGTGGGTCGTGCGACTGAATCATGCATCTGAGCCAATCGCGCGACTGAGTTGTGCGACTAGGCATGTCGTGCGACATAGTTATGCGACTGAGTGTCTGTATGCGATTGAGTCATGCGTGCGAATGAATGTATGCGATTGAGTCATGCGTATGAGTGATTGTGTGCGATTGAGTCAGGTGACCGACTGAAAGTGTGCGAATGTGCGTGATTCGCACGACTGGAGTCCAATCGCACGAATGAAGGTTCAATCGTACGAAAGTAGCTAATTCGCATGATTGAAGGTTGATTCGTGCGTATGGAGGTTGAGTCGTGCGATTGGGTGTTGTGTGGTACGACTGAAGGCCAGTCATACGAATGAAGGCTCAATCGTACGAATGAAGCTGATTCGCACGATTGAGGGTTGATTCGTACGAATGGAGGTTGAGTCGTGCGTCTGGTCTTGTTATGCAACTGAAATTGTTGTGTTTGATCTCCTTGTGCGTGGTGTGAGTATGACGTGTGATGTTGAGGTAACATTAACATAATAAGCCATTGTTCGGCCACAAAGATTAAAGTCAACGCGAAAGAGGGCACAGATACTATTTTAAACAAATTGAACCGACGTTTTACAACGATCAACCGACTTATAACTATTGACACATATTCAATACTTCTTCAATAACAATGGGACTTTTACTTAAACATCATCATCAATGGCAACAATGTCTTGTACTTGGATCTATATAAGATCTAGTACGCGTGTCAGTTTGTGTGTGTTATACGCGACCCAGTCGATACGACCCGAACCGACCTATCATTATTACGCGCTTATAACAATATCATTAATGCTTTACAATAACTGTCAATAGGTGTTTGACTGTTTATTTGCATTCAACATTTGGATACATCGATCATACATACTTACCACTTAACAAGTGAGTTTCGTGGCCCCTTTTTACGCTTATACAATATTTCAATCATTTACAACTTGGGGGAAAGGTATGCTTACTCATTTTCAATGCTGTACAACTTGCATACATTTTACATACAAGGAATCAACGTGATACTGTGTTGCAAGTACTATTTGATACATGCTTGGGTCTGCTGTGTGGTTCTATCTTTGCAACTATTTAATTCCAGTGTGGGAACCGACGGTTAGGTATTGGTAGTACTACTGGGTTGACACCCCCACCCTTGTTCGATGGTATACTAGTTGGTACCATCAGTGGCCAGGAACGGGCCCTTGGGTGAATATATGCCGACAATTTCTTTGTGTACGTCGCTAGGTTTGGTTGCAAAGCTCATGTCATGTGAATTTACTTGTGTATATAACTGTATTCACGGTATTCCATTACGCTTACATTATACAGCATCACTTACATTTTATTACATAAACCTGCGAGCTCACCAACAATTATGTTGACCGTTTTAAGCATATCTTTTCAGGTGATCATGCAAGTCTAGGAATGTAGGTGTGCTGCCTTAGTGGAGACCCTAGGATTGCATTTTTGGGACTTAACATGTTTTGATAAACAATCTTTTGAACAATGTTAACGCTTGTAAACAATTATTATCTTTTGAAACTTGTTCCCGGGTTGTGGGAATTAACATTTACAATTACATCTTTATGTGATTATGTGTATCTTTATCATGTTGCTTATGGCTATGTTGTCGTGAACATTGACTAAACACGACACAAGTCCCCTTGTTGTCGGGTGTCGTCATGACACGCTTGTCATCATATATATATATTGCTCTCTATCGCTTACCATGTGTTATGACGATCCCGGTCTCGTTACATCCCCGTGTTCCCGCTTTTAGCGGGGGTGTGACAGAAACCTTTCCTGAATCCTTCTCTTTTAACATTGTTTGCATAATGTGTGCTAGCGAGATTGTAGTAACAATCTTTGGCCATGTGATTTTGCAGACCACACATTATGCATGCAATGTTAGGGTTCTAGGAAGTTGAGGATTGCTGTTTCTTGTTCTTCTTCTCTTCATCAAAAATCTTTTCCTTTAACTTTCTGATTCTTTGGTAGGACAGGAGTGCTGGTACTACACCCCTTTCCTGAATCAAAGTTACCTACCACGTGGAATCCCGATGAGATGAATACACCCTTTTGCTTTGGGTCTATCTTCAGCTTGGACTCGACCACTTTCTTGGTAGTTTTTCTGGCTGCCTTAGCTCTGCTTCTTCTTGCTTTGGTGGTCAGGGTTTGATCATCATTGGTAGGAGAGGTTATAATTACCTGGTTCTTCCCTGTGATGGTCTCCATGGTTGCATCATTCTTTTACTCATAAGAAGGTGGGTCAGCAGATGGAACCTCTTGCTCTTCAGTACCATACCTTGGTTGTCTTATAGACTCATAGGAGTGTGGTGGAGCAATTTCATTGGTTCCCAACCCACCTTTGTTTTGGTAACAAAGTTTTGAGTGAGAGGATGATGCAACAATGGCTTGGAAGTTTTGCTCAGAAATAGCATGCTTCTGGCTTGAGCCTCAGCTGTTACAAGCTGGGCTTAAGCCTCAGACAATTTGGATATTAAATCCTTGATTTGAGTCTTATAGTTTGTGTGTTCATGTTTTAATAAGGACACATTTTTCTTTAACTCCCCAATTTTCTTTTGATAGTTAGATTCAGCCCTTTAAAAATCAGATTTTAAAACATTCAAAGACTCAATATCCGACTTAATCTCCATATTGTAGTCCTGATATAACTTAACCTTAGCAATACAAGCTGGAGTACATAGATGTTCATATACCTTATTGTCATCTGTTCCAACCATGAGTGCTTGAGCAGGAGTCACATCCTGTACCATAAAGCTCCAGTCAACTTCTTAAGCCATAGCAGTTGTCTTAGTTGACTTTCTAGTAGCCTTTGGTGTAGAGGGATGTGTGGAGGCCTGTGGGGTTCCCGGATTTGACTTGGGAGCCTTGAATTTCCTGGCAAAGTGACCAAGTTGGTTACAGTTGTAACATTTGGCCTTAGTTTTGTCAAACCCAAATTTTCTGTTGGTTGGGTTCTGGGGAAATTGCCTTCCAGTTCTCTTGAAGAACTTCTTTGCTCTATAGGTTAACAGAGTCATTTGTTGGACTATGTCCATATATTCCATATCATCTGCGCTGAAACACTCTGGATCATCAAAGCAGTACTGATAGTCACTAGAGTGCCTATTTCCTGAGACAAAGGCACAGCTGTCCTGAAAAGAACTTTGCTGAGCCTGTTGAGACCTTGGATTCAAAGGGAATGTAATGTATGGCCCAGAAGAACAGGATGGTTGCGGGGTGTATGTCAGGTACTGTTGAGGTTTGGGGGTCCTGAGCCTTCAGCAACCATTAAAGCATTGCTAGCAGGAAGACTCAAGGGTCTGCTTGTCTGATGGCCTCTCTTGCTCTCCATCTCTAAACGGTATCCGTCAAGGATGCCATAAAGTTCAGTCATGGTGAGGGTGTTCAGATTTTATGTCCTCTTGATAGAGACACAGTATAACATCCACTCATTAGGGAGTGCACTCATGAACTTTCTTGTGAGATCTCTTAGTTCAAGGGAAATTCCCACAGATTGAAAGGAGGAAATAAGATCCATATACCTGAAGTATTGCTGGCTGAGGGTCTCTCCAGCAATATAAGTGAAGTTTTCGAACTGTTGCTTCAGGGAATCCTTCTTGGAGTCATTGGAGCTGGAGTACATTTGAGCAAGTGCATCAAACAGTTCTTTGGCTGACTTGCAATGCTCAAACCCGACCACGATGGAGTTGGGTATTGCAGTCATTAGAACCGTCATGGCATTGCTGTCAATGTCTAGCTTCTTCTGGTCCTCATCAAAGTAGTCTTCAACACCTTTCTCTATCATGGCACCGTTTCCACCTGGAGCTGCCACCTTTGGTTTGTATGGGCCATTGATAATAGATTACCACATTTTGCTGTCTTGATACCTGATGAATCCTTCCATGCGTCTGCTCCATGATCTGAAGTTTTCAGGGTGATGATGGGTGCTTTAGTCATTGTCCCCATCTTTACTTCAGACTTTTGGTTGAGGGCCATTTTGAGTGTGGTGTAAGGAGGAGTGAAAAACAGGTTGATTTGGATGGTAAGATCTCACAATCAAGAGCCTAAAAAGCTCTGATACCAATTGCAGGATCGGTTTTTTAAGGATTCCTATAAGTCTGATGCAGCCAAAACATCCAAAGTCTCTCTGCATGCATGCACTGAAGAACATAAGTAGAAATGCTTCGGAAGTTTTACACCTTGCACTAGAAATATTCTAAGTGTAAAATCTTTCAAAGCCAAGACCAACATCTTCCAAAGCCAAAAGTGAAGTCTTCCGAAGCTTCAAAGACAAAGTCTTCCGAAGCCAAAGAGTGAAGACAGATTTATTCCAAAGACTTTTAAAGACATGCTTTTATCTGATGTACTTTACCATAAAGTTGGACCACCTTTCCGCTACAACTCTGTTAAGTCGCCAACTTACATGAGTTGGTGAAGAGGTACATGCTTTTGGTAACTATACATTGAGGTCTTGAGTCTTTGCTTTCTACTTTATGTACTTTTATCTTTTTTGTAATATATTAGGATGTGAGCTATGGCATATCATAGTCACTAGTCAAAAGGCAATCTGCCTTTTGACTCTACATTTGATTTTGTGTGTTGTCTAGTCTTATGTATCTAGCTGACCTTCAAAGTATGGCCGGCTGTAGGATGTAATATATGTATTTCAAGTACTTGTAACTTTTATGTATGTTTTGTAACATTTGTAATAGAACTTGAGAAGCAATATACAGCATTCTTGAAAACCAATTACTTGTATTGTTTGCTATCTTGTTGTGTCTCATTCTTACTTGTGTTCTTAGCATCTTTCACTAAAGTTAACCAGTTCCCTATTTGATCTCTTAAGTGTTCTAAGTAACTCTCCTCCGTGTGTTGTTGTGTTGTAAGTGCATACCCTTCAACGGTCCTGCATTTGGTATCAGATCCATTCCAGGCTCTTGATATAAGATCTCACCATCTTAAGATCCCTCACACACAAAAAATACTTAACAACTCAAATGGCAGCTATTACCAAAGCGGATATGGAAACTAGAACTATGACAAAGTCTCCACTGATCATTCCTGAAGACTTTGATACTTGGTGTCAAATAATGGAAGGCTTCATCAAGTCTTAAGACTCCAAGATGTGGGATTCTGTTGTTGAAGGACCTTACATACCAAGCACCACTTTTGCTACTGGTGGTGGTATGATTCCAAAGGTTGTGGCTGATTACTCTGAAGAAGACAGGAAGAGAATAGAGATTGATCAGAAAGTAATGACAGCCCTTCAAACTGCTCTTCCAAACTCCATCTACAGAGGCTAAGAAGTGCAAAACTGCCAAACAACTATGGGAAGCACTGAAGCTGATGTATGAGGGGTCTATTGAAGCAAAGGAGAACAAGAAGTATCTCCTAAAGCAGCAGTTTGAAAAATTCACCTTTAAGGTAGGTTAAACCATGACTCAACAATACTTCAGGTATGTTGAGATTATGGATACTCTAATAGATGTTGGAGTAACTCTTGAGACCGGTGACATTGTAAGGAAGTTTATGTCCTCTCTTCCTAGAAAATGGACACATTACTGTGTTGTTATCAAGAGGACTGAGAACCTTAAGACTCTTACTCTTACAGAGTTGTATGGTATTCTTAGTAGCTACTAGATGGAGATGAACATGCAAAACTCATCTGGTAACTCCAGCAATCAACTGAGTTCAGCCCTCCATATGGTTGAAAGGGAAAGCATTGAACCACAACATCATCTTATATGCTACCCTGACAACTCACAAAAGGGCCCTTTCATCACCTTCCCAGAGACTCCAAGAGAAAGCTACACTCAAAGAAGTCCTTTCCAAGAGATAAGTTCTTCTCATGCTTTTGTCTCTGCTGATCAAACCACAGGCAACTTTCTCTTCACCCTTAAAGATTTGGACTGTATCCATCCAGATGATCTGGAGTACATGGAGATAGTCTAGCAAATGGCTCTTCTCACTCACAGAGCCAAGAAATCTACAAGAGGACAGGGAGAAAGTTTCCAAGCAATGCAGCCAGTGGAAAGTTTGGGCTGGATAAAAGCAAAGTAAAGTGTTACAACTGTAACCAGATGGGACACTTTGCAAGGGAGTGTAAGGCACCAAGGACAAATGGTGGCCAAGCACAAACCAGACCAAACTACACTGAGAAAGCCCCTAGAATGAGAAGCCAAAGCAGCAAGCTGCAGTTGCTGTTGAAGAAGGAGGCTTTGACTGGAGCTTTCAGGTAGAAGATGCATCTACAAACCAAGCACTCATGGAAGACCACGATGAAGCCAAGGTATTGGAACATCTTTGTACTCCTGAATTCATTGCTAAAGTCAATAGATACAGGTCCTATAACTTAGAAATGAGATTTGATCTTGAGTCCTTAAATATCTTAAAAGCTTATTTTAAAAGAGCTGAAAATGATTATAAACTAAAGATAAAGGACTTAGAGAAAACCATTTCAACTCTTAAACATGAGCACACAAATTACAAGACTCAGATCAAAGATCTCATTACTAAGTTAACTGAATGTCAGGCTGAACTTGTGATTAACAAAGCCAAGGCAGAAAAATGTGTTCTTGAAGAAGAGACCTTCAAGAAAATAATATCCTCATCCTTGCATGCAAAAGTTTGTTATCAAAATAAGCAGGGACTGGGATCTTGTGAGATAGCTCCTCCATACACAATCTTGTCTGTAAGATCTCCTAGGTGTGGAACTTTTGAAGATGAGCTTCCCCTCATAGATCCTGTGACTGAAGAGGATGAAGAGGAGATGGTGGAGAATGGCTCTGAGAAGAATGAAGAGGAGCAATCTAAGAAGGGTCACCATCCCTCTGAGGAGAGCAAAGCTGTTGGGATGACCAAGTCAAGGAGAAAGAACTTGATTAGGAAGGCCAAAACAAAAGTCCAAAAAGGCTCAAGAGATCAAGGCCACCTTTAATTCTGCACAGAAACAAGTCTTCATCTCTGCAGGATTTGAAGTGGTGAAGGTTTAAGACACCAACTTGAACTCCATCAACAAGAGTTTTGGTTCATGTCCAAATCATTCCATCATCAAGAAGAAGGCTGATCAGCTGTGCACCACTGCTGTACAACCTGAACCATCCAACTCCAAAGGTAGTTCTATCCCCACAAGAATTGTCATAGCATCTGCTAAGATAAAGTGGGAGAAGGAAAGTGATCAAGTTCAGCCTTGTTCACAAAAGAAAACTCCTAGAAGGAAGAAAATGGACTATGTTATGTGTGGGAGTGTTGGACCAAAAGAACCAATGAGCCAGATCAGAAAAACCTTTAAGTCCCACAGACATCATAACAACTGAAGTGGTCTACAACAGCTGAAGACAAAGTCTGAAGACAACAGCTGAAGACAAAGTCGGAAGACAAAGTCTGAAGACAACTGCTGAAGACAAAGTCTGAAGACCAAGTTCTCAGAAGTTGTCACAACAGCTAAAGTAGTTCTTTTCAGTAGTTGTGATGGTTTACTTTTCAGTAGTTAGTAATCAATAGTTTTATTTTATGTAAAACATCTGAAGTTCTTACACTTCAGATGTTATAACTTCAGTAGTTGTAATTTTAGCTTGTACTTAGCTTTTTGTGAAGGTGTCCTCAATTGTTGTGGACATCTTCAGTAGTTTAGTCTACTTTCAGTTGTTTGTATAAATCAGTTAGATGTCACTATCAAGTGACATCAGCTGATGTCACATTCCTTTATAAAAGGAATGTTGACCTAATTGTTTTGGTAGAGAAGCTTATGCGTGAATGAAAATACTCTCTTTGCAGAAAACTCTCTCTATAATCGTCACTGTTTGATTGAATATTCATATTATTCTTGCTTAAATTTCGTCTAATTCTTGTTCTATTCCGCTGCAAATGTTAATCTAATTGATCAAACTAGATCCCGATCCTTTCAAATGGTATTAGAGCTGGTTAATCATTGATCGATTTAACAATTGATCATTGAAACTGCTCTTTTGATATCTAAGTTTGATCGAATTAGCAAATTTGCAAGAATTGGTTATAGAGTTTGATTTTCTGTTGCTTCCGGTGAATTAATTTGAGATTTGTCTTGTTTCAAACTGAGTTGTTGAGTTTTTGAGCTAGATTTGTTAAAATTTCTTTGAACCTGTTTGAATCGGTGAAAATGGCTACATCAATCAGTGATCCTCACAATACTGGCTCCTCAACAAAGCCTCCGATACTTGTTAGGAGTGAGTATAACATATGGCAACGCCGAATGCTCCATCACCTGTCTGTCAACAGTTCAGGTTGTTGGAAATCTGTGGTTCATGGACCATATAAGCCTATGGTGAGTAATCCGGAAACCAATGAGATGGTTCCGAAGAAGAAAGAGCAATACTCAGATGAAGATCTGAAACTGTTTGAAATTGATGCTAAAGCCCATGGAATTCTGGCCATGGCACTGCCTAATGAAATCTATTCTGGACTTATGCATCATGAAACTGCTCATGATCTCTGGATTGCTCTGAAAGAACAATTTGGAGGAACTGATGAGGTCTTGGCAAACAATAGAGAGATCCTTGCCCAGCAATATGAGACATTCTCTCATAGAAAGGGTGAGTCACTGACTGAACAGTTTGAGCGATTTTCCTGTTTGATATCTGAGCTGAAAATGGTTAAACATGAATATACAAATAGTCAGATGAACAACAGATTCCTCAGATCCCTGCCTGAGAGATGGGACACATATACTATTGTCCTACGCTCCAGTGCAAATCTGGACAATCTATCTCTCACCCAACTTCATGGGAAACTGTTAACATTTGAAAGAGAGATAGAACAGAAAAGGAAACTGGCTTCATCTGGGAAGCTCACTGATGATTTTGTACCAGGGAATACTGCTCTGGTTGGTCATGAGTCAGAATATGCTGCATCAGAAAGTTCTTATGAAGAGCATATAGATTTCTCTTCAAACAGTGGAGATCATGCTTTTGTTGGTGTTGATAGTAATTCAGGGTGTAGTAGTGATAATTTGTGCTTTTTGATGGATGATTTGAAAGGAAATGCTGATGATGATCTGGAAGAGATGGATATTTTGAGCCAAATGGCATTAATCAATATCAGATCTCAAAAATTTTACAAAAGGACAGTAGAAAATTTCCTGGTCTCTCTGGAAAAACCAAAGTTGGTTTTGACAAGAGCAAGTTGAGGTGTCACAAGTGCCATAGACTTGAACATTTTGCAAGAGATTGTAGATCATCTGGATCTAACTCTTCTGCACCCTTTGTGACCTTTCCATGCAATAGCTCACAAAACAAAGGGCAAACTTCTACCAGTTCTGATCATCATTCACAAATTCAATCATCTCCTGCATTTTTTGTCCCTCAAGGTCCAATGCCATATCCTTATCCCTGTTTTTACATGCCTCAGTCCAGTCAGGTTCCAGTACCCATAGCTCAACAACCACATGCCCTACCTGATCCTCAACCATCTCAATAAAATCAACAATCTCAATCTCAATCACATCAAAGCTTTTTCACACCTGAAGTTGTTGACTGGAGTAGCTTACCAGATGATTTTTCTGGTTATCCTGAACAATTGTTTTCTTGTGCTAGTCAACATGGTGGTGAAAATCCTTTTGGAAATCTTGCTCTTATGGCCCTGGAGTCTACTGATGGTTCATGCTCAAATGCTTCATCATCACAGGTACCACAGGTATCTTCTGAGGCTAAGGCCAAGTTGTGTTCTGAGTCATGCATAGCTGCTTTTGTCTCAATTAGAGAAGCAAATTTAGCTTTAATTAATCAAAATCTTGACCTAGAGAAAGTGATTTCCAAAAGAAAAGCTGAGTTTGAGTCTGTCTTAAATGAAAAAGATGATGAGATTTACAAATTAAAATGCCAAATCACTGATGAAAAGGCAAAGGTAGAGGTCATTTTAGAGAATCATAAGAATCTCAAAGAAACACTTGCAGCTACTCAAGTAAATTGTGAACGCTGGGTAACATCCTGCAAGGGGTTTGAAATGCTTCTCAGCAAGCAAACAGCTTCAAATGTGAAGTTTGGGATTGGGTATAATCACACTGTACCTCCTACAGATTTTACTCCCAAGATAGAAGTAAAATCTGAATGTGAAAGCAATTCCCAAACCACATCATCATGTGTCTCATCCTCATGTGATAATCCAAAATCAGAGGATGAAGTCAGTATTAGTACCTCAGCTAATCAATCTGCTGATGGTCTCACTGCTGATAAACACATGATCAAAGAAAAACTGAGCACTTCAGGTGTTGTCCCATAAAGTATTCAAAGTACTGAAGGGCAAGTAACAACACCTGAAGAGCATTTCAAACTAAATGAAAACAAACATGGTTTGACAACTGCTGAAGAGTCTATCAGAAAAATCCAAAAGTACTGATAGAAAACTTCTGAAGAACAAACCTTCAGGTGTTACAAATCCTTTAGTACTTAACATAAGTACTGAGAGAAAGAAAGTACTGAAGAACACACCTTCAGTAGTTTCATCTTCTTTAGCAGTTGAACAACAGAAGATGAAGAAAAAGCCATGTGAAATATGTGGTCTATTCAATCATCTCACTGATGAATGTTGGTACAAAAAGGGTTCCAAATTCAACAAAGATAAAATAATTAAAAAGAAAATTAATAAAATGAAAGATGAATTTAAAACCAAGTTTGTACCACAAACATCTCAATCTGATAACCCAAAGTTCTTACAAAAATCTAAAAAGAAGGAAGGGGTTTATCATAAAACAGCTGAAAGTATTCCTCATGGAATATCAAAACACCAGACTAAGTCTGTGTCTTTCAAAAAGGAGGACATGGTGAGTCACAGGAACAAATCAAAAACAAGTACTGATGTGTCTGCTGAACTGAAGGCTTTAACAACCAATCAGACACAACTTGTTATGATGGTTCAACATCTGTTGGGGAGAGTTAACCAAATAGATGTACCTGTGATTAAACCACTGAAAAGAAAAACTAAGCCAAAATCAAAGAAAACCTTTTCAGCACCATCTCCACCTTCAAAGGCTGTTAATCATGACAAATCAGTTAGTATAAAATCTGTTGATGAGAACAGACCCAAAACCAAAATGGTTTGGGTCTCAAAAGCTAACTAGTTTCTTGTGACAAATGCAGGGTTCTTCAGCATGCCATAGAAGCATCTGGTATGTGGACAGTGGAGGATCTATGCATATGACATGGAGCAGTTCTCTTCTTCATGACTACTCTCAAGGAAAGAAGGGATTTGTATCTTTTGGTAATGATGCTAAGGGTTACATCATCGGCAAAGGCTTTGTGTCAAATGGTGAGATAAGATTTGATGATGTTAACCATGTGGAGAATCTCAAGTACAACTTGTTGAGTGTCAGTCAAATGTGTGATAAAGGGCATGTTGCACTTTTCACCAGCCAGAACTGTCGGATTCTGTCTTCCAATGTTTTGAGAATGATTGACAAGATATTGGATGAATATACTCTCCTGAAGGCCAACAGGATTGGAAGAGTATATGCCTTAGACTTATCAAAGATAATTGATCTAAAAGGCCATCCATGTCTGTTCTCCAAGGCCTCTCCTCAGGAATCTGAACTATGGCACAGAAGGCTTGGTCATGTGAATCTTAAAAACATGAACCAGCTTATCCATCATGGTTTAGTGAGAGGTCTGCCATTAAAGGAGTTCAAATGTGATGACAACTGTTCTGCTTGTTTAAAAGGAAAGCAACACAAAGTATCATTCCCTCCAATAGAAGAACCAAAGTCCACTGCCTGCTTGCAATTACTGCATATGGATCTTTTTGGTCTAGTAAGAGTGATGAGCATGGCAAAGAAAAAATACTGTCTGGTAATTGAGGATGATTATTCCAGATTTGTATGGACCTTCTTCTTACATTCAAAAGATGAGGCGGTTCAAATCATCATCTACTTTGTGTTGTATGTGGAAAAGCAGTATTCCCTTCAAGTCAAGTGTGTGAGGAGTGATAATGGCACAGAATTTAGAAACCACACACTTGATGAATTCAATTTATCTAAGGGAATCAAGAGGCAGTATTGCATTCCAAGAACTCCTGAACAAAATGGAGTGGTGGAGAGAAAGAACAGGACCCTTATTGAAGCCGCAAGGACAATGTTGGCTGATTCTGGTTTGCCACTAACCTTTTGGGCTGAAGCTGTCAACACAGCTTGCTATGTGCAAAATAGAGTGTTAGTAAATCAGAGGTTGATGAAGACTCCTTATGAGTTGTTACATCATTTGGCCCCTCTGATTTCCTTTTTTAGAGCATTTGGGTGTCCCTGATATATTCTTAACACAAAGAATCCACTTCAGAAGTTTGAATCAAAGGTGGATGCAGGGTACTTTGTTGGGTATTCATCTACTTGCAAGGCATTAAGAGTTTTTAATTGCAGAACAAAGATAGTTGAAGAAACCTTGCATGTAAAGTTTAATGAATCTCCAAAGGACAAAATCCCACAAAACCCTGTGGAGTTATTTGATTTGGACATACTGCAATATGTTCCTTATCAGTCTCCAGCTGTTGCAGATTCTGAGAATCCATCATCTCCTGCAACTAGTCATCCATCTGGTGGTATAAATGCAAGGTTTAGTGATCACCTGCCTGAGTCTACTAACCTTGATGTTCCTGTAGCTTCAGCAGTTCCATCCACAACAAATACTGATGAGATCTCTGAATCCTCTACTTCATTTGAATTGCCATCTCATTCTAGGTTTCAAGAGTCTGAATCAACATCTGTTGCTACTGAATCTCTTATAAACACTTGCACAGATCTTATTGAGTACCAAGAACTGAAGAATCACCCCATGTCTTAGATCATTGGTGACATCAATGCTGGTGTTTCAACTAGACGTCAATTGTCCAATTTCTGCTTTTATGCTCTCTTCATCAGTCAGCAAGAGCCAAATAACTATCATATTGCATTAAGAGACAATGGATGGGTTGAAGCCATGCATCTTGAGCTTCTTCAGTTTCAAAAGCAGCAAGTGTGGGAACTGGTTCCTCTACCCCAAGGTAAGTGTGCAATAGGCACTAAATGGGTGTTTAGGAATAAAACTGATGAAAAAGGTCAAATTGTCAAGAACAAGGCCAGACTGGTTGTACAGGGGTTTTCACAAGAAGAAGGTATTGATTATGATGAAACCTTTGCCCCTGTAGCCAGACTGGAGGCAATCAGATTGTTCTTAGCTTATGCTGCTTTCCATAATCTTAAAGTTTTTCAAATGGATGTCAAAAGTGCATTGTTATATGATAAAATAAAAGAAGAAGTGTATGTGTGTCAACCACCAGGTTTTGAAGATCATAAACATCCAGATTGGGTGTATAAGCTTGATAAAGCTCTTTATGGGTTAAAACAAGCTCCCAGAGCCTGGTATGATACACTGTCTAACTTTCTTCTTCAAAACAATTTCATTAGAGGCTCCATAGATAAAACTTTGTTCATTAAAAAAGTAGGCATGCATAAGCTCCTTGTTCAAATTTATGTAGATGATATTATTTTTGCATCTTGTAATCCACAGTTGTGTGATGCCTTTACTAAGTTGATGCAACAAAAGTTTGAATGAGTGCCATGGGAGAATTACAGTTCTTTCTGGGTTTGCAAATCAAACAAATGGTTGATGGAACTTTCATTCATCAGTCAAAATATACAAAGGATTTGTTGAAAAAGTTTGATTTACAAAATTGTAAGCCCTGTTCTACTCCCATGTGCAGCTCCACACAACTGGATGCTGATCAGAAAGGTAAAGCAGTTGATGAAACTCTTTACAGATGTATGATTGGTTCCTTGATGTACCTTACAGCTTCTAGACCAGACATTATGTTTGCAACTTGTGTCTGTGCTAGATTTCAGGCTGCACCTAAAGTATCCCATATGATTGCAGTCAAAAGGATCTTTAGATACTTGCAAGGAACTCAATCTCTAGGACTTTGGTATTCCACTGTGTAACATCTCGTATTTTCGTTAATTAAAAGTTAATTTCTATATGGTTTATTATTGCAAGTTATGGAACTAGATGGTCTTTTATTGTATAATTTTTGTTTAAGTTTTAAACTAAGTAAACAACAAAATGGTAGCAATCATATAATAACATTAATAATGATATTGATAGTAATAATAACGATAATAATTATAATTATAATAATAATGAATGAGTAATAATAATAATAATAATAATAATAATAATAATAATAATAATAATAATAATAATAATAATAATAATAATAATAATAATAATAATAATAATAATAATGATAACAATAAAAACTTATAAAAATTATAAAACTTAAAAAGATTTGAAACTTGAAAGTCATGGGGTTAGTTTTGTCAACTTTAAAACTTTAAAAGGAAGTTTTAATGCACAAATTAATAAAACTAAAAACCTAAGGGACTAAATGTGTAAATTAATAAAAACCCAAACACCCGCCCCTTGTACCCCGCGTTTCCGGCCACCGGCCGGCGAGGCCACCGGCCGGCTCCGGCCACCTTTTAAAACATCAATTTGCTATCGATTCTTGTTCCCGAAACCATCCCGAACCGCACTAGAACACGATTCGAACCCAAAAGTCGCAATTAAACGCAAACAAACGTCGGTTTATGGGTTTAATCGAACAAGTAACCGAAACCTTTAAGTTCGTACCCGTTCAGGCATTAAATCACAATAATAATCGAATTAATTCAACATGAACCACCTCCTATCTATCTCTAATCGATTACAACGTTCAATTTCATCTGAAATCCACAAAAATTACACCTCCGATCCCTTTCACCACCGCGACCTGCAACTTGATCGAACACCATCTTCCGAGCTTCAATTAACAAAATTCGCAAAGGGCTTTTCATCTGGATCATCACACGAAGCTATCTGCAAGTTTAATTTGATTTCCATTGTCGTTTGAACGTTGAACCAGTCGAACGTGTGTCGCGACCTGTTCTTCATTAGAATCACCTTCAATTCGAATTGATTCGGGTAAGTTAATACATCATTGAGTTCGATTTGTTGAGGGGAACAAAAGCCCCAAACCTAATCGGATTCACAATGACGTTTTGATCTTCAATTTGGAGCAATTTGTTCTAGGGTTCATATGTGATTTGGGGGAAAAGTTTTAGGTTGATATTTGATAAATGGAACCTGAGATTTTGCAGGCACAGGCTACCCAGCCTAATGGTTTCACATTCACATATAGAACTTAAGGTCATGGGTTCGAACCCCATGCCCTGCAGTTTTTTTTTAAAAAGGCTTTTTCAGCCTTATTTTAAATGTGAAAAATCTTTAAAAAAATATAAAATGATTTTTACAAACTCCAGATATTTTTATAATTAGCTAAATTATTTTCTGTAAATTTATAAATACTCTAACATTTTTTTGCTATATTTTTAAATATTATCAAACATATATTAATACTTAGTGTATTTTTATAAAAAAATATATAAATTTTGAAGAATAGTTTAAATTACTCACTCATTATTTAGTCACTATATATTTTAAAATGATTAATCATGATAATTATAGGACTAAAAAAAAACGTTTATATATATTTTGTAATCAAATATCACAAATTATTTATAAAGGATTTAATTCCTTTAAAATTTTATAAAGAGTGTTTTACTAAAGAATTCACAAATCTTATTTATTTTTAAATCCCCAAATTCTAATACCCTAGTTCACGTTAACTCGTTAATCATATATTAACTTAAATCTTGTAATATTTATATATTTAGGTGCCTTGTGACGTGTTACCTTGGAACGGCTTATATTATTTTTATTGATCCTCATTATATACTTGTTTGACATGTGAGTTTTCCTTGTCCCCTTTTTTATAATTTCACACATATTTGGGGTGAAACATGATGCTTATATTACATACACGTTTAAACTTTTGAGACTTGTAATGCACATGCAATTCTACTTATTTATGGTCATGGTTATTTGTGTTTTGTGAGTGTTTATATGAGATACATTATTTGTTTACAATCATTAACTATTGCTAGCCTGGCGACGTCTTAGATCTTTGGGCCTGACAAGCCTATTTGGTGCTAAAGTCGAGGTATTGCCGACTCCTAGGGGCCGTACGCTTGTGCACTAGGGAACCAAATACACTTAGCCAATCTTATATACTTGTAAGTCGAGGTTTGGTTGTAACGATATGTGTTCTATAACCTTACTAGCTTATAATCCATGACATGAATTGCTACTTGTAATCTTATTATGTATGAAAACTTGGAAACTCACCAACTATTTTTAGTTGACTCGTTATTTTCATCATGTTTCAGGAAATCCCCAAGTTTAAAGTGGACATTTGAAGCTTGCAATAAAACTAGGATTTGGACCTAGTTAATAAACAAAATGAATATGTTTGTTATTTCATGTTGAAACTTATTTCATTATTGAGACTTATGCTTGTAATGTAATTTTGAGACTTATGTTTAATATATTTGAATTTAAATATAGCGTTATGTGGCTGTGAACAATCTTAACCCTCACACCTCGACGTTTCCGCCGTCAAGGTTGGGGTGTGACAGATTGGTATCAGAGCCCATAACTATAGGGATTTAGGTTATTAGAAATGGTGACCTAGACTATAGCTTATGCATGAACCTCTTAGAATAATATTTATATTCTTGGTAATATATATATTGTTGCATGCTACATAATGCTATACTTTACTTATGTGCAACTTGATGCCTTAGCATAGGTTTGCCTTGTAATTGTTTAAACTTAGTTACTCGTCTCCCTAAACTTACCTTTTGACACTTGGACTCTCCCCGAAAAATGAAACTTCTTAATCTTATTCTCGTCGACACGTGGAATTGTATACTTATGCTTATGACTTTGATCCTTAGACTTATGTCTAATCTATGTAAAATCTCATCAAGGTTTTGATTTCATGAACCTAAGATATTTGTGTGACACATAGACACCTGTATTCTGGATTTCCTGGCAAAAGGCCCTCGGGCTAAGGCAAGCATATCGCATAAATCCTACGGGACTAGTTATGCTTACCTGGGGACTTCTGGGATGAGTGATAAACTATGGTCAACATACACAAATTTCTAAGGCAAGTGGGTCAACTTACCTTGACGTGTCAACGTTTCCAAATGGTAATGCGTTACCAAATGGAACCATTCCATGTGCCTTACAACTTTTGCCTTATCCTTGTTGAACTATGACCCTTGTTATTCCAATTCTCGTATCTAACTCATTTTGTATATTCCAGCATGTCTCGTCATCATGGAAAACGTGGAAGTTCCGATCGTAAACTAGCCGCCATGATTGCTCGTCAAATGGCTGCTGTCATCCCGACCATGGTTGCTGAACTTAATAGCACCTTACTGACCAATGGTAGCAACAATGGTAATGGTCATGGAGAGAACAGCAACAACCAAAATGGGAACAACCAAAACGGGAACAATCGAACCTGCACCTTCAAACACTTTAGTTCTTGCAAGCCCACTAGTTTTAGTGGCAAGGAAGGAGCCACTGGTCTTCTTGAGTGGTTCGAAAGCATGGAGAATACCTTCATCAACTGTGAGTGTCCCGAGGCACTCAAGGTTCGTTATGCTACTAGTGTGCTCCAACAAAGGGCACTTACCTGGTGGAATAGCGAGAAGAGAAACCGTGGACCCGAAGCTGTGCAAGCACTTACTTGGGAGGAGTTCAAGAACATCGCTATCGCGAAGTTCTGCCCACGAAGTGAGTTGCAAAAGTTGGAGGAGGAATTCTGGAACTTGAAGCAAAATGATGGTGATCATTTGGCCTACTCAACTAGGCATCATGAGTTGAGTTTATTGCTGCCTCACATGGTCGACACTGTCCCCCGCAACATCGAGAAGTTCATTAAGGGTGTACCACCCCAAATTCAAGATGCTGTGGTGGGTAGCCGACCCACAACTTTAGAAGAAGCCATTACTATCACCGCTCAACTCACCGAGAACCATATACGAGCGGGCACCATGTCTGTGAAGGGTGCAAAGAAAGTAGAGAAGACGGCTACCGAGGCTGTTAAAGAAACAAAAGCTGAACCGTCTTACAACAACAACAACAACAAGAAGCGCAAGTTCACACCGGCGCGCAATTATGCTGTGGCTGCACCCAAACAACCCCAAAGACAACTTGTACCTGCGGCTGCACCTGTGGCACAAGTGCCTGGGGCTAGGGCTTATGCTGGTCCTCAGCCTATGTGCAACATTTGTAGGTACCATCACCCGGGAAATCAACCATGCCGAATCTGTACATTATGCGGTAAATATGGTCACTTGGTGGCAACTTGTCACCGTGCACCTAACAACAACGCCGCCGTGGTCACAAATCGTGTTTGCTACAACTGTGGGGAACCTGGTCATTTTCGCCCACAATGCCCCCGTCTTGTGGGTAATGTTCCACAAGCCCGTGGTCGTGCTTTCAACATCAACGCGAATCAAGCACAAGCAAACAACGATGTGGTGAATGGTATGTTCACTTACCTTTAACTTTTGTGACCTAATTCATTTCATGTGTTGCCTATGTCGTTAAATACCCTTAAAATTGAACAGGTATGTTCCTTATTAATAAAACTTATGCCTATGTCCTATTTGATTCTGGAGCCGATAAGAGTTTTGTTTCGTTAGAGTTTGAATCCATACTTGCTAGGCCACATACGAAACTAGAAAGACCTCTTACTGTTGAAGTCGCCGATGGAGAACCGATCACCGTTGACATCGTTATTCGTGATTGCATCTTAAGCCTTGACACGCATGATTTTCTTATCGATCTTATCCCTATGAAACTTGGAAGTTTCGACGTCATCATTGGTATGGATTGGTTAGCCAAACACCATGCCGAGATCATTTGTTTCGAGAAGTGCATTCGCATACCGTTACCCTCTGGAGATACTTTGAAAGTGTTCGGTGAAAAATCTTCCAAAGGGCTTAAACTCATGTCTTGCACTCAAGCCCGAAAGTGCTTAAGCAAGAAGTATATGGCCTTCTTGGCTTACGTGGTCAACACGAAAGTCAAAGGGAAAGAACTTAAGGATGTCCCTATCGTACGAGACTTTCCTGAAGTATTTCCCGATGACCTTAGTGGTTTACCTCCCGTGCGTGAAGTCGAGTTTAAAATTGACTTGATACCGGGAGCAAACCCCGTGGCTAAATCACCATATCGACTTGCACCATCGGAAATGCAAGAACTCTCTAGTCAACTTCAAGAGTTATCCGAGAAGGGCTTCATCCGTCCTAGTTCTTCGCCTTGGGGTGCACCTGTACTATTCGTGAAGAAGAAAGATGGAACGTTTCGTATGTGCATCGATTATCGTGAGCTTAACAAGCTTACCATCAAGAACCGTTATCCTCTTCCTCGTATCGATGATTTGTTTGACCAACTTCAAGGAGCTGCTATTTTCTCGAAGATCGACTTACGTTCTGGCTATCATCAATTACGAGTCCATGATGATGATATCCCAAAGACCGCTTTTCGTACTCGTTATGGGCACTACGAGTTTATGGTGATGCCTTTTGGTTTAACCAATGCTCCTGCTGTCTTCATGGATCTCATGAATCGAGTATGCAAGCCTTATCTAGACAAGTTTGTGATTGTTTTCATTGACGACATACTTATCTATTCCAAGTCCAATACCGATCATGAACTGCATTTGAGATTGGTTCTTGAGTTGTTAAAGAAAGAGCGATTGTACGCGAAGTTCTCGAAGTGTGATTTCTGGCTCGAGGAAGTTCAATTTCTAGGACACGTGGTGAATAGCCAAGGAATTCACGTTGATCCTGCAAAGGTGGAAGCTGTGAAGAATTGGTGTGTTCCTACAACTCCTACCGAAGTTCGTTCTTTTCTTGGTCTTGCTGGTTATTATCGGCGATTCATTGCCAACTTCTCGAGGATCGCGAAACCGCTCACTACTTTGACACAAAAGAATAAACTATTCGAGTGGGGTCCCGAGCAAGAAGAAGCTTTTGAAGCGTTAAAGCACAAGTTGTGCAATGCTCCTATCTTGACCCTACCCGATGGAAACGACGATTTCACCGTGTATTGTGATGCATCTAAACAAGGCCTTGGTTGTGTTCTCATGCAACGAGGGAAAGTCATAGCTTATGCATCGAGACAATTGAAGGTTCACGAGGTGAATTACACAACTCATGATCTTGAGCTTGGTGCCGTCGTCTTTGCTTTGAAGATTTGGAGACACTACCTGTATGGCACGCAATGTATAGTCTACACCGATCACAAAAGCCTTCAACACGTTTTCAATCAAAAAGATCTCAATATGAGACAACGTCGTTGGGTGGAGTTGATTAGTGATTATGATTGTGACATTCGTTACCATCCTGGTAAAGCAAACGTTGTAGCCGACGCTCTAAGCCGAAAGATTCACAATAAGATGATCTCATTTCAAGAAATTCGCGATCGACGTCAATGGTTTGACACTTTGGGTGAGTTCGATACTGAGATTCGACTTGATGTCAACGAGACCACCGTACTGCTACAAAACCTGAGAATAGATAGTGACATCGAGTCTAGTATCCTGGAGGCTCAACAAATGGTACAACGAGAAGGAAGAATGAAGGATGAGTTGGAGCATAATCTTCTAACCCGATTGGAAACGAAACCCAATGGGTTGATGTACTTCGCCAATCGAATTTGGATTCCAAATCGCGATAACCTCCGTACCTTCATCATGAACGAAGCTCATCAAAGTCGTTATTCTATTCATCCTGGCTCCGATAAGATGTATATGGACCTGCGTGGTCAATATTGGTGGCCTGGAATGAAGAAAGACATAGCGACTTATGTAGCTAAGTGTCTCACGTGTACGAAGGTTAAAGCTGAACATCAACGTCCAAGTGGATTACTTGAGCAACCCGAGATTCCTATGTGGAAGTGGGAACACATATCCATGGACTTCATAACAAAGCTACCCCGAACCTCTCGAGGACATGATAGCATATGGGTAATCGTTGACCGATTGACCAAGTCGGCGCATTTTATACCTATACGTGACACTTACAAAACATCAAAGTTAGCTCGTATATACGTTGATGAGATTGTAAGTCGTCATGGGGTACCTCTGCACATCATATCCGACCGAGATGCTCGCTTCACTTCACATTTTTGGTCGTCTATGCAAGAACTCTTGGGAACACAACTAGATCTAAGCACGGCTTACCATCCTCAAACTGATGGTCAAACCGAGCGAACGATCCAAACCTTGGAGGATTTGCTACGCCTTTGTGTTCTTGACTTTGGTGGCGATTGGGATACGCATCTACCGCTCGCGGAATTTTCGTATAACAATAGTTACCACTCGAGTATCAAGATGGCACCGTTTGAGGCACTTTATGGTCGAAAATGTCGTTCATCGATTTGTTGGACCGACATCGGTGAAAACTTCATCACTGGTCCTGAACTTATACAAGAGACGACCGATAAAGTTTCTATCATTCGTAAGAACCTTGAAGTGGCGAGAAGTCGTCAAAAGAGCTATGCTGACAAGCGACGAAAGCCATTGGAATTCCAAGTTGGGGAGATGGTTCTTCTTAAGGTTTCGCCGTGGAAAGGTGTGGTTCGCTTTGGAAAGAAGGGCAAACTGGCTCCAAGATTTGTAGGGCCTTTCAAAATCCTGAAAAGGATTGGGAAAGTGGCTTATAAACTGGAACTACCTTCCGACCTTAGTGGAGTGCATCCTGTGTTCCACGTCTCAAATTTGAGAAAGTGTTTGGCCGACGAAAGTCTGTATGTTCCGTTGGAAGACATTCAGATTGACGAGTCATTACATTTTGTTGAGAAACCTGTTGAAATCATGGACCGTATTATGAAGAAGACTAGAACCACAACAACCCCGATCGTCAAGGTTCGTTGGGAGAATAAACGTGGCGCCGAATTTACTTGGGAACGTGAGGAGCACATGAAGAAGAAATACCCATTCTTATTTGTATAGATTCATTTCTTTTAATTTCGGGACGAAATTCTTTTAAGTTGGGGAGACTGTAACATCTCGTATTTTCGTTAATTAAAAGTTAATTTCTATATGGTTTATTATTGCAAGTTATGGAACTAGATGGTCTTTTATTGTATAATTTTTGTTTAAGTTATAAACTAAGTAAACAACAAAATGGTAGCAATCATATAATAACATTAATAATGATATTGATAGTAATAATAACGATAATAATTATAATTATAATAATAATGAATGAGTAATAATAATAATAATAATAATAATAATAATAATAATAATAATAATAATAATAATAATAATAATAATAATAATAATAATAATAATGATAACAATAAAAACTTATAAAAATTATAAAACTTAAAAAGATTTGAAACTTGAAAGTCATGGGGTTAGTTTTGTCAACTTTAAAACTTTAAAAGGAAGTTTTAATGCACAAATTAATAAAACTAAAAACCTAAGGGACTAAATGTGTAAATTAATAAAAAACCCAAACACCCGCCCCTTGTACCCCGCGTTTCCGGCCACCGGCCGGCTCCGGCCACCTTTTAAAACATCAATTTGCTATCGATTCTTGTTCCCGAAACCATCCCGAACCGCACTAGAACACGATTCGAACCCAAAAGTCGCAATTAAACGCAAACAAACGTCGGTTTATGGGTTTAATCGAACAAGTAACCGAAACCTTTAAGTTCGTACCCGTTCAGGCATTAAATCACAATAATAATCGAATTAATTCAACATGAACCACCTCCTATCTATCTCTAATCGATTACAACGTTCAATTTCATCTGAAATCCACAAAAATTACACCTCCGATCCCTTTCACCACCGCGACCTGCAACTTGATCGAACACCATCTTCCGAGCTTCAATTAACAAAATTCGCAAAGGGCTTTTCATCTGGATCATCACACGAAGCTATCTGCAAGTTTAATTTGATTTCCATTGTCGTTTGAACGTTGAACCAGTCGAACGTGTGTCGCGACCTGTTCTTCATTAGAATCACCTTCAATTCGAATTGATTCGGGTAAGTTAATACATCATTGAGTTCGATTTGTTGAGGGGAACAAAAGCCCCAAACCTAATCGGATTCACAATGACGTTTTGATCTTCAATTTGGAGCAATTTGTTCTAGGGTTCATATGTGATTTGGGGGAAAAGTTTTAGGTTGATATTTGATAAATGGAACCTGAGATTTTGCAGGCACAGGCTACCCAGCCTAATGGTTTCACATTCACATATAGAACTTAAGGTCATGGGTTCGAACCCCATGCCCTGCAGTTTTTTTTTAAAAAGGCTTTTTCAGCCTTATTTTAAATGTGAAAAATCTTTAAAAAAATATAAAATGATTTTTACAAACTCCGGATATTTTTATAATTAGCTAAATTATTTTCTGTAAATTTATAAATACTCTAACATTTTTTTGCTATATTTTTAAATATTATCAAACATATATTAATACTTAGTGTATTTTTATAAAAAATATATAAATTTTGAAGAATAGTTTAAATTACTCACTCATTATTTAGTCACTATATATTTTAAAATGATTAATCATGATAATTATAGGACTAAAAAAAAACGTTTATATATATTTTGTAATCAAATATCACAAATTATTTATAAAGGATTTAATTCCTTTAAAATTTTATAAAGAGTGTTTTACTAAAGAATTCACAAATCTTATTTATTTTTAAATCCCCAAATTCTAATACCCTAGTTCACGTTAACTCGTTAATCATATATTAACTTAAATCTTGTAATATTTATATATTTAGGTGCCTTGTGACGTGTTACCTTGGAACGGCTTATATTATTTTTATTGATCCTCATTATATACTTGTTTGACATGTGAGTTTTCCTTGTCCCCTTTTTTTATAATTTCACACATATTTGGGGTGAAACATGATGCTTATATTTCATACACGTTTAAACTTTTGAGACTTGTAATGCACATGCAATTCTACTTATTTTTGGTCATGGTTATTTGTGTTTTGTGAGTGTTTATATGAGATACATTATTTGTTTACAATCATTAACTATTGCTAGCCTGGCGACGTCTTAGATCTTTGGGCCTGACAAGCCTATTTGGTGCTAAAGTCGAGGTATTGCCGACTCCTAGGGGCCGTACGCTTGTGCACTAGGGAACCAAATACACTTAGCCAATCTTATATACTTGTAATCAAGTCGAGGTTTGGTTGTAACGATATGTGTTCTATAACCTTACTAGCTTATAATCCATGACATGAATTGCTACTTGTAATCTTATTATGTATGAAAACTTGGAAACTCACCAACTATTTTTAGTTGACTCGTTATTTTCATCATGTTTCAGGAAATCCCCAAGTTTAAAGTGGACATTTGAAGCTTGCAATAAAACTAGGATTTGGACCTAGTTAATAAACAAAATGAATATGTTTGTTATTTCATGTTGAAACTTATTTCATTATTGAGACTTATGCTTGTAATGTAATTTTGAGACTTATGTTTAATATATTTGAATTTAAATATAGCGTTATGTGGCTGTGAACAATCTTAACCCTCACACCTCGACGTTTCCGCCGTCAAGGTTGGGGTGTGACACACTGGGCACTCTTGCAAATTAGTTGCTTTCTATGATAGTGACACTATAGGGTGCAAATTAACCAGAAAATCAACATCTGGTGGATGCCAATTTTTAGGCAATTGTTTAGTTTCTTGGCAGAGTAAGAAACAAACTTCAGTTGCTACATCCACTACTGAAGCAGAGTACAATGCTGCTGCAAGTTGTACATCTCAGGTACTCTGGCTTCAGAATCAATTACTGGATTATGACATTACAGAGACTAAGACTCCTTTACTGATGGACAGTGCTTCAGCTCTTTGTATTGTTAAGAATCCTGTCCAGTATTCTAGGACCAAACATATTGAGATCAGACATCATTTTATCACGGATTGTTATGAAAAAGGTCTGATTGATCCAAAGTTTGTTCCTAGTGCTGATGAGCTTGCAGATATATTTACTAAGCCTTTGGACAGTGCAACTTTCCAAAATCTAGTGCTAAGGCTTGGTATGTTGCAGCTAGAATGATTTGACAACTACTGATGATCTCAGTTCACAAGTACTGATGAGCATTAGTATACAGCTGTCAAAAAATAAGTACTGATAAGTTATTTTATCTTCAGCAGTTTTCATAACTACTGAAGACTAAATTACTTAAAAGTACTGAAGTACTTTATTTGTTGAAAAGTATTGATGTAGTTACAACTACTGATGTCTGTTCTAACAGATAAGTACTGATGACCAATGAAACATTTGAAAATCAGATAGTCTGCTGAGTAAGTGTTAAGGTCAATGAAACAACTATCTGTGAATTGACGACAACAACTGATGAGAAATTTTACTCTTCAATTGTTTCAAACAACTGTTGTTTCATTTCAAAACAACTGAAGCCAAAACCAAGTCTTCAGTAGTTTCAAACTACTGATGACTAACACCAAGTCTTCAGTTGTTTACAACATCTGAAAGTTAAAACCATGTCTTCAGTCGTTTTCTAACAACTGATGAATAACACCAAAACTTTCAGTTGTTTTCTTTCAGCCGTTTCATAACCTATACATACCTAAACCTAACTTCATAACCTATAAATACCTAAACCTAACTTCAAACTTTTCATAAGTCATTTTCCAAACTTTCATCTTCCATTAATGGGGACCATGCAAATCAAACCACGACACAACTGTGTTGCCTACCTCACAAAATCGGCCTTTTGGACTAAGTTTGATACTACCATTGATCTGATGGTTGATTCCCAGTATCAAACTGCTTTTCTTCTAAATCCAACCATCTATCCCGATACCCTTCGCCAATTCTGGACAAATGTCACTGTCCATACTGGTGAGAATGATAACACGATCACTCTCCAGTCATTTGGAAACCAGAAGAAGGTGGTCATCACTCATGCTATCATTCGCCAAACCCTAGATCTGAATGATGCCACCTTTGTCACTAAATACCCGAAAGGCACCATTGATCTATCATTCATTAACCATGGGTATGAGGGCGACCTAAGTGCTACAACCATTATAAAGAAGCACTTCCATGATGCTGAACGCCTAATCTTTCATATGATCAATGTCTGTCTTGCCCCCAAAACCTCTTCATGGGATCAAATGTCATCCAGGTGGCAGCAGGTATTGTATTCTATCCTTGAACGCCAAAGCTTAAATTTTTCTGAAATTATATTTTTGGAATTAAAAGATCTGGCAATGAAACCTATGGCTAACAGATGGATATTATATCCAAGGTTTCTTATGGCCATAATCATTAATCAATTAAAATCTGATGGCCTTGTTGGCCTTGGAGTCCCTGCTATGGTAGTTTTGCCTGAGGTATACTCCAGGCACAACTCTAACCCACAACTCAAAGAGGCTGCCAAACTGCTAAAACCCAAGCAGAGGGAACCCACAGCCTCCACCTCCAGATCCAAAGTCTCTCCAAACCAAAATCCAAACAACCCAAAAAGGCTACTCAGGGAGTTGAGTCCCCTGATGATGCCCCTGCAACACAAAGGCAGGATGAAACTACTGGTAGTAATCCCCTTGTAGTTTCTAAGACTCTACCATCTGAAACCGCTCAGGTATCCTCTCAACAGGATCCTGATGCAACCAAAAATGGGGAAACCTCATTACTGGAATCTATCTCACTTGAGAAGATTGCCATTGAAGAGCACCATTCACCCCAGGTGCAATCTTTTTCACCCTTATCTCCCACTGAAACCACCCCTACAAGCCCAACTACAGTTATTGCACAAGTGCTGACTCAACTACATTCCTCTACCCCTCCCCAGAAACCTATTACCACTGGGAAAACCTCAACAGTTGAGGGAGAGGATTATAATGTGGTTGATAACCCACAGCACAGGGATTACAAAGTTCAATCTCCCGGTGTAGAGGAGGAGATTCGAACATCTGGTGAGGCTACCTCTTCTCCTGTTTCAGCACATGAACAGGATGACGGTGGTATCATCTCTAAGACCTCACCAGAGGCAACTGCCAATGAGGGACATAATCCTGAGGCAGGAAGTCCCCAGTTCCAAGAAATAGGGGCACATGTGAATACTGATCTACACTCAGCACATGTTCATCCTGATTTAATCAAGAGGTTAGATGATTCAACAAAGACTGATGATGACCTGGGCTTTTTCTTTGATGTTCTAGCCCACAACACCATTCTTGAGGCTGAGGTATGCAGACTACAAGAACTGCTTGCCAAATTATCTCAAGAATCAAGTCCATCTGCCCAAATTCACCCACAGATGGCAGCTTCTTCTGAAGCTCTCCCAAACACTGAGCCACTCCCAACAACTGTGCCACCAGCCTCTGATTCAGGCACCATTTCTCAGGGACAGAACCCCTCTGAGCAAATGGTTGCTGCCTTTCAATCCTCCTTACCTCTCATCACTAACATTGTGCATCAAGCTATTGATGAGAGGCTTTCCTCAAATTTTCAAACCTTAGTTGATGATGCTGTTTCTAAGAGACTTTCTGACATTCAAACCCCTGAACCCAATGCAACCAAAAAGGGGGAGTCTAAGTCAGTGAAAGCAGACAAAAGAAAGAGCGTTGAAGAGGAAGAAGAAAAAGAGAAGAAAGTGTTGGTCCATGTGATCGATGAACAGTACAATTGATAGGATAATTTGATCAATATCAAACACACAATCCAAATAACAACAATTGAGAAGTGAATATGATGAATCAAGACATAATTGGTACTCAAATGAACAAACTCACTCAATAACAACAAGCACAATTGTATTTCAATGAAGTAACTGCTTAGAAATGGTAGCTTGCAACAGAATTCCACGATTAGGGTTTTGCAAGCTTACCATACAAAGTGAAATGACAATAGTATATATAGCAGTCATAGTTTCGCTGACAGTTTCGCTACCAGCGAAACTGTCATGCCGAAACTATAGTTTCGCCCGGCAGAACACAAGTTCGCCGGGTAAACCAAAACAGCAAACTGTGAGCGAATGTATAGATTCGCTCACAGTTTCGCTGGACTGCCAAAACTGCTAATTACTAACAAAATACAAAATGAAACTAACAAAAGTCCTATTACAATGTAAAGTAAACATCTATACTAAAGTGAGTCCAACCTAACATGATCTTCAATACTCCCCCTAGGTTGGACCTCACTATCTTCACTTCTCTTGATTTGACTCGTCGGCTCCGGTTTCCTCTGCTGCTGTTGGTCTATCTTCATCACCTCCTGCAGCAACATCTTTAGAAGCTTCAGCCATTGATTCTCCAAGGTTAGTTCCTGCATCACCAGCTTCCTCAGAATGACCACTAGCTCTAGCAAACTGCCTGGTCATGTCTTGAACATCCATGGCAAAGTCATCTTGTGCTCTCACCTTTTCAGCCAAACTCTTTACCTCCGCCCGTACTCCTCTTATTTTGTTCGCCACATTCATAAACAAGCTTGCCTCCTTTCGTGTTTCCTCTCCTGCCCCAGCCTTAATATGATTTTCACAAAGAGTCAAGAGATCTTCATCACTAAAGCTGAATAACTCCATCGGGTCAAACACCCTAAACTCTTTTCCGTGTTTGGCTCGAATCACCGCCTCGCCAGTGTTATTATCATAAAACCACTTTTCAAAGTCCTGTAAACGTTGAGGAAGAGGATCAGCCAATCTTACCCTGTTTACAGTCTTAGGTGGTTTGACTCTCAAAACAATCCTCCCTTTGCCAGTCTCCAAGTCTTTATCTTTCTTCGATCTCTTTCGTTCAGCCTTCATGTATCCAAATGACTCAAAATTATCATTAAGTCCATTTTTAATTTCCTTCTCAAGAAATACTGCCTTTCACTTAAATGAGCATTAATCAAAGGCAAGGTGGTCAACCGTCTCAGATCCCATTTAGGCAAGGTCTTAAAAGCCTTCCTCTTGAGCATGTAACTAATATTACCTCCTCTTCTTTTAATCAAAACATCTTTAAGCTAGGATTATAACACCAACTTATTATCTTCTTGTCTGCCTCTTTCCTGCTTAAACTTTCCATATTTTGAAACAAAGGAGTAAGTTCTTCAGCCTCCTTCTCCTTCACCAACCAGTCACTCTTATCCATCTCAAACACATCACCTTCATCATCTCCCTTCTTAGCAACATACACCAATGGTCTCTCATCTACTTCATAGAACTCTGGTTCAGAATCATAATCAACCAATTGCTCATCCTCCTCTTCTTCATCAATCAAACCTTTTCCTTTATCTGACACTCCCTCATTGGTAGCTGTAACAACCACTTCTTCACCCACAATATCCTTATCAAAATCAAACTGTAGGTTAACAAACCCTGCTTCAATAATATCATCATCCTCATTTCTTCCAGCATCTTCTCTTGGGATCTCTTGTTCCTGTGCTTCAGTATCAGCTGCTCCAGAAGTGCCCTCTCCTACCTTGGATGAAGTACCCACATTCAAGAATGAGTACTTAGATATATCAGTCATATCATCTAACTCAGATTGAGTTAGTTGACTAGGTAGGCCAGCAGCAGCTTTCATCTGAGAAATTTCTTCAAACAATCTCTTAATCAAATTATTCTGGTCAACCAACATCTTTTTCATTCCTTCAATTACCTCATCTTTCTGTTGTTCCCTAATCTCCTGATTCGTCAGTTTAGTCTTTATCATACTTAACTCATTTGCCAATGAAGTATTTAGACTACGAATCACATCCTCATCAAGACCAGCACTAGCCTCTTTCCCTGCTGTGAAACCCTCGTGTCGATGTTTTGTTCTCCGTTCAGGCTCAACAAAGTCAGTTTTCTTTTTAGACCTTCGTTCTTTCTCCACCCTTATTTCCTCTGCTTGTGTATCTATATCTTCTTCGAAATCATAATCTTTCTCTTTTGCATATCTCTTTCTCTTCTTAGCTGCATCAGCTTGTTTCACCCTTGTTTCCTCAGCCCTTTTGTTTTCAGACTCATCGACCCGTCTGATATAATTCCAGCGTTCTGGTGGGTACATATTTTCCCAGAGATGGGTAATTTTACCACTGAAATCATGGCGGATAGCACAGCAATCAGCAAATATCCGAGGGTTCATCTGCACTAATCTCTTAACTTCACCATGTTTAGGAACATCAGGAACAAGATCATCAATAATCATCTGAATAAAGCGAGGATATAACAACCATTTATCCTTTTTCACAGCCATCACATTTTCTGCCATACACGCAAAGATCAGTCTAGCAATGTTTGCTTTCTCCCCTTTACAACATATCACCATAGCTTTGGCCCAGTCAAGATTAAGTCCATCGGATCCACCCTTACGGTGATCTAAGCACATAATAAAAACGTGAGCTATATATCTCCATTCCTTAGATAAAAAAGACTTTTTAATCTCCTTCCTCGAACCAAAAGCTGGTCCCTCATATCCCATTTGTCTGAAAGCTTGGAATACTTCAGATTCTGTCATATCAACTTCATCACCAGTATCATCTTCTAGTCTAAGAATCCTCGACACGCTCTCAGCAGTAATAGTTATATCATGATCAATCACTCTAGCTGTGATTCTCTGAACATCTCCTCCAGTGTTGTATTCTGCTGATCTCCAAAAGTCTCTAGTATGAAGATCATAGATAGTGGGTGAGTGAGAGATAGCATATGCAATGGGTGATCTCTGGAGCCATCTAATACAGTCACGAAATCCGGCCGCTTTGGAAGAGTATCGTCTAATATGGCAGTGATGTTATTCCTCTCATCAAACTTGAGATTCGCCATAATAACCTGAAAAGAACAACAAATAAATTTGAATAAGAAATACTAAAAATAAGAAAATAAGACAAAAACATAAGAAACAATCAGTTTCGGCAAGCGAAACAATAGTTTCGCTCACTAAGACATGATAGTTTCGCTGAATCAAAGACAATTTCGACAAGGAAAACAAACAGTTTCGACAAGCGAAACTATAATTTCGCTCATTGAAACTTGTTATTTTCGCAGAACAAAAAGTAGTTTCGACAAGATTAGAATGAATTAAAGTAGTTTCGCAATTAGTTTCACCAAATATTAATTTAGTTTCGCTATTACAAATTAGTTTCGCTGACATAAGAAAATACAAGCGAAACTGTGTAAATTAAAGATCAGTCATTGCGAAATTAGAGAAGATATGGCGAAACTGTTAAGTTCGCTCGGACAGCATAACTTTACAGTTTCGCTGAAAAGATGTGAACTTTCGTTCAATTTCGCAGAAGAATCAGTAGTTTCGCTGAACGAACAGCGAAACCACCGAAGAGACACAATCATGATTACTTAAGAATAAAAGATTTTAACCAGATTAAAGCGTAAACCTAGGTTCGAAACTCACATACGAAGCGAAAACCACTAACAATCAGTCCAAAACACAATCACAAATCAAAATCGCCGTTAATGTTACGGAAAAACCCTAAAAAGAGAAACTGAACGATGTCGCGAAATTATGAAAGAAATTTCGCAACAATGACTTATATAGCCAACAGTTTCGCTGACAGCGAAACTATAAATTCGTCTGGCGAATTTACAGTTTCGCCCAGTGAAACTGTAATTTCGCTAGAAGATAACTGGTTAACAACTTATTAGCAAACCTAGCGAAATTGCAGTTTCGCTTTGCGAAATTATTAGCGAAAAATAATTTCGCACCCCTTTTTTTATTATTATTTATTATTTTTTATTTTTTTTAAACTAAAATACTCAAAGGAAGCACATCACCTAATGAGATCTAAAATAATCAGAGATCACATTCTCTAAATATTTTAGAACATAATGATGATTAAAAATCATCTACCAGTCATGAGATCATACTGAGTACAAGATCTGATCACAATCTGCACAGAAACAACTGAAATTAGAACAAATCAATAACGATTGCTGATATAATTGTCCACTTAAACTCATGCCTTATCCTTTTTCGACCAACAGCTTATGATTCATTTAAGGTTCGATTAGATGCTTTAGAATGCTAAGACCCCACAATCATTTGGTAAAAACCCTCACCCAACCTCAGGATTTCTTGAATTATGAATCAATCTTCATGGAACAAGATTTGTGGATAAGTGTGCAAATGATTATAAACAGAATATTTCATTCTGAGAGAAATTCATCGATAAGATATTTGACATAATTATATCAAAATGGTGAGAGCTCCAGATCTATACTCACGTATAACAGAGGAGATAACCATTTGATCATGTGCTGATGAGAGCTCCAGGTCAGTACTATCATACAACAGAGGAGATCATCACTCCAGGTCAGTACTCACGTACAGCAGAGGAGATAAGCACAGACACAAGACATCTTAACACAAAATAAACCAACAGAGAATGATGACATAACAAAGCATAATGAACGAAAGATTCATTCTCAATCCAATTTTTGTCAGGACTCAGTTTTTGTGCAATCCAAAATGAATGAGTAAATCCAGACATTCTTAAGCATAAAGTTTAATTTAATCATAAAGCTGCTGTTTACTTCATTCATCAGGCTGAGTCTATCAAGCATATCGTCAAAGAATCTGATCCATTTCTTTTTTTTAATGTGAAACAGAATCCAGTAACAGTTACTATCATTTCTCATAGAATTACTGGTCATGTAAATAAAAATATTTAAAGAATATACAATCATTTCTCATCATGTTAAATTCCGATCTCAAAATAATGATATTACTCCCCCAAATTTTTATTTTCATATTACTATAATTATAAATGAATTTTAATTTAATTTTTAATGTTTTTTTTAATAATTATCAAAGAAATAGAAAATGAAAATTTAAAAAGATATTAACCCAAGCATAGAAATCAATTCATAAAAACGAGGTTTATCAAATGTTTTTGTGAAAAGACCAGCTTTTTGATTGTTGGTATCGATGGGTATAATATTAATGAAACCCTTTTCTTGAGCATCACGAATCGCATGAATTCGTGTTTCAATATGCTTTGTGCGGGAATGATGAATGGGATTTTTAGCAATTCCAATGGCAGCTTCATTGTCACAGAATAAGGGTGTATGAAGGAAATTAATTCCATAATCAATCATTTGGTGTTGGATCCAGAGAACTTGAGAGCAGCAGCTAGATGCAGCAATATATTCAGCTTCCCCTGTAGAAAGAGAAACAGTAGTTTGTTTCTTGCTCTGCCAGGATACCAGACAATTTCCCAAATATTGACAACCTCCAGACACAGATTTTCTGTTTAACCTGCAACCATTGGAATCACTATCAGAGTAAGCATGTAAATCAAAATTTCCACCATATGGATACCACAGTCCGAGACGAGACGATCCTTTGAGATAACGAAATATTCGTTTGACAGCTTTCTCATGAGATTCCTTTGGAGCCGACTGATATCTAGCACAGTAACCAACAGCGAAAGTGATATCAGGACGACTTGCAGTAAGATACATGAGAGAGCCAATCATAGACCGAAAGAGATGAGGATCAACTGGTTTCCCATTTTCATCTGGAGTGAGACAGGTCTGAGCAGTAAAAGGAGTCATCTCAGTAGACGCATCATCCATCTTAAATTTCTTCAGAATATCTTTAATGTACTTCTCTTGATGAATAAGAATTCCTTCTTTCTGTTGTTCAACTTGCAATCCAAGAAAGAAACACATTTCACCCATCATACTCATTTCAAACCGTTGGCTCATCACTTCTTCGAACTCTCTACACAATTGAGAGTTTGTAGATCCAAAAATAATATCATCGACATACACTTGCACAAAGATCATTTCACCATTCACCTCCTTTTTAAATAAGGTCATATCAATGGTACCACGAGAGTAACCATTGCTTAGAAGATATTGCGTAAGAGTCTCATACCAGATTCTGGGTGCTTGATGAAGACCATACAAAGATTTATCAAGTTTATACACTTTATCAGGAAAATCAGGATCTTCAAAGCCTGGTGGTTGACAGACATATATCTCTTCATCAATGTCTCCGTAGAGAAAAGCACATTTCACATCCATCTGGTACACTTTGAACTGTTTATGAGCAGCATGAGCAAGAAATATTCTGATTGCTTCAAGACGAGCAACTGGAGCAAAGAATTCTGTATAATCAATTCCTTCTTCTTGAGCAAAGCCTTGCACTACAAGTCTAGATTTGTTTCGCACCACCACACCCCGATCATCTGGTTTGTTCTTAAATACCCATTTTGTACCAATTGGATATTTGTTGGGAGGTAAATCAACTAAGGTCCAAACCTTAAGCTTTCTAAACTGTTGAAGTTCCAATTGCATAGATTCTACCCAACAAGGATCTTGTAGAGCAGCATGAACATTTTTTGGAACAATTTGAGAAATGAAGCATGAAAAAAGACAAACATTAATCAGACCAGATTGACTTCGCGTGCGAACACCATCAGAAACAGATCCAATCACATTATCAAGCGGATGATCTTTCAAAGTTTTGTAATCACTTGAAGAAGGAAAGATAGTTGAAGAAGTATCAGCCATAGCCGGAGAAAGATTAGATGAAGGTGTATCAATGACAGGTGTTGAATCAGGTAAGTTAGGAGATGTCGAAGATAAAGAATCAGACAATGGAGCTTGATCAGGCATTGGAGACGATGAGCTAACATCAGTTGAAACAGCATCATTTACTAGCGGGATTGATGGAATAGACGATGGAGATGATGGAATAATATTCGTTTGAGTACTTGGAATTGATGTATCATCATCGAAAACTGGCAAATTAAATGAGTTGAACACAGTATTGGAGTCAAAGAACCATGCAGGTTCAGATTTCACTTCAGAAGGATTGGATTCTTGCCAATCAACATAGAATGACTCTTGAACAATACGTGTTCTCTTGTTATAAACTCGGTACGCCTTTTGTGAAGAAGAATATCCAACAAAATAACACTCTTCAGAAACAGCACCAAATTTTGTCTTTTGAGATTGAGTATTCAGAAGAGTACAAGAACAACCAAATGGGCGAAAGAAATCAATTAGTGGCTTCCTCTTATGAAAAAGTTCATAAGGAGTCTTCACTTTATCTTTCACAATTAGCACCCTGTTTAGAACATAAGATGCACAATTAACAGCTTCAGCCCAGAAAATAATTGGTAATGAGGATTCTATCAACATTGTACGAGCAGCTTCCACAAGAGTGCGATTCTTTCTTTCTGCAATACCGTTCTGCTGGGGTGTTCTTGCAGCACTAAATTGTCTCACAATCCCTTTTTAAGCACAAAATGAATCAAGAATCTGATTTTTAAATTTAGTGCCGTTGTCACTTCTTAATCCCATAACTCTTTTCTTACTGACTGATTCAATAGAAATGATTAATTTCTGCAATTCCTCTGCAACTTCACTTTTGTGTGCAAGAAACCTCACCCATGAATAACGTGAGAAATCATCTGTAACAACAAGACAAAAAGATTTTTTAGCAATTGATTTAACACTAATTGGCCCAAATAAATCAGTGTGTAACAACTCAAGAGGACTTGAAATGCTATTTAAAAGTTTGGGCTTATGAGGTTTCTTATGTTGTTTCCCTTTGGCACATGTCATGCATTTTTCAGTAACAGAAAAATCTTTTAAAGGAAGTCCTCTAACAAGATTGTTCTTTACTAATTTATTAATTATCTTAAAATTGACATGGCCTAAGCGACGATGCCACAGGAGTGACTCAGAGGTTGATGCTTTTGAGAGAAGACAAGTTGCAGTAGCCTTTGACTCATTTGAATTCATATCAAGAAGATATGTATCATGTTTCCTTGGAGCACGCATGAGAATTAAATCCTCTGGAATAGCTATCTCTGATTTTAAAAATAAACATTCATCAGATTTAAATAGAACAGGAATGTCTTTATCACAAATTTGAGAGACACTCAGAAGATTAAAAGCCAATTCAGGAACATGGTTGACTTTTTCTAGAGTAAGAGAACCATTGGTAACTTCTCCTTGTCCAATCGTTTTTCCACCCTTCTTATCTCCAGCAAATGCCACATATCCTCCATCTATAATCCGATAATTGGTCAACAAATCCTTTAATCCCGTCATATGCTTGGAACATCCAACATCAACATGCCACAGACTGTGTACAATCTTTGAAGAAGATCCCTGAAATGAATTAACAAATCATTTAGCCAGGAGCAATAGGAACCCAAGATTGAACAACTTTTGTTTTAAAGAAGCTGATTTTTTATGAAAGAAATTATTAACCAATTTTGCCAATTTATTCCCAAAACAATTCCTATTAGAGGATCTTTGAATCAAAGGGCAATTTTTGATAAGATGATCCTCTTCACCACACCTGAAACAATGATGTTTGAATCTAGGTTGATGATGTGATGAGGTAAAAATAGGATCAATAATAATCTCCTCATCACATTCAGACAAACTAGAATCAACATCACTGAATGTTTCATACATCTCATGATGTTTTTGTTTATTTGAATCAGAGTTCTTTTTGACAAAATCAGAACATGATTCTTCTGACAAATCAGTAAAACTCGTACCATTGGTACCAGTGTCAGATAAAGACGAACTGCATTTTTCTGATGATGTCATATTTAATGGTATGAAAGATGGAATAGGTTGAGAAAAGAACTTTTCGAAAGAATTAATTTTAAGTTGCTCAGTTGTTTTAGGAGAAACATCAGATTCATTGCATTCATTACCAGAACAAAAATCATCACTATCATGATTTGAAGTACAAGATGAAATAGAACAATCAAGAGAACATGAGACATTCAAGTCTGTTACATTTGAACTAGAAACAAACACTGAATTTAAACTAGACTTATTATCTAAAACAGACTGCTGATTTTCAGGTGTACTAGAACTAGTGCATCCAAGCCCACTAGTTGGTCCATAGTCGTAGTCTTCACGAATGTACTTAGAGTTATTCCCAACTAAACCTGCAGACATACTGTCAGTATCTGATTTGATTAAATCATTAGAAGGATGAGGAACAGGCATAGGAGAATAACAGTATGTACTAGGAGGAGGATAAACCTGTACATTTTCATAACCCAAACCTGTTTTAATTCTTGCTCCCCGTTGAGATTTACAAAGATCATCATGTTTCATTCCAGAAATAGTCCATTTATCTAACTTTGACTGAAGTTTGCTTGCTTCAAATTCAGCAAGAGCAACCCGTTCAGTCAAAGTATTAACCTCTACATTCCTTTCCAAAACAATTCTTTTTAAATGATCAGTTTCTTTTAAAGCCTCATTTAATTTCACAAAATATTTTGATTCATTCAATTTAAGTTCATCATTAATTCGTTTTAAATCCTTTTCATTATCAATTAACAAACGATTAGCCTTATAAATCCCAAAAAGTCTAATTTTACAAGCAGATGAGCACATATCCTGTATTACCTCATAAGGAAGTCCCATTACCATCCTTTCGGCAGCTAAAGCTTTATCGCACATGCATACTGGAGTACTTGATTTCCTTTCCTCAACAGTAGCGGCCGCATCATCCTTCTCTTTTCCTTTCGCAGCTTTTGAATTTCTTTCTTCATTTGAATCTGTAATTTCCTCTTTCTTCTCTCCATCTGCCTTCTCTTCTTTCTCCTTTACTGAAGGTTCATTCTCTTCTTTGAATTCCTTAAACAGCACAAATCCATCTTTATCAACTTCCATCTCATCACTTTCCACAACCTCAGCAACTAACGCGTGATTTATTTCAGATCTTGTTTCTTCCACCTCTGCACTCCAGTCAAAATTTGAGATCAAGGCTGACTCCTTTTTTGAATTTCCTTCTTCCTTTACTTTCTCTGCTGTCAATCTTGGTACTCCAGTGTTACTAGGATTTGTGACAATTGGTAATGGACATTCACGTTTAAAATGTCCCAATTGTTTACAATTAAAGCACCTCAATTTTGACTTATCAAATCCTAGTTTTGAGGTTGATGACTGACCACCAAAATTCTTTCTTCCTGTTCTTTCCATGAATCTCCGGGCTCTTAAAGTTAACGTTTCCATTTGCCATTGAATGTCAGTTTCTTCTAAATCATCAGGATCAACCTGATACATATCCTCCATAGTCATTCCTTTACCTTTCAATTCACCAGCAACAAGAGCTTCATAGCTCTGAACAAACATTCCAAAAAGAGCCATTGTTTCAGATGGAATTGTAGTTTCAGCATTCACCTTAGAATTTCCCAATTCTTTTCCAACATGATTACTACCACTCGAGAAATTACTTGTATTGCTCCCTCCTTGAATTGGATTTTGAATGTGAGAGTTTGCAGCGGATGACAACAAAGCAGCATTTTGAGAAAAACCAGGTGTGGGCATCATAGTCTGGTTAAATTCTCTTCTTTTCATATCCAACTCGAAAGATTTCAACTTGTTAATGATATCCATCAACTTATAATCTTAAAACCTCTTTCTTGTTTGAGCATCCTCACTTGAAGACTCCACTGTGGTGGAAGAGAATCGAGAAGCCTGTTAACTAGTTCACTGTTGGAGAGTCTTTCATCATACTTCTTCAGAGTGCTTGAGACGGTTAAGAAACGATTTGTAAGATCTGTCAAACTTTCATTCTTGTATCCTACAAACGAATTGAACTCCTTTTCAGCTTGAATACTCTTGTCTTTCACCAGATCTGCATTCCCATCATAGAATTCACAGAGAGCATCATAAAGGGATTTAGCATTTTTATGCTCTGCAAAACGATTGTAGATGTCTGGAGCCAAGCAGAGAGTTAGAGCACCAAAAGCTTTTTGATCACGATCAATCAGTTTCAGATCTCTTTCAGTATAAGAAGATGGATCTTTGTTCTGAGAAACGACATCACCAACCGTAACCGTAGGTATACAAGGACCTGAAATAATCGATTCCCATTGATTATGATCTGTGTAGAAAAAGAAAGCTTTAAGACATCTCTTCCAATCTTCAAAATTATCTCCATTAATGAGTCTTGGAGGTCTATTAGGAGCAACACTTTCAAGATCTGCAAGTGTAAGAGTAGTTAATTTCGACATGATAGTTTCGGCAGAAAAATTGATAATTTCGCTGACAAATTCGCTAACAAATTCGCTGAAAGAAGTGACTTGGCTAACAGTTTCGCTGAAACAATACTATCGCAGACACTTTCGCAAACACAGACACTTTCGCTTGCAATTTCAGCAGCACTTTCGCTTGAATCAGAGACAACAATTGCTTAGTTTCGCTGCTAATTTCGCAGGAAACAAGCTTGAACTTTCGTTCAGAAATAGATTCGGCAGCACTTTCGCTTGATGATTGGTCAAAAACACTAATGAACTTTCGTTCAAGGAAATACTTTCGCTGAAACTCTAGAAAACAACTTCTGATCCAAAATAACTCATGATTTCGCTGAATGAAGATGACAGTTTCGCAGTAAGAACAGTAATTTCGCTGGTCGATCTCAAAACCCTTTTTCACCTCAAAATCAAACTGAAATCATCCAAAACTCAATGAATTTGAGATCTGATGATTGTAGAATCTTCCTCAATCAAGAACAAGCATAATTCAATCAATTTCCATGCCAAAAACAGCTGATAATCCAATGAAAATTTATTGAAACTAGATATTGACCAAAACCACAAAAACTCAACAAATCAAGAGCACTAAGGCTCTGATACCATATTGTTGGTCCATGTGATCGATGAACAGTACAATTGATAGGATAATTTGATCAATATCAAACACACAATCCAAATAACAACAATTGAGAAGTAAATATGATGAATCAAGACATAATTGGTACTCAAATGAACAAACTCACTCAATAACAACAAGCACAATTGTATTTCAATGAAGTAACTGCTTAGAAATGGTAGCTTGCAACAGAATTCCACGATTAGGGTTTTGCAAGCTTACCATACAAAGTGAAATGACAATAGTATATATAGCAGTCATAGTTTCGCTGACAGTTTCGCTACCAGCGAAACTGTCATGCCGAAACTATAGTTTCGCCCGGCAGAACACAAGTTCGCCGGATAAACCAAAACAGCAAACTGTGAGCGAATGTATAGATTCGCTCACAGTTTCGCTGGACTGCCAAAACTGCTAATTACTAACAAAATACAAAATGAAACTAACAAAAGTCCTATTACAATATAAAGTAAACATCTATACTAAAGTGAGTCCAACCTAACATGATCTTCAGAAAGAAAAGGAGATGATCACATACAAGAGAAAGAAGAGTGCTGAACAGACTGAAGATGAGAAAAAGTTAGAAGAACTGATCAAAGAAGCTGATGATCAACATAGCAAATCTATGGATAAGATCATTGATCAACTCTTCAGACAAGGTTTTGACACAGCCAAACTTGACTCTGAAATTAGAAGGCTAGAGATTCAAGAGATTGAGCATAGATGGGCAAGTTGTAATGAGAAAGAAAGGGAAAGGCTGGAAGCTATGATAAGATTCATTGAAGTGAAGTCATGGTCCAGAGACAGTATTTTGGAGATAACCACCAGAATCTGTTCTTCTGAAGTATTCAACAAAGGATTGATCATAGAAGCTCTTGATGAAGCTGGTGCTGGGAAAAGGTCTGATATGGCAAAGTTATCCAAAGCCTCACTCACAACCAAGATGATAGAGCAGCCTGTACAATCTCCCACACCAAAACAACCAACTTCACAACCCTCAAAACCAACTCCTTTACCCAAGAAACCCACTCAAAAAACTACCAATGATGCAGCCAAGAGGAAGAGAAGGGTGTTGAGGATGGAAGAAGAAGAAGAAGATGATGAGGATGATAGTCTGCCAATCTCTGTTGTTCTTAAAACAAAGATGCATGAGCCCAGGAGTCAACCAACAACAATCACACCTGACATCCAAAGGCAAATGGTAAAAGTGAAACTTGAAGAAGAAGAACAGCACAAACAACATGATGAGCAGTTGTTAAGGATGATTGATAAAGAGTTTCCTAAGTCTTCATCCATACAAGCTATGAAGAAACATGCTCAGAGGTTGTATGCTCTTAGATTCACATTTCAATATTAGAAAGAGAAAGTGAGAATTTGGCCTGACCCCAGAGTAAGTGACAGAATTCATAAAAAGAATATTCTAAGTCGATACAATGGCCAAGTAAAGAAGACTGTAGATGCTGTGATAATGTTGGCCATTGTAGTGTCATCCTGGGAAATCCTTGATGACTTCAAGAGAGCTTACAAGTCTAAGATGACTCCATAAACTTTACTAGAAAACAAAATAGTGAAGAAGGGGTTGATCTACAAGAAGCTTGAAGAAATAAGAAGAAATGAGCTCCAGTTGTTACTTGAAGGTACTCATCCTGATGAGTTTGCATACAGAGAAATAACTACTGTGGAGCTAAAGAATGGAAAGAATGTTAAATACTTATCAGAGTACTATGGGCCTGAGTTCTTCTTTGAAAGTGAAGCTAAAGAACTCACAATGGAAGAAAAAGTTGTATTACTTGAGGCCTATGTTAGAGAGTCTTACAGACTCAACATTGGGAAGTAGGTCTCATGAATGGGGTAACAGCTCTGTGTCCAATTCCCCAAGACAGAGTTCCCATTCATCCTTTGCCAATCAAACTTTCTGAAACCTCTTCCCTGGCCTGAGCTTAATTTGGTGATTTCTGAGCTGATCCAGAAAATGTTTCTGCCAATAAGTGGGACTTCAATAATCTTAAAGGTTTTGGCTGCATTGGTTCAGGGGGAGTTTGTTGGACCAAAAGAACCAATGAGCCAGATTAGAAAAACCTTTAAGTCCCACAGACATCATAACAACTGAAGTGGTCTACAACAGCTGAAGACAAAGTCTGAAGACAAAGTCCGAAGACAACAGCTGAAGACAAAGTCGGAAGACAAAGTCTGAAGACAACTGCTGAAGACAACATCTGAAGACCAAGTTCTCAGAAGTTGTCACAACAGCTGAAGTAGTTCTTTTTAGTAGTTGTGATGGTTTACTTTTCAGTAGTTTGTAATCAGTAGTTTTATTTTATGTAAAACATCTGAAGTTCTTACACTTCAGATGTTATAACTTCAGTAGTTGTAATTTTAGCTTGTACTTAGCTTTTTGTGAAGGTGTCCTCAATTGTTGTGGACATCTTCAGTAGTTTAGTCTACTTTCAGTTGTTTGTATAAATCAGTTAGATTATCAAGTGACATCAGCTGACGTCACATTCCTTTATAAAAGGAATGTTGACCTAATTGTTTTGGTAGAGAAGCCTATGCGTGAATGAAAATATTCTCTTTGCAGAAAACTCTCTCTATAATCGTCACTGTTTGATTGAATATTCATATTATTCTTGCTTAAATTTCGTCTAATTCTTGTTCTATTCCGCTGCAAATGTTAATCTAATTGATCAAACTAGATCCCGATCCTTTCAGGGAGCACTTCTCATCTTGCTAAGAATTGTGTTTACAATCCAAAGGTACTCTCCACATGACCAAGAAAGAAACTTCTAAGAGTTAGAAGAAGAAGAAGCAAGCTTCGGAAGGAAAATATGTTTCCTTAGAAAGCTCCAAAATGAAGAAGAAGACAAGTGGAATGAAAATTTGGTCTCGGAAGAAAGGAATACTTCCGAAGCACTGAAGCCTGCTGCAGTGAAAGCAAGATCTTCCGAAGGTCCAGTCATCAAAACTTCTGAAGTCATCAAAACTTCCGAAGTATTGAAGGTCAGGTCTAAGCTTCCAAAGGTGGTGTGGAAGTCACAGAAAGACCAAGTGGCTAAAAGTTCTTCATCAACATCAGCAAATGATCCTTCTAGCATGAGTATAGGATTAATTACTTTTGCATTGTCTTCAACTTCTTTTGATGAGCCCAAGACCAATAAGGCTTGGGTTTCCAAATGTAACTAACCATCTCTTTTGTGCAGGAACTGCTCAAGACAAACAGAAATATATGGATCATTGATAGTGGTTGTTCCAGGCACATGACAAGCAATAGGTCACTACTCCAAAGGTTTGAAAGAATTGATGGAGGACTAGCTGCTTTTGGAGGAGATGCAGGAGGTTACATTACAGGAAGGGGCAAGGTCACAAATGGTAAGCTCAGCATTGAGAAGGTAAACTTTGTCAAGGAGCTTGGGTACAATCTTCTGAGTGTATCCCAATTTTGTGATCAGAGTCATAACATGCTCTTCACTGAGCATGAGTGCATTGTTCTCAGGCCCGGGTTGGTCATTCCTCATGAGCACATCCTGCTCAGAGCCCCCAGGAAAGGGAACATGTACAAGATGGATTTGCAAGAAACATCTCCCTCAGAAGAAGTTTCATGCTTTCTGTATAAAGCAAATAATGATGAGTCTTTCCTCTAGCATAAAAGAATATGCCATGTAAACCTTAAAAACATGAATAAACTAATTAAGAATGATTTGGTAACTGGAATACCAAAGAAAGAGTTTACAAGTGATGACCACTGTGTTACATGCCTGAAGGGGAAGCAACACAAGGTATCTCACAAGCCAAAGGAAAGAAATTCCATCATTAATCCCCTACACTTATTACATATGGATCTCTTTGGCCCCAACAATGTAATGAGTCTAGGAAGGACCTCTTATTGTTTGGTGATCACATATTACTTTACAAGATTCACTTAGGTCTTCTTTCTTAGAACTAAGGATGAGACCCCTGAGATTCTGAAGATTTAAAGATTGAGAATCAATATGATCACAAGGTCAAAACCATAAGATGTGATCAAGGAACTGAATTCAAGAATCAAATCTTTGATACATTTTGTGATGAAAAAGGTATTACAAGACAATATAGTGCTCCCAGGACTCCTCAGCAAAATGGTGTTGCTGAGAGGAGAAACAGGACACTAATTGAAGCTGCAAGAACTATGTTGTCTGACTCTAAACTGCCCATCACCTTCAGGGCAGAAGCAGTAAACACTGCTTGCTATGTGCAAAATAGAGTTTTAGTGGTTAAGACACATGGTAAGACTCCTTATGAACTTTGGCACAAGAGAAAACCTTTCATTGATTTTCTTAGGTCATTTGGATGTCCTTGCACCATCTTGAATACCAAAGATCAAATTGCCAAGTTTCCTAAGAAATCAGATGATGGACACTTCATTGGATACTCTTCTCAAGCTAAACATTAAAGAGTATACAATCTCATAACTAGAGTAGTTGAGGAGTTAGCCAATGTGACTTTCAATTAGCACACTCCCAGTGTGAAAGGTTCTGGTCCGGATTGGCTATTTGATCTTGATTTAGTTACCAACTGTTTTAACAAATCTTGTGAGAATGTTTTAGGGTCCACAGATATACTACCTATAGGTGATCCTGACCCAAGATTTGAGCTAAAAAGACCTTCAAGCTACACATCTTCAGCTCTAGTGGTAACCAACCCTGCAAATGAAGCTTCTACCAGCACATCAATGGCAAATCCTGCTGATACTTCTGGGGTGCCTTCAAATTCCAGCTTAGAGGCACAAAACTCAGATGAAGGAGCTTCAAATGTTGGAGAAAATGGTGGTGGTGAAAGTGATCAGGAATTTATTGATGCTAATAACCACTCCATTGAAGACAACATCAATGATGTCACGCACTCATTGGATCAAGTCAATCTTGATAAGTGTGCTAATGTGGAGGGTGAATCTTCCTTGCCAGATCAAAATTTCTCAAATTTAGATCTGTCTAAGCAACTTGCTGTGATTCCTCAGCTAAGGATCCACAAGTCTCACCCTACCACAAACATCATTAATGATGTTGATTCAGGGGTGAGAACAAGAGGACAAACCCATGATGCAAATGTTTGTCTTCACTCTTTAAAGGATGGAAGTTGGGTTGAAGCTATGCAATAGGAGTTGCTTCAATTCAAAAGGCAAAAGGTTTGGAACCTATGTCCTCTTCCTCAAGGGAAGACTACCATAGGAACCAAATGAGTGTTCAGGAATAAGAAAGATGATAGAGGACTTGTCATCAAGAACAAGGCAAGACTAGTTGTTCAAGGGTATACTCAAGAAGAAGGAATTGACTACACAGATGTTTTTGCTCCTATAGCAAGACTTGAAGCTGTTAGGATACTCCTAGCTTTTGCTGCATCTAAGAACTTCAAGGTCTACCAACTTGATGTCAAGTGTGCTTTTCTCTATGGGGTGATTGATGAAGAGGTGTATGTCAAACAACCACCTGGGTTTGCAGATCCTGATCATCCTGATTATGTATGCAGGCTTGATAAAGCTCTTTAGGGGTTGCACCAAGCACCAAGGAAGTTGTATGAGACGCTATCTCAGTATCTCTGTTAGCATGGCTACAAAAGGGGTACTATAGATAGAACTCTCTTCATCAAAGGAACAGGAAATAACATAATGCTAGTTCAAGTATATGTAGATGACATTATCTTTGGGTCAACTAATCCAAAGCTCTGCAAAGACTTTGAGAAGCTGATGAAGGACATGTTTGAAATGAGTGCCATGGGGGAACTTAATTTCTTTCTAGGAATTCAAGTGAAGCAAGTTGAAAATGGCATCTTCATAAGTCAGTCAAAGTATGTACAAGACATACTTAAGAGATTCAACATGACTGATTGTAAGGTTGCTAAGACACCCATAGCCAGAAATCACCCCTTTTGACCTGATCTTGAGGGGGAGTGTGTTGATGAACATCTCTACAGGGCAATGATTAGGTCTCTTATGTACCTCACAGCTAGCAGGCCAGATATCATATTTGCTACATGTATTTGTGCAAGATATCAAGCCAACCCCAAGATATCACACCTGGTCACTGTCAAAAAGAATTTTAAGATATCTCAAAGGTGTTCCATCACTTGGCCTTTGGTATCCAAGTGCTTTGGATTCAAAATCAGATGCTGGACTATGGATTCAATTTCAAAGAGACTCCCATCCACATAGACAACAACAGTGCTATCTCAATCACATAAAATCCCGTGCAGCACTCAAGGACAAAACATATCAATATCAGGTATCATTTGATTAGAGATAACTTTGAAAAGGGATTAATACAACTAGTCAAAGTTAACACAAATGAACAATATGCTGATCTGTTCACCAAAGCTTTTGATGAATAGAGATTTAAATATCTTGTATCAGCAATTGGGATGATTAACTTTTAATAGCTTTTCTTAAAACTTAATCATATTATTTCTAAAACCTGTGTGTCCTAAGTTGTCTATTTCATCATCTTCATAAGCCCTTGTTTTCTTTGAAAGAAAATCTTTCCAAAAGACATTTCTTAGATTTTTGAAAATTTTGATCTCTTTTCCTTTCAGAAGATTTAAATTTACCTTTGGAAGAAGTTTATGTCTTGGTATACAAATAACTACTTCAGTAATTTTACCTTCGGAAGAAATTTGTGAAATGTCTTCCGAAGCTTAAAATCAACTTAAGTACTTTTATGTTTTAAAAGAACAATTTTGTTTCGAAAGCAATTTACCTTCAGAAGTTTTCATTCTCTTTAGAATAAAAACTCTGAGTGTTAATTCCCTTCCGAAGCAAAATTCTCAAAAACCTTTGAAATATCTTCCGAAGCCAATTTGCCTTCAGAAGCTTTTCCTTCAGAACTTCTGAAGCAAATAACCTTCGAAAGATTTCTCGACTTCCAAGAAAACTACTTTTTGGGCAAAAGTAAACTACTTTTCAGAGGTGGGACCGACATCCGGATTTCAAAGTTTATCCTATTTCATTAACTTTGTCTTAAATCCTTTTCACATAAATACCCAACGGTTTCCCCCCTCTTTCACTATCTCCTTCAATTACACTATTCCTTAAACCTAAATTCTCCAAAACCGCCTTTGTTCTTCATCTTCATTCACCCTTAAGCTTCTCAAAATGGCCAACCTAAACCGCAGAAACAACCCAGATTTCTTCATGCAACTTCACAGGCAACACAACCAGGTTGCTCTGTTGAGCTCTGAGAAAGATGAAAGTTTCTCAGAGGTCTGTTGTTTTCTGGCTTTATCCAACTACTTCACCTCCCTAACCATTGATCCTACTCTCTATGAGGATCATCTGCTTGAATTCTAGAAGACCTGCCAAGAGGTCATTATGGATGGGGAGAAGGCACTGTCTGCCACAGTGCAGGGGAGGACAATCTTCATCCCTCCGGCCATCATCAACATTCACTTGCAGTTGGATGATGAAGAAGGTGAGTTGTCCTTCACAAAGGAAGCTGTAAAGCATTCCTTTGAGCAGATAGGCTATGAGGGAGATTTCTCTGTAAAGACCTTCAGGAAAAGGAAGGTCTCATCCCAAAGGAAATACCTGCTTCATGTGGTTATCCACAGCTTGTCAAACAAGCATGGAGGGTGGGACCAGATTCCTGAGGATCTCTTCTTCATAGTGCATGGAATGGTTCAAGGGGTCAAGTTCAGGTACTCTCAATTTGTTTATACAAATTTGCTTGCTAACTTGGACTCCTTAGAGTATTATATGTTTTCTAGATATGTTCAACACATTCTTAACTGTGAACTGGGCTCACAGTTGAAGGAAACAGAACATATTCTTAAATTGGGACAGATGAAGCCCGGCATCTTTAAAATTATGAAGAAGCCAATTGTAGGCTTCTCAGGGGTAGAAACAGCCCTTGTCCTAAAAATGTTAGAGCTCATTGCTCAAGGTGACAACCTAGCAACACAAGCTAGTGTTGAACCTACACCTTCTACCTCCCAACCACCAAAAAGACCACCAATCACCCTCACCTACCAAAGAAATCCAAACGAACCCCTGCTCAAGCTATTGAGTTTGTGTAGGCCCCCATACACTCACCCATATAGGAGGAAGTGGACACTAGAGCTCCCACTTCCCCTGAGGAGCAAACCACTCCCATCTCTTCAAGAATCAGTGGTGAGGTTCCTCATGCTCATCCTGATGAGCTCACAAGCCCAACTGCCTTAAGCCTTCACTCTGAGTCTCAACACTCAAGTTAATAACCTTTAGGGGATAGTTACCATCCCCAGCCTTTAGACTTAAATCAACCCATTCCTAACCTCTCATTCTATACTGATGAAGACTTAGGTTTCAATGAGTACCATGAGTCTCTCTACTCTTCCCCTACTTAAAGAGAGATGAGTACTCCTGGGTCTCCTTTGTCTAGCCCACATCAGTCACCTATCACTGAGGTGGATCTCCCTGAACCTGTTCAGGAGGTCCATATGGAAGAGGCTCTCACTTCTGCAAGTGATTACATCATTAAGACCTCAACCATGGCAACTCAGCCCATTGACACTTCAACTGAGGCTGTCAATATGCAGAGGAAATCCAGCAGCCAAGAACCTGAAGCTGGTGGTGAGAGAGAGGACTTTGGTCCAATCATCTCATCCCCCAATGATTCTTCTTATGAAGATGAGGGGAATTTGAGACTAAAGGTGCAAAAACTGTCAAAAACATGCTCCTATTTAGTCTCTAAGGTTAGTCACCTTGAATCTCAGGTGACTACCCTGCACAACCGGGTCAATGATCAGCAACTTGAGATATCTTATCTCAGGGAAAAACTAGGTGGGAGACCTTTAAGGAGAGCTCAACCAGGAACACAAGAACCTGTAAATGTGATTGACCTAACTCCTAGCTCACCTATGCAAGAGGGTGATGCTACCAAAAAGGGGGAGAAAGTCACTACAGTCACAGAAACTGGGAGTTCTTCAGGGAGTATGGACATTGGGGACTCACCATCCTCACTTGCAATTGTGCATACTCAGCAACTTCCTCAAGTTCACATTGATGTGGACACTATAGACTCTTTCATTAGTCTCTTTGAGGAAGGCATTCCAAGAGCTATATCATCCCCACCTCAAGGAACTTCAAACTACATTATTGGGTGGAGGTATAATGCTGATAGAAGAGCCCTCATTCTTCAAAGAGTTCAAGGGCAGCAAGAGGTGTTCAATTTTCAGACCTTGAACTACTATGAAGGTCTTGACCTGTTCAACATGCCACTTGTCAACCCAAGTCAATCTACACAAGCTGACAGGTTAGCACAAAGGATTCAAGACAGAATTACTGAAGAGTTCAGTCTAAGAAGGAGACAAAGGCAATCAGGTAATGTCATTGGTCAAGTGGATGTTAAGGCAGACCCTGAGATTAGCTTCAAATGGAAAACCTTGGCTGAAGGCCCAGTGCTAGAGCCTGAGATCCCTGTCACACCAACAACTACTTCAAAAATTCATCCCCTTAGTGAAATACCTGCTGGTGAAGGTGTCTCACAACCTCTCTCTAGCCAGAGCTTGGATGCTACACCAAGCAATGAAGGCCAAAGCTCTCTCCACCCTGTGTCACAAAGGTCTGTGGATGACAAAAGGAAAAGGATTCTAAATCCTGAGGAGATTAAGGAGGAGGAGGAGAGAGAACAGAAGAGGAAGCAAGGGGAGAAAGTTCCTCTGGGTCTTTAGGCTTTATGCAAGCTGCAGACAGGGTTGCCCCCAGACCAAACACTCAAGATGATGAGTTGAGGGCTGTCAGGATTACTTACCTGCAGACCAGGAACTATGACATAGATGAGATTATATCTCTCCCCTTAGAGGAACTAAATGAACTGGCTGACATGGAAGTGTGGAGAGAGATGAAGGAAGTAGAGGATGCAAGGCTACTTCTCCAATTCAAAGAGGAGAAGAGACAGAAAAGATTATATAAGCATGTTCCTACTCTCTCCCCAGTTCAAGAAAGCCATGTGCAAGAGGGTGTGGCAGCTACACAAGAACCTCAGGTAGACAAGGAAACAGATAGGCAAAACATGATCAACTACCTGAGTGCCACAGGTATCTACCAGGCATCTGCACTTCTTCCCTTGTCCTTTGAGTATATTGAGTTTGAGTATCTCAAACAACTTGAACTTTAAGTGCTCAAAAAACAAAAGACAACAAAGAGAAAGATGAGGGAAGAGGCTGCAAAGTCAAGAGCCATCATCTAAAAGAGTATGAAGAAGTCTGCTGACAGACAAAGGATGATGAGCTTCTTGAAGCTGCATGGATTCTCCGGAAGGAGACTTGGCCCTATGTCTCTATCTACAATGGATGAGCACATCAGGGTAATCAAGCAGAAGATCAAGAGTGGAGAGCTAATTGACTTACACTCCCCTCCAAGTCAAGCCCCACCTGAAGTGGAGGTTAAGGTTGAACAATTTGAGACAACACAACCTGGACCTCCTGCTGAGCCTCAGCAAGCTTCATCTTCTAAACCACAGCAGGGTCAAACTCCATCTCCTTCTAAACCTATGAGGGAGGAACACCCAACTGAGCAAGACAAGACTGATCAACAAGGTGCTGCAGACTAGTCTTCTTAGTTAAAGTATTCAAAGAGGAAGAAGAGGATGGCTTCCAAACCAAAGTCAAAGAAGAAGAAGAAGCCTGAATCATCCACCTCTACACCTCAGGCTGAGTCAGATCAACCTGAGGAAGTGCATGAAGAGGCAGCCCAATCAATTTCAATTCAAGTGGCTCCTCTTGCAGCTGAGAGACCCATCTTATCTTGGACCTTCACAACTAATCTAGAGAGGTGGCATGTGATCAGAGATCAAGGTGGTGAAAATGTCTACACCTGGCAAGGCTTATTCAACCTACCTCTGCATGATCTCTTCGAGATGAGAAGATATTATAAGAGTCTGAGTGATCTTGACCATCTAATGAAGAAAGGCATGGTCATCATCATTATGAGGACCGTCAACAGCTGAAGATCTTCAAATGTTTTGGTAGCATCAGCCTAGGGGGAGTTTGTAAGGATTCTTATAAGTTTGATGCAGCCAAAACATCCAAAGTCTCTCTGTATGCATGCACTGAAGAACATAAGTAGAAATGCTTCGGAAGTTTTACACCTTGCACTAGAAATATTCTAAGTGTAAAATCTTCCGAAGCCAAGACCAACATCTTCTGAAGCCAAAAGTGAAGTCTTCCAAAGCTTCAAAGACAAAGACTTCCGAAGCCAAAGAGTGAAGACTGATTTCTTCTGAAGACTTTTAGAGACATGCTTTTATTTGATGTACTTTACCATAAAGCTGGACCACATTTCCGCTACAACTCTGTAAAGTCACCAACTTACATGACTTGGTGAAAAGGTCCATGCTTTTGGTAACTGTACATTGAAGTCTTGAGTCTGTGCTTTCTACTTTATGTACTTTTATCCTTTTTTGTAATATATTAGGATGTGAGCCATGGCATGTCATAGTCACTAGTCAAAAGGCAATCTGCCTTTTTACTCTACATTTGATTTTGTGTGTTGTCTAGTCTTATGTATTCATCTGGCCTTCAAAGTATGGCCGGCTGTAGGATGCAGTATATGTATCTCAAGTACTTGTAACTTTTATCGTATGCTTTGTAACATTTGTAATAGAACTTGAGAAGCAATATACAGCATTCTTGAAAACCAATTACTTATGTTGTTTGCTATCTTATTCTGTCTCATTCTTACTTGTGTTCTTAGCATCTTTCACTAAAGTTAACCAGTTCCCTATTTGATATGTTAAGTGTTCTAAGTAACTCTCCTCATTGTGTTGTTGTGTTGTAAGTGCATACCCTTCAACGATCCTGTAGTTTTTGTCACTTTAACACTTAGTTTTCTCTCAAACTCACTTTATAACACACTCGGATCAGATGATGAAGCAGAATCCCTTTTAAGAATTGATAATAATATACTAAGTAGCAAAGAACACAAAGAAATAATTTTCAAGGTACTTGTGTATATTACTTCTTAACTCAAAGTATTACAAGACTCTTACAAGCATATTACATGAGTTACAATGAGAAACTATATACACTAGATCCTACAGCCGGATATACTTTGATACCAGCTGGAAACCTACGACTAAAGCATATACTACAATGCTACAGTTAAGGTATCTTAGATAAAGTATTATCTAAGATATGGTAGTCATGACATGTCCATGACTTACCTTTTGTCACCAACTAAAGTTGGCAACTGTAGTAACTGATAAAGGTGAACAGTGGAATAAAGTATGGTCAACTACATGGCTTTTGAGAAAACGCCATGCAGTATATCAGACGTTTGCAGTAGAGTGTCAGAGAGACCATACTTATGTCCACTGGTTCATAGTAGTGTCTTTCGAAGGTTAGTTGGCTTCGGAAGAAAAAGTTCTTTCGAAGCCACTTATACTTCGGAAGAGGCTACTTCTTCCGAGGCTTGAGGAATTCTTCATATCTTCATACTTCGGAAGTTGACCTCTTGTTTTCTTCTAAGTCTTGAATTTCGGAAGAGAATACTTTGTCTTCGGAAGTTGGAGTTTTCCTTCGGAAGATGATCTTGCACTTTGTCTTCGGAAGAACTCCATTTCCTTCGGAAGTTTCACACTTAGCTTTGGAAGTCCTTTATTAGTTGCACCAAAATAGTCTAAGTGATCTGGTTTTGGTTGCACCAGCCTTTCTAGATCTAACAACTATGATGCGTCAATTCAATGTCTAGGTTGCATGCTGATGCAATGCGAGAAAGAATAGCTTACGCATCCATGAAACTCAAAGTGCACGAAAAGAACTACATATCTCATGATCTAAAGTTATGTGTCGTGGTATTTGCGCTCAAAATCTAAAGGCATTACCTAAATGGAACCAAGTGTACAGTCTTCACCGATCACAAAAGCTTTCAGCATATATATGAACAAAATGAGTTGAATATGAGACAATGAAGATAGCTAGAGTTATTAGATGACTATGATTATGTTATCAAGTATCACCTAGGCAAGGGTAGTGTGGTAATTGATGCCCTCAGTTGAAAGGAAACTCTCAAA